>JAVDOI010000002.1:18016026-18386026 GCA_032191485.1 Leptoclinus maculatus
TATTTATCATTAGGAAATAAGGTGTTGAACTTTCCCTTTGCTACCAGTATTGACTGAAGCTTTCCACCAGGTGATGTAACGCTGTAATCGTTAAATCAATGACTCTTCTGGTAATAATCCAGCTGTTTATATGGACAGCAGCTGTAAACAGATTGTTCCTAATCATCCTCGGATCAGGGACTCATTCTAAGCATATCAGACTCTTAAAGAGGGCAACATTTGCTATAGATTTAATTCAGGCATCCTCTTTAAATAGTTCTGTTGTAGGTAGAGAGTGAAAACCTTTTGGTTAGTCAGACACTCCAAACATTTAGCAAGACTTTGTGTTGAAATTGAACACTTTTTCAGGGTTTGGCCTCCTGGATTCATTGTGAAAATGAACAAGAACCAGTTTTTTGGAGCCCTAAATTAAAGTAACTATTGTGTTGTGTTGCCCCGGATCAAACTGTAAACCTGTGAAACACTGATTGGATCCGGCACACTTGAATTGGACAGACTAGGGCAGTGCTCAGTGGGGGTTTAGACTGTCAGGCAGGTGAGCTGTTGGTCTATTGTCCTCGTATTTAGGGCAGGATGTTTTTTTTGCCCTTTTTTATATTTTTATACCAGCGTCTCAGCCTCTATTTCCTCCTTTCTCCATCTTCTGTTGTCTGGTGATGGCTCAGCAGACAGACGGCGCTTTCAGCGACAGCGGCTTTGACCCTGGTGAGTATCCAGTCGGCTCACATCCCGTTGTTTGTCACATCGTGTGATATTTAGGCTGTATGATGGTCACCTTGTGTTTCTAGTCTCTTGAGATTGGCATGCTAACATGTCAACCTATCTCCTATTCTTTGGTGTCTGTTGTCTTGCTCTGTAGGTTTCTTTGCTGAAACGACCAGAAAGGGTTCAGTTGTGTCCAGAGCCAACAGCATCGGCTCAACAAGTGCCTCTTCAGTACCAAACACAGGTATTATGTTTGTACCACGGGGATCTGACAGTGCTGAGAGAGAGTTTGTGCTACTTTTAGATTTTGATGTGATATTTTTCTTTGACTGTGCCCCAACTTTGAATGACCTCCCCATGATGCGTATACTTGTTCTCTAAATTCTGTCATATACTTTAGATGTGCATTTCATTCAAAGTAAAGGCTCATTGTTAATCAGAAACATCTTTTTTTTTTGCTTCCTGCTTCGTAAAAAGTAAAAACCAGTCCGGCTGCTCAGTGCGATTCAGTTCACAAGGCGCTCTTAATAAAAGTAATTATATTGGAGCGCTTTAAAACCAGTAAGAGCAGTTCATGCTGTTTAATAAAATGCAGCGCACACAGAACTGTGTTGCGTCTGCGTAGCTTTGTTCAGATTCTGTCAGCAGGGTTTTATGATTAGCCTCTGTTGAATAATGTCTAGCATAGGCCAGTTTAACGTGCATTACAATTATCTCTAGAACTTGAGTCACGATTCCGCTTCTCTGATTCCTGCTGACATGAAGAAGGTCCAGTGTTTGAGGGGATATCTTTTTAGATTTGTATTAAAAGTTAAATATCAGTGTGTATGTGTCATTGTGCTGCCAGAGAGAAGAGAGAGCATAAAGCACAGCCTGTGTATAGATACAGCGGAAAATAAGTATTTAAATGGAATCCATGTTTCTTAATCTGAGTTAATATATTGTGGAATAGATGATGAAGACAGCGACTACAGACACGAGACGTCGTATAAGGACTCGTATAAAGATCGACGGAGACAAGCGCACACACAAGCTGAGCAGAAGCGTCGGGATGCTATCAAGGTAAAGCTCCAGTAGACCGCAGATAGGTCTCTGTGACTTACTGCAGATACACCACACACACATTCAAAGGTTTTAGAGTTGTTGTTTTGTTTTACTGTAGAAAGGCTACGAAGACCTCCAGACCATCGTCCCAACCTGCCAGCAGCAGTCTGAGTTTGCAGTGGGAGCACAGAAGATCAGCAAAGCCACCGTGCTGCAGAAAAGTAAGATGTCCCCTCATAGGAAGGATGAGTTAATGGAGGAACACGTTTGTGAGTGGCGTTTGTATTTAGATAGAAGTTAATACATATTTGGACATCTCACTATCTCTGTTAAGGCAGGATGGTAAAAAGGTCCAAGTACGTAAAGGTCAGAGTTTTTCAAAGCAGGCAAAAAAAGACGAGAATACAAGCATAGATATCAATTAGTTCAATAGAAGAAGATGGAGACAGAAACATGACACAGCAGAGATATCTGCACTGTGGGGAGAAAGAAGAAGAAGAAGTAGCAGCATTTCTGGTGTTTGTGGGGGGGCCACCACCTCTTTTTAAAAGGAAACTTAAATCTGTGTGGAGTGAAGAAATCCCTGACGGATGCGTTTCTGTATTTGTTTGCAGCGATCGACTACATCCATTTCCTTCACAAAGAAAAGAAGAAGCAAGAGGAGGAAGTGTCTCTACTGAGGAAAGAAGTGATGGCGCTGAAAATCATGAAAACGTGAGATGGCGGTTTGCAAACTTTGTCAGCCAAGCTTGTTTTCCTATCATTTATTCTCTAGTCCCAACACGTATGACCTTTTCTCAACAGGAACTATGAGCACATAGTGAAGGCCCACCAGAACAACCCACAGCAGGGAGAGGACCAGGTGTCGGACCAGGTCAAGTTCAACGTGTTTCAGAGCATCATGGACTCCCTGTTCCAGTCCTTCAGCAACTCTGTCTCCGTGAGCAGCTTTCAGGAACTCTCCGCCTGCGTGTTCAGCTGGATCGAGGAGCACTGCAAGCCACAGGTGACGAGTGTTTTTGAGATCAGACCCAGGAGAACTGGTCAGTGTGGCTTTGGTTAATGTTGAGATAATAACCGTCTGTGTGCTCCTTCCCTTGTTTCCTAGACGCTGAGGGAGTTTGTTGTCGGAGTGCTCCGGCAGCTCAATGGTCAGCTTTATTGATTGAGTGAAACCTCTGGACTGAACTCTCATAAATTGACTTTTGGTCTTACTCTGGCCTCTCAGGGTGAAGTTAAAAAAGAAACTTCAATCAGCCTCAGGCCACATCTCAGTATTTACACTCACTTCAGCTCATCAGTGACTCGCTGGCTGCACGTTGGATTACCTCGACCTCCCACTGTGGGCAGAGATGGATTGAGAGTGTTTATAAGAAGCATCACTTTCTGATCGTAAGTGTGCACACATGCAGATAAACGAGCATATTTCAGCCTCAGCCGACTGTTCATATCTCTTGATATTGTTCTGCTAAGAAATACAAGAGCTCAGAAGTAAATACGTTTGTGAATGTTGATGTTAAATGTGTGTTAGTATATGTGACAGTGTAGTGTGCAACTAGCTGTAGTCACAATCTGAAGTTGCCCTTAAATAAATCCTCTTACAGATTGAGTTTATTGGTCGCGTTGCTTCTGAAGTCTATTAACCGAACTAAAGGAAACAGAGACGGGTGATGAACACACACACACACTCACTCACTGGTACATCAAGTATGTACTTGCAGCCTAATTCTGACCCAAAGCGCTCTCACCAGCGCTCTCAGTGCACAGACATTGTGAGTCAGACATACCGCTCCTGAACTGTAGCAGACAGTTAGATACTACACCGCTGCAGGGCAACCGTCATCTCTCCTAACTGTGCATTTTATTACTGAGGCTTAAAAACAAACTATTCCACCTTTTATTGTGACAGAGTGAGGCAGCATTCAGATTTAGGGGTCATTGTCTCGATATGTGTATACTTTCGATGAGATTATCAGATTGCAGTTTACTCTTCAATAAGCATTTCCTAAATTAAATGATGTAATCTCTTGATATTTCAGTGGTTTTAATGCCACCATGATGCTATTTACTGTGATCAGTATTAGTTCATCACAAACTATACAACAGTGTGAACCACGTGTGAATGCTCAACACCAGGAGGTAGAAACAGGCTCCGACTGAACTATCACTGTAGCCTCCACCAGTCACAGGTTACCGTGAGATGTACAGCCGCTGTAGTGAATTACAAAAGATTCAACTTTAAATTTAGATTTTTAAACAAAAGCTAATTATCGTCATGGCTTATCAGAATAAGTCAAATCTGTTTCTGTTTGATAACAAAGAGACACTTTACTGTTTTAATCAAAGGGAAATTATCACTTTACTCTGTTTTTGCTTCAAATATGATCTTTTAACAGTTGGTTTATAATAACCAACTATTATACATCTCCATCCAAAGAGGAACGTCAACCTATTTATAGAAATATAAAGAATTATTGTCCGGCTTAATTCACCACAAAGAAAAGCAGTAAAGTGCAGCAGTAAAGGACACATAGAGCTGGACAGCGCTAAAATATCTTTAATGATTTAAGATGATTAAGAAAGAGACAAGTCTTTTGTTGGAGAAATTGTGATCGCACTTCAGCGTCAAAACATTTAATAACTTAAATACTGAGTGAAGAAGCAGTACAAAGGATGATTAACAAGAGGAAAAAACATGACAACCCTCCAGAATACCACAATCATAATGATTTAAATAACAAAAACATGGCATGAATATGGAGTTTAACACAGATGAACAAAGAAGCTCTCTAAGCTATAATAGTTCGTTGACATTTCAGAGGCTGAGGATTCATTGTATGTCTTTAAAAAGGGGGAAAATAAACCAAAGTTGCCGAAGAGGCGACAAGCATCCGCCAGTGTTGTGTGTCTCGATGTGACGTAGTGTTAGTGTGTCTCTGCTGTTTGTTTAAATGTACTTTATTACAGTGGAAGTTGTTTTTTGCCATTCAACTTTTATTAAAGATGTACGATTTGTTCAAGAGAAAAGCCATAAATAAAGAATGTGCTGTGGCTCCGACCGCTCTGATGTGTAATTACATTGATGAAGTGCATAAATAAGCGTTTCCTTGTTCTCTCAAGTAGTGGGAACCACCACCTTAGAGTCCTCATCCGTCTCCACTCCCACCTCGTCCTGTGAGGGAAACACGTTAACTACTCGTTAGAACTGTGATCAAAAACACTCGCAAGCAAAACCCAAACAAGTAGCGGCATGAAGAGAACTTTTAGAATGTGGATTTTATGAGCAGGTTTCACGCACCAGGAACTGCTTTTTGCTCTTAGGATATCCTTCTAAGATCGCATCCATCATGTCTGAAGCCTGAGAGAAACAAAGCACAAACAAAGTTTAAGAATTTAGTGGCAACAGCGTTTTTCTTTGTATTATAACAATGGATGTCTTTTTATCTACTTTCTCATCTGCTTCTAACACTCGTACTGTTGATACTGACATCTTAAACATTTAAAATAAGGCAGTACCGGGATACAGTTGCAAAATACACACAAGCCTTTTTGTGGCTCTCATTTAAATGTGTTTACTACCAAATATACATTTTATTATTTTTACATCAGTTTATCCGTGGAGTGTTTTTAAAAAAATAGTGAAAAAATGCTTTCCACAATTTCTCAGAGACCCAAGTGATGTCTTCAATTAGCTTGTTTTGTCTAACAGTCCAAAACAATAAGATATTTAATTTATCGTCATATCTATGACAAAGAAAAACTGCAAATCTTCACATTTGAGAAGCTGGAACCAGAAAAAGTATTTTTTTCTTAAAAACAATAGATTATAAAAATAGTTAATCTATTAATCATTGCCGCTCTGTGTACGTTACCAATCTCTTCCTCTTTTTCCACTCTTTCACGTAAACATCCCGGTCTTTGTAAACCTGTAAAATTAAAACAATATGAGTATATTGTTTATTATGACCATACTGTACAGCAAACAGAAGAACATCAATAGTATCTTCACTAGTTTTCTAAGATGTTTTCCTGTAATTAAAAGCATAAATGCCCTCCCCGGACCTTCTCTTTCTCCTCCGGTGTGACGTGGTTCGTGGCCGACTTTATCTTCTCCAGACGCGCTCTGTACCCGGAACACTCTGCTTTCAGCTCCTGGATCTCTGACATGATTTCCTCTGTTGTCAGGGAGCTGCTGAGCTCCTTCAGGTCTGTCAGTGGACAAGTCACGTAAATGTACACAGCATCCTCTTTTAATAATGCAGTACGGCAAAAACACAGTAGGAGTGCAGGATTTAAGGAGATCTATTGGCATAAATTGAATATAATATTCATAACTATGTCATATAGACCATTTACTGTACTTAAAACAGTCCTAAAACAGTGCAACATTCATATATCTTGATGAGGCTCATAAGCCCCACTCTGTCTGGAGACACCAAGCTGTAAAACTGCACCTGCATCCAGCTGCCTGCAGCTCTGGGTGAGAGACTGCACCTCTGCACTGAGCTGTGAGATCTGACCGTCCATCGCCTTCAGGTCGGCTTCGTTCACATTTGTGAACTGAGACTGTAGGGAAAATGACAGTTACTTCCAGTGCCTACTACTTTCCACAACAGTGTAGTATTTCTGATGAACACACTTGACCTGATCAGCAAAATAGATCTTTTGTTTGCCATATGTTTTCTCCTTTATCTTGCCCTCCAGAGCCAGCAGCTCCATGGCTTTGACCACCGCCTGGAGAATCACAAATACAACAGTTCAATCATTGACTGTAAGGGGCACAAACACACACCACAGCATCTTTACAGGTTTAAGGATGACTCCTCGCCGTTTTGCCAAAGCCATGCTGCTTCTGTAAATTGCAGAAGACATCCTGAGCGCTGTAGGGTCGGTTCTTCTCATTCAGATACGCGAGGATGAGCGTGGCGCCTGTGGATGACGTCAGCGTATGATCAGGACAACAAACATTCCCAAATGGTAAAATAACGTACATGTAAAATAACATACTTAATAAACCTCAACCAAACAAATTGATGCACTTTTATGTGAACGTTAACCTCCCTAGCTGGCGCCTGTGGATGACGTCAGCATGTGTTGATCAGGACAACAAACATTTCCAAATGGTAACTGACGTACGTTGGGTTTTTAGGTTGTAACGTTACATCGTCGTTGTTTGTATGTTAAAGTTAGGTCTTAAGTGAGCTTAAGACACTTTTTGACAATGGCAGTTTATACAATGTGACTTAATAATAAAACACCCCACATAGGTTGCTTTAAATCAAATATATCAAGTTGTAAAAGTGAGCGTATTAGGGGCTAGCTTGTTATGTTGTTAGCTACGTGGCTAACGTTAGCTGATAGCTTGTTAGCTACGTAGCTAACGTTAGCTGATAGCTAAACCCGTTTTATCTGTGAACTCGAGCGAACGTCGATACGAGTGTCAGATACAACAAGCTAGCTTGTAACAGTTAAAAACACCCTGACACAGAAGCTAACTCTTACCGTTATCCTTTTTGCTCATTTCTACCGTCTCTCCGCTGTCACGTTAGCTTTCCAAACTGAGTTTCGCGCCAAATGTGCGTCACGGGAAAGATCGTTTACGCGTTAGGAGTCATCACTCCAGAAGAAATGTCTCCGCTGCTCTGAAAGTGGTAATCTCTTTCTCATCTAAAAACACATGTACTTCTGCATATCTACGGTGCTCTTGTTAAAACGACTATTCAAATAAAATAGTTACTAAAAACGTCATAACAAAAGTATGTCATTGCATAGTATGCAATAAAAGTCATACAAAACGTAATTTAAAAAATCATAGAATAGTTCATCACAAAAAAAGACAGTAACAGTCAAAGTATAGTATAAATACAAACTATATAACTTTATTCTTCTATCCTTTGAAAAAAGTTTTAGTATGTAAAGATTTAAAGATTGTTGCTCATTGCTGCTCCATGCCGATGTCAGTTCCTCAGTATGGCTGATCTGTTGTCAGTCTCATAATATAATGTGTATTTTCTTCTCTTTAAATGGTTTTAATATGTTTTGATGTGCAAAATTACAGAGCTATCACTCTGATCTTTTTTCCGGATATTACTTATATTATTTTAAGGACAGAGCAAAAGTTATAGATAAGGCATACTACACAATGACTCCTTTATGGCATACTATATCATGATTTGTACAGTGGCGGGCCGTGCATTTTATGCCTGGGCCTAATACAGTTGAACAGCTACGGTGCAGATACATGAATCTGTGCATGACGGGACGCTGGTCATTAACAGACAATGCATAGTCAAATCAACGTAACGTTAATTAACACAATGACAACCACAAAGTCACATATATTCATATGACAATAAAGCATGACAAACCAATCCAGCAAACCTGCGGCGGATCCACGCATTCCACCACACATTCAAATATTATTCATAAAAACCGAAGACTTCTGAAAGCCGGCGTTTCCAGAAGCCGGCCGGCGTTTCCACTGGCATCAAGCTGCTTTTGTTTCGCCAGCAACAACAACGCTACTTCCGGTTTGTATTCCTTGAGAATGTAAAGCCTCTTCCTTGAGTTAAATGACAAGAAATGTTGAATTTATCACAAGAACTGCACAGATTATGTTTTTAAGAAATAGTTCCTGCCTTTTATCCCATAGCTTTGTAAGACAAAACTACATTTTTTCAGTCGGTCAGCCATACTGGAGAATGTTGACATCAACATGTAACGTTACGACTTCTGGTTGTATTTTTCAAAATAAAAGACGGGATTTTCCAAACTGACAAGAAAATGCATTTGTTTACTTCTACTAAAAGTAAACAAATGTAAGTCATAAGTCATAGCAGTAGTCATACAAATCATTTGTATGACATACTGCTATGACTTATCTATGTACTATGCTACGAATTATATATAACATAGTATGTTATGACTTTTTTTTAATTTAATTTAATTTTTTAATTTAATTTAATTTTTTAATTAACTTAATTTAATTTTTTACATAATTTAAAACTCCCGATGTTAATCAATCAATCAATCAATCTGTATGAGTCAAACATTATTTTACTTCTGACACTTTAAGTAATTTTGATGCTCATACTTTATTTTGAATGCAGTATTCTTTTTCTCATATTTATATATATATATATATATTAACAATAAAATAAGAAAAGATTGGTGTTTATTAGAATTAAAACAAACATATAAAGGACTCATCTGATTCCCTTTTGAATACTTTATTGATGATATAATTATATTATTATCAATATGACTTTTAGCTGTATATTCAACAAATATCTGGATGAACTTTAGATAGAAACGTTTATTAATCTATTTTTCTTGTTTAATAAAGGATCCGAGTGAAGTTTGATATTCTTTATGATTAAAGTAGTAAAACTGACTTTTTAAGAAATTAAGATTCTCATCATTAGTATTTCTTCACACAGTTTGTACACAGTATTGCTATACGAAATAAGACAAACACTCAAAGGGCTGAATTATTTATTGACGTGTTATTGGGGTGGCTGTGGAGAAAGTTGGTCGTCTTTCAATCAGAAGTTCGGAAGTTCGATCCCCGGCTCCTCCAGTCCATCATGGACTGTCCATGCATACATGTCCTTGGGCAAGACTCTTAACCCCATTTGCTCCTAAATGCTGTCAAATGGTGTATATTTGGATGAATGAGATTTTGTGTAAAAAGCTGTTTGAGCACTATACAAATACAGTTCCATTCAAAATAATTGATGTTTGTCTGGGAGATATTGTAGATTCCTCTCAGCTCAAATTGATTGGCCCTTTTAAATTGTTGTTTGATTGTGCAGTAATATATATATCTGTAATGTTTGTGTTCAAGTCACTCACCTCCTTCTCCTCCTCTCAAGGGACTTCAGGATAAAAGAGTCCTCATGACGGATTTTATGGTTCCAGGAGATACCATGATATAATTAGTAGAGGTGTGTTTGTGTACCTTCATCCCCTCTTCATGTTTTCTATGACTCTATTGTAATGTGTAACATAAGGTCATGCAGATGATATTAATTAAGTAGACATGTATTTTAATGTTTTGGTGTCAGCAATGGGGTAGAGTTCCCTGTACTGTGGCAGGAGAAAGCTTCCAGTTTCCATCAAGCGCTGCTGCTGTCAGGACCCCAAGCTGCCTGTGGTCCACTGTATTATGTAGAGAAGATGACAGTCATGGTTGTATGTGTTCATTGTGGATGAAATAAACACCTGGTTGGTCTGCAACTAATCTCTGTCTAGAGTGTCTTGCTTTTAAAAAAAATGTTGAAAAAAGACAATAAAACGTCATAGTACATTATGTCGGAAAAAATCATAAAAGTCATTGTATAGTACGTCAAAAAAAGTCATAGTATTTTTATTTTTTATATTCTATAATATGGCATAAAAAGTTCATGATATAGTATGTTTTAGAAAAAGTTATAAAAAAAGTCAGTTTCGTTTGATATAAAAATGTCTGAAAATAAATCATAAAAAGTCACAATATAGTATTTCATAAAAAGTATCCTAGTTAGTTTAGTAAAAACATCATTAAAATTACTGGTATAGTATGTCGCAAATAAAAGTATAGTTTGTCATAAGAATTTAACATCGTATGTCATTAAATATTATAGTATAATCAGTCATCAGAAGGTCATAGTTTAGGATGTTTAAATAAAACTTTCTAGTTTTTCATAAAAAAAATAACTTCTGCGTTAACTTGCCTCCTAACAGGCGTCTGTCAGGTTATGAACGACAACTTGTTGAATGTTGTCTAGTGGTTGCATGTCAACAAGTGGCACCTCGTGACTGTGGATAACTGTTGACGGTATTTTGCTTCATGTGCACTTTTTTTGCTTCCCCGTTGGTTTCCAGTCTTTATGATTAGCTAGTCGGTTAAAGCCCGCTTCTGAGGCCCCAGGTTTTGACAAGGAAGAGGAACGCTTTGCTTTATTTAAAACCGTGCATGAGTCCGACAACGTTAAGTCAAAGCTGCAGTGTGTAGGATTTGGCGGCATCTAGTGGTGGGATTGCAACCAACTGAAACACCTCGTGCAGGAGAGCTACAGCAGGTGGGTTTAGTGTTAAGTTTGTCCGTTCTGGGCTACTGTACAAACATGGCGGCAAGCTCCACGAAGATATAAACATCTCATTCTAACAAAAACAACAAAGACGATTCACAACTCTCCACTTTAAGTCCAAACCACAATCAATTCCTATAGAGAGTAAATAATTTTATTAACATTCACAATTCTCCATCAGCCAAAACGCTAAATGACCCGATTAAAATCCTACACACAAAACTGAACAGAAGTAGAAACAAATTCTTCTTAATTGTGGAATAAAAAAAAAAAGTAAATGGTGCCAGCTGTAGCATCAAGAAGTTAATTATTCGTGTCCACCAGAGCACCAACACAAGCTAACACAAAAGTGAAAAAGCATTAACATGATTCATACCTGCTGAGTAACATTAGTTAGTAGTGAGGTCCCTTTTCTTACTTTTTATTTAGTTTTACGTGATCACAAAGCTTGAATACTGAGCGGTTTTTAGGCTACGACAGGTTCTACAAAGCTCTAACCGTTACTCTATCACCGGCTTCACGTTAGCAACCTGTCTTCTGTAAACCTAGAGAAAGATACTGTATATAGTTTTCTTTTTACACAGTAAAACTTTTTTTTAAAAAGGGTTAAAAATACCGGTGATCAAAGCTCCACGTCTAGCCAATATTACCCAGAATGCACCGATTCACAGAAACCCACAAAAGAAATCTCCAGGGTGCATCACAGTACACAGTACATTACACTTCGCATTCAGACCGACTTTGCGTCCCTCGCCACACTTCCCTGAGTCCCGTCAAAAAGAGTTCTGCATGAGATGATGGAGGATTTAAAAACGCTTCGTTTAGCCACATTCTTCACCTTCTCTTTATTCACCTCTCGGCTCTTCAATCCGGATTTTACCAAACTGGAAACCACAACAAGCTCTGAGCTCCTCAAACAGTTGCTGATTTTGACTGAAAGATAAAGAAATGTATTTGCAACTTGGGCCATGCATTTATCAATAAAGGTATTTCAAAAAAATATTATTTCACCTAAATCTGCTCTAGTTCTTCATACATAGCGCCGTAGTTTCCCTCTTTAACAGCTCTTTCCCTTTCATCTTTCTGGTCATTAAAATATCTTTACTTTTTCCAAAAGCCATACAAAACATACGCAATAGAACATCAATCTTTGTATTACAAAACACCTTCATTATCCCAGTTATTTTTTCTCCGGAGAGCTTCTCGAAACCTTGTTGGTGATGTGCTTGTGTGTATTAAACAGAAGGTCTGAAAACAGTTGTGTTACGCACCACCTCGGACTCTGGGTGAAGCATTTCAACTGCACTCAAGGGCACCAAAGAGCGGAAGAATATACATTTTACCGACTTCAATATTCAAAATACTTCATTTCCTTCCCGTCTTGAACTCCACAATGCTCCCTCTCCGTCCCTGCTGTATTCCCTCATTTCATGAACACGGGTCATTCGCAGGGCTCTGGTGTCGTTAAGCAGAGTGTGCACGAGGAACCTACGAGCGCCAATTACAGTTCCAACTGTGGGGAAGCCTCAGACCAGCACCCAGCTGTGGATAGAAAAATAAAAACACAAACATCACTGGCGAGTCTCCTGTAATGGCCCAACGACCATCGAGTCACCTCGAGAAGAAGCGCCAAGGAGGAACTAAATCGCACGGTGTCAAGATGGATCACGAGAAAAAAAAGTTCAGTTTTCAGTGCATGAAATCAGAATCATCCGCTCCAAGTCCATCCAGGTGGCCCGCTTGTGCCAGGTAGGCTGTCTCTAGCTCCACGTGGGAGGCAACGTCATGTTTCCAAAGTGGTTATATAGGAAGAAGAAGAAGAAGAAGAAGAAGATGTCGTTCTTCCAGTGGGAGGAACAAACCGCACGAGTCTGAAGGCTTTCCTCCCAGTTTGTGCCGGGCAACAGGAGAGTGCAGAGTGCCGGTTGGGGGCTCCACAGTGGGATGATGGGAGATGTTTGTGGTCCAGCACTGAAATCCGGTCCATCCAGAACACTTGAGCCCCTCCCTGTAATACTTCAGTAACAATCAGAAAACAGTGTGAGCAACAAAGAAACCCTCATCATTTTACATCAGGCTGTAGCTTCATGCTAACACTTTAGCACACGGTGGTAACTGGCGGTAGGTAGAAGAAGGTCTAACTTAAAAATGCTGACTCTAATTAAACACATCACGATCTGTACACCTCGTTTATGTTCAAATCTAATGCGTTATAGAGTCATTTATCAAACTAAATTATTTACTTGATTGACAGGATTTGCTGCAGTTCTACTTTTTGTACGACTTCAAATTGAATAAATGTGAGTTTTGGACTGTTGCTCTTACAAGAGTATTATCTGCATGTTCAGATGGCACCACCAGAGGGTAGCAGAGCTTTATATAATGAAGATGAGCCCAGATGACAGACTGTGGGAGGAGAACATTTCCTGATTTATAATTCCTCTGAGTGCAGCTGAATGAATGAGTGCAATAAGTCCAGAATAACCCTTTATCAGTAAATGTGATGATAAACATCCTCGTTTCATTGTCCAACGGTGATGATAATCTACTCTCTTTGTAGCTCCCATCTTCTCCAATATGTCTTCTATAAAGAAACAACACTTATGAGAGAGCATTTGTGCTGCTAACAGCTGGTAAACCCTGAGCTACACTATGACACACTAATAAAAAGCACACAAGTCTGTTATAATAATGTTGTAATTGAGCTGCACGGAAAAAGATTTCTGCTGCGCTGGCTTTTCAAAAACACGAAGTGGAGGGAAACCAGAGTGGAGGGCTTGTTACTGGAATGCAGCGCTCAGACAGAAAGACTCTTTGAAGTTTGCACACTCTGGACCAGCTCCATTAGAAACAGGTGTCTCTCTCTGTGTGTGTGTGTGTCTATCCCCTTTCATACACTCAGTAAGTGTGAGCTCCATGCATCTGCTCATAGCGGAGTGTTTGTGTTCGTTTCTCACCTGTTTAGTTAATGAGGATGCCCGTCGAGCGTCCCTCCTCCTCTTTAATGTTCTTCAGGTTATTCTCTGCCTCGTCCACAGTGCTGCGCGGCAGACACACAAACCAGAAGTCAACTTATTGTCTTCATTGTCATTTGAAGCAGTGAAAGCGGTGTGTGTGTGCTTCTACATGTGCATAAATGTGTGTGTGTGTGTGCCTACGTTAGAAAATCCCTGACGTCCTCCACAGTGATTTCTCCGGTGGAGTCGAGGGTGATGTCAGCACAGCTGAGGGGGGAGTCCAGCGGGGTGTCCAGGATGGGAGAGGACAGGGAGCTGGGAGACTCTTCTGTTTGTCCTGTGAGGGAGAAACCCACAGAGGACTGAAGCATGTTTCTACATCCGGGGGACTGACAGCAATGTGTGCTGCTGGAGGACATTTAATGGAAACGTTTCCCTGGTAATGTTTCTACTGTAAGCATACCTTCTTTTAATGGTGCATTAATGCTGACAATATATGATGTATTGTTGCCTACATATCAAGGTGTGAGTGCCGGTGAAAGGCCGACTGAGACATAAACAAACCCAAATCTGAGGGGTATGCAGAGGCATGCTGAATGGTTACCATGGAGACCGGAGGGGAACCCCTGCGAGGCAGTTTAAGAGGCTCAGAGAGAGAAGAGGGAGTGATGAAGAGGGGAACACGGACAGGGGGAGGAGAAAGGGTGTGTGTGTGTGTGTGTGTGTGTAGACGTACCCTCAGCCTGACCCATCGGGTTCTTGTGGGTTCCGTTGGCCTGCGGCGGCGGCGTCGTTGTACCGTCGCTGAAACAGACACACGAGCACACAAACCGTTTACTTTGGCAGCAGATGGAGTAATAATGCAGCAATAACAGTAAAAGTATAATTTCTTTGGTTTCACATGCGGCTGAGTGCCCGGTGGTGGTGGTGGTGGTAACCAGCGCGAGAGAGAGAGTCATAGAGAATGAGTCATATAAGCGTAGTAATCGCGGTGGTACCACCAATAATAGCAGAATAATGTGTGTGTGTGTGTGTGTGTGTGTGTGTGTGTGTGTGTGTGTGTGTGTGTGTGTGTGTGTGTGTGTGTGTGTGTGTGTGTGTTACCTGGCCGGTGTGTGCTCTAGCGGTCGGTCCAGCTGAACGGAGCAGAGCGGTTCAGTGAGGATCTTGGCAGACAGCGAGAACCTCTCGTACTCCGAAGGAGAGATCAGGTAAAACCCTGTAGAGGAAAAACAAACATGACAGTTTGTCACGACTTTGAAACGTGGGATTCATTGGGAAACATTTTCTACTGTAAAAAAGCGAAACTGCGGAAACTGCCCACAGTGAGGTGTGCAGCTTGTCTGGAGACATTACTTCAGTAAGGACCACATTCACCTTCACTGTGTTGTGATGAAGGCAGAAGAGCAGATGTCTCAGATCCTAAACTGTCTGCATGACTGGATACCAACGAGCCAAGAGGAAAGATATGCTTTTGGTGTAATCTGTGTGAAATGACTCTTTAACCTCAAAGTCTTTTTTGCAGTGTTGCGAGTGTTTTTGATTTTTACTGAACTTAAAGCGTGTTTCCCTCACCCTGTCCGTTCTTTGTGAAGACGCAGGATGCGATGCCGCTGATGTCTTCTTTACGGATGCAGTCGTAGCGCACCTGAAGACGCACAAAACATTAAATAACCAAGTGCATCGTGAATAATTCAGTAAAACTAATATACTAATTGCACAATTACATCAAAAATACACACACAAACTCTAGACTTGGTTCCAACACACGCATGCACACAATCCCCTAAAAGCCCACCTGTGGTCGAAGGGCAGGTATGTTGAACAGGTGCATGTCGCCCAGGTTGGTCAGACAGACCAGAGTGTGTTCACAATAGTCTTCCTGAGCAGCGGAGCCGAACATCACCAGAGCCACCTTCCTCACCCGACAGCCTTCGTGTGCCGTCAGCTTGAACTTGGTCTTTGCGCTCACCTTGGGGAGAGAGAACACCTGGAGAGAGAGAGAGAGGAACGTCAACAGACTCTCAGGATTTATTAAGCCCAGACTCAACCTGTTATATCTTTTTATTTCCTCATGAAATAAGGATAAAAAAACAAGCACACACCTACTGACTAGACAACAACACACATGCATTTAATGTGTAACACATAATACAGTTGTCTTTTCCAGCCTTTACCTTTAGCTGTTCCTCTGAGGCGATGAGGACAGAGTGAGCGTTGGTCACATCCGGCGCGCTGGCGAGGTCCTGCGAGGCTTCGTACGGGTCCGGTAGCGGTTTCCCCCGGCCGTCCAACACGGAGATGGACACCACGGGGGCTCTGTGCATCAGCTGGATCTCTTTACCCAAAACCGCCTCCACGCACACACTGCTCTCGCCCGCTCCGCCCCGCTCACACACGCGCCCCGAGCCGACGCCGGGCACCTCCAGAGCGTAGGCATACACGCTGCCCGAGTTGGTGCCCGCCCAGAGCGTGGGGCCGTGGTGTGTACCTGGTAGACACGGACACACAGTTAGTGCTGAGGAAAGCAGATGTTTGATGCCGTTCTGATACTGGAAACTTCCAACATTTTACTTCTCACCACACAACTTATTTTCCTACATTCCATTCAGAATCTCAGCTGTTCTGTTATAGTCAGAGCTCCACATTAAGCTCATGATCTAAAACGATTAAAGTAAACGCACCGTCACGTAGAAAAGTGTCAGCGAAGCAGAGACATCGGACCACTCCAGACAGCGAGTCGTCTGCTGACCGGGGTTCGATCCTTCGCTGTATGGGAGCCACGTCCTCCTGCTCTGCTAGAGCAGCGTTGGCCTCCTGAACCTGCACACGACACGGTCACAAAGAGCAGAACTTAATTCAGTCCGCGCGATGTGTGCGTGGTCCTCTTACTACCACAAATAGACAAGTCAGTTACCTTGCTGGTGGGTGTGGCGATGGGGCGTTTCTTGCCCGACACCCGGCTCTTGCGGATGCGTCTGAAGCTCTGTCGTAAGGACTTTTTCAAGGACTTGACTCTGGACAGGGGGCCCTCCATCGCCAAGGAGTCATTGGGGTGCAGGGTGCACCTAGGACAACATACAGAACAGTAGGGTGATGCTGTGGATTGCAATATGGTGAATTCTTCATAGGCCAAAAGAGCACGTTGTAGCATGTGTGCGTCATGTACTAAATGTGTATGTGCCAGAAATGAAGGAAAAGTAAAAGCAAAAACATAACAACCTGAGCTGTGTGTGTGTGTGTGTGTGTGTGTGTGTGTGTGTGTGTGTGTGTGTGTGTGTGTGTGTGTGTGTGTGTGTGTGTGTGTGTGTGTGTGTGTGTGTGTGTGTGTGTGTGTGTGTGTGTGTGTGTGTGTGTGTGTGTGTGTGTGTGTGTGTGTGTGTGTGTGTGTGTGTGTGTGTGTGTGTGTGTGTGTGTGTGTCCCTAACCTGGCCAGCACAGCATTTCGTCTGTGGTAGTCAAACAGACCAAATCCATGACTCGTCCCGAAGGAGATCAGGTTCCACTCGGCATGCAGAGCCACCGCCGTAACAGAGGCCGGGGGCATGCACTGCACCAGCACCAGCGGCTGAAAGCCCGGAGGGAAGGAGGCGGGTTTGAGGCGCGGCTCCAGCCGGTCATGGCCCTTCCAGGTGAAGCCCTCTCTGTCCTGCAGCAGATCGACCACCGACACGTCCACCATGTGGTCCGAACGCTCGTCGCTCAAACCCAGAACAATCACCTGGAGACACGGAAGAAGTGAGGAAACATCATGGCTCCTTTTTGTTCATGTCAGGGTCTTTTTTTTACCTTATCGATTCTCTCTTATTGTATCTACAAATATACAAGAGGTTAAAGGTTTCATAACTTCCAATCCCGTGTTATTTTAAGAAACAGCCGTAAGAGAAGGCGGTGCTATTGACAAGTTAATAACAGCTAGTTTATCATTAGTTGTTGCACCTCTGTCATTCATTTATCTGTGAGCTGCACTTTTACAGCAGAGCCTGAATATTCTCTTTCCAGGAAGAAGCCAAGTGATTTTCTAAATGTGCTGTAATTAATGTATTTGGTTTAAATATTCATGGTTTTCATCCACATTCTCCCGAGGATGAATGATAATGCTTTCAGATCCTCGAGCACCACTATCGGGACAGAATTTACACAGAAATATATAAATCTGACGATGCGATGGTCATGAAACACATTCAGCACACGCTCCACTCGGGATGAAACCGTTCAATTTGGTAACTTTTTTTTGTCTGACATCTGAACCCCAACATTACTAAAGCTTCATTAGCAAAGCCGTCAGTATGTTGATTTTACTTTTGTTATTATTGTGGGGAGCACAAACACTCAAGTACAGTCGTTTGTTGTACTTGTACCTCCACTTAGCCCCGCTACACCCATCACAGCTGAGCAGCTATGAAGTGTAGCAGCACTTGTGTGACCGCAGCTGCAGCTCTACGACCGGCCAAGTTAATCAGCTTCATCTCATGCAGAGAAAATAACAGCCTAATTATTCGTGTCATTAGCAAATTAACTGTTGGCAAGCAAAGAATACAGTTCAGTGTTTTGTCTTCATTATCAACTAGAAAAGTGTGTATTGTACTGACCTGCATTATTTATATGGTATCTCTCCATTCACAGCTTAATAACAGAATTCAATACAAATCGACTTTGTTCTCCCGCTGTGGAAGTTTAACAGTAGAATCATCGCAGCACAATATTATCTCAATAGTTATTTAAACCATATATATATATAATGGATGATGATGGTTTCTGGCTGAAACACGACCGTTTTTGCCAACAATAGATGAAAAGACCATTTTATCTGAGAGACTGTTTTGTTTCTTTAAAACCACATATAAAAACATAAAATGTATGTACGATTATTTTACCTGTCCAGCAGTTCCAGACACCACCAGCTTGTTGCTGTATTTGCACAGACTGATCTTCTGGATGCCCAGTCTGGGGTCATCGCTGTACGGGTCAAAACAGCCCACCTACACACACACACACACACACACACACACACACACAGGCATGAATTAGGGTTTTATTCTAGTAGATATAGTGTTTTCTTCTAAACTCTCCACCTCTAACTAGCTCTCCGAAACATCTTTGATCTGAATCGACCACAAACCAATTCAGTTCATGCACACCAACGTCACCAACGAGTGCAGCTCCTGAAAGCTCTCCTCCTCCCTCTCCTCTCCGCCAAATGCCAGGACAATCCCTCTCCCCCCCGTCGTACACACTCAGCAAAACATGTGCATGAATCTGTCTCTCCACACAGTAGGAATTCCAATAGAATCCCCTCTCACATGGATGTCGGCAAAACAAGGAGTAGTTGGTCACTAACGCGCACACGGATTCACAGAGAGAGTGGGCTGATGGGTCTGGTTTTCATTACACAGGAGGAGAAGAAAAAAAAAAAAGGGAAAGGCTCTTCATCCCATATGAGGGCCACATTCCTGAACATGCAGCTCTGTTACCACAGGATACATGGGGAAAGGTGGGGGGGGGGGGTGAAGGAGTGAATAGGAAGAAAAGAGGCCAAAAACTAATTAAATCTATTTGTCACTGTTAAATGTATCACGCTTTGTTTTAACCCATTTCTGCCATTAAATTCTTAACACATGACGACAATCTTCCAGTGACAGCTTCCTCCTGAGCGCTCTCTGAAGGAACAAAATAAAGAAAAACACTTCACATCGCTGACATCTACAGATGAGATCCCAGATAATAAACGCTCATCTTGGTCATAAGTCCAGACACAGAAACATTTCCAACTGTAGATCAAGAATACGTTTAAATTGATTTCAATATTTAAAGCGGAACGACTCCGTCTGTTTAGCTCCGCATCGTATTCTTCCTCCCGACGCTGAATCAGTTCATTTAAATGTAATTCTGCGTAGAAAACGGGCCATTAAAACAGAATCAGACTGCGGTTCCTTCAGAGTCAAGGTTTAATAACAGGAACAATGGGGTGGGTCCTGTCTGAGAACCAAACACATGAAAACAATCAGATGAGAGAATTAGGCCCCAGATGTAGCCCCAGATGTGATGTTGGACTGTTTTTATTCCCACAGCCTGTAAAATAAAACCCTGCGCCTGATCTCTCTAGCGGAGAGACTTTAACTCTATTTGTTTCACTTCTTCTCATGCTCGCCTCCCCAGCTCTCACCTTCCTGAAGGGAGGCCATTCCTCCTCCTGCTGCATGTCGGGGTCGTCGCTAGAGTCCTGGGGGTCGTCGCTAGGGTCGCAGTCGGTGTGGAAGACGTTGGCTGTGCCGAGTTTGTACAGCGGAGTGAGAGCAACGCCCGATGCGTCCCAGAAACGCACGGTGCCGTCCTCGTGCCTATAAACACACAGACATGCATCAAGATTCAAACGTATTTCAGAGCAAATTGATTGAATAGTGCAGGTGTGTGTGTGTGTGTGTAGGCTGGCATGCATGGTGTATGGTCAGTTTTATGTTTTGACTTATGACACATTTGTCATTTCTGAGGAGTTAGTTTGGCATTTTTAATTCTATTGTTCACCATCTTAATTTAGCATGTTAGCATGGAAACATTTGCTAATTAGCACTAAACACAACGTTGCGTTAACTAAAATATTGGACAAAGAGAAATGTTTACCTGATGATGGCACTAGAAGTACAAAGTGAATCCAATACATCCTTTGAGGAAGACGATTGTTTGTACCAAAATGTCACGATATTCAATCGATGTAAAGATATGTCACTAATGCCGAGTGCCCATGCGTTTATTTTTCTAAGATGCCGCTCCGAGAGCTTCTGGTAAAAGAAATCTCTTTCCAGAAAGGCGCTGTTGTCTCCAGCGCCCTGCCGGCACTTTTCTGCCAGAGATGTGTGAGCACTCAGCCTAACTGTAAGTGTCTCCTCAAATTCCAACCAATCCAGCTGTTTTGCTTTATTTACATACTGTAGTTGTGTCTCATTGTATCCCAATGCTAACGCTAGCTCTGGCAAACGTCTGCAGTTGGCAACATAACGCCAGTTGCCTCAGGATTTCCTTGTTGCCATTGCAATGCCGACACATTGTCACGTCCCAATGTCGATCCAATTTCATTCAGGATATCCATGTGGTTTACATCAGAAAAGAAAAGGATTGTGTCATGACAAATTTAAAACTGGCTCCACCTGTGGATGCAGCCTGTGACTGTTTATATGTGTGTGTGTGTGTGTGTGTGTGTGTGTGTGTGTGTGTGTGTGTACCCTGTCAATAGCAGTTCTTGATGTTTGGGTGGAGGAGCGATGTTTTTCCCTCCACAAATGGGCCAACTCTGCACAAACAGACAAAGATTGGAGAAAAGTTAGAACTCTAACACACTGAAAAAGTGTAAATACGTCACACATTGAGCAACAACATATCCCCTAAACCTTTCCATTTCAAAACGTTCTGACCACGATATAAAGGCCGTCACATATGGAAGAGAATGTGTCCACAGAAACACAGAAAACACAGATGTGTTGGGTTTGCTCTGTTATTGTGCCAGTCTCTCTGGTTTGGCTTCACACAGACGGACAGAGATGATTTATGAGCGTACCAGCTGTGTGTGTGTGTGTGTGTGTGTCTGTGTGATAGTGTAATCTGCCACTGATCAAACAGCTGATCTAAGCTACAAAAGCCTTTGCAAAGCCTTTAACTGCTCCCACCTGCTCTTAAAGTTAACACACTGTTGGTCACACTCCCGTAGGTTTACTCATAGCCGTTTAGCTGCCAGCCTGTGAGCTCACATGTACGAGTAGCCCCATGAATACAACCATCCATTTAACTTCAGTATCCTTACTTAAAACCTTCATATTTTAACTGCACTTATTACACATTTATACGCCCCTCCACTCATGAACAGAGGCAGCGGCTGAGCTTTGATTTGACACCTGACAGCCTTTTGGTAGGAATCCAAATCAAACGCTGTAACTTGACTCTGTGAGCGGGCTGGTTTGTGGGTAAAACGTAAGCGCACTGATCGGTATTGATGGCTACATTTAAAGCATGAGCAGCCTGGCTATTGGCCATACTCTGTTTAAGGTGTTCTCAGGTTAAGCTGCTTTCACACATCTTGGATTTCCTGTAATTGAATATCTGCCATGAATAAACCAATTTACAGAATAATCCCGTCGTTCGTGGCTTCCTGCCAGCAGTGCACCAGTAACACAGAATCAAAAACATGTTGCTGCCAGCTACATGTTGACGGCGCAGGTTGTGATTCTAATACTTGGAAAAGAAATGGAGGTCCTGAGAGATTTCTGTGCAAGGATTTTTTTTGATGACGCCAAAAGAAGTTTGTTTAAGTAGACAAAGTCAACAGTCTCTGTGACAAAGTCCGTGTTGTATAAAAAGATAACAGACAGTCTGGAAATTGTGTTTTGTCCAGGCGGCATCCACCGAGTCTGAACAGTGAAGCCAACGACTCCTCTGATTGTATAGAAGTCTATGAGAAAATGACTCTACTTCTCTCTTGATTTATTACCTCAGTAAACATTGTAAACATGAGTTTATGGTCTCAATCTCTAGTTTCAAGTCTTCTTCAATACAGCATGATGTTCATTCAGTAAGTTATGGTCCATTTAGAGTCAAACAGACCATAAAGCAGGGTATGCTTTAGGGCGGGGCTACTGTGATTGACAGGTCGTTACCACGGCGTTGTCCGGCCCATGTTAAACTACTTGTGTATATGGTTTTAGGACATCATTCGGATTATTTAAAACATACTGACAGCCACATAATAAGACTTTTCAGACTTGGCAGTGTGCTTCTCACCCCGTGTGCGTGTTGACGGCCCCGCTGTGCTTTGCCGGCGTTGACCAGCCGCTCCCAGAGTTTGGGCGGGACGCTGGAGACGTGGAAGGAGCAGGTGATGGCTGAGGAGTGGAGAGGAGCCAGGTAGGGAGTGGGCAGTGACGGCCACCCGGGGGTCTGGAGGTCGATCACAACCAGCTCCTCTTCCAGCAGAACGACCACCGCAGACGGTTCATCAAACTCTGACGGAGGCAGAAAACAAGATAGAATGAAGTGCTGATGCTCCTGAACTTAAAACTCTTGAATCAAAAAGGGGAAGAAAATCCACGGATACACATCATTAACGTTGGCCGGGCTCCGACCTGTCTCTTGCTCGACGCTGTGGACAGTGAAGAAGTCGATGACCCGCGATGTGAAGTCCAGGGTGACGTGGTCTTTGTCCTGCTGGATGGTCAGACAGTGGCGGTCACCGTAGCTGGCTCTGGGCATCCCGCCGCTGTACAACAACACCGGAGAACTGGAAAGAAATATTCATATTCACGTCAATTTCATCGGTCATCTAGAGCAACATCGAGCTAGTGTTTCCAATATAGTTAGGCATCACTATTTGTGGACTGGTGTTTATTTTGAACTTTTAAGAGAAAAACATCAATGAGCTGTTGATTGTGAGCCAATTCTTCTGGTTTTTTATTACTATTTAATCAGTATATTGCTTACGGTAAACTACAGCAAACAGTGTTCTTGGTGCAGAACTTTTGTATTTATGGTGGCATAAACACCAGGTGAAACTGTATTTATAGAGTAATAAAAAAGAAAATTCAAAGAAAAGACCTGAGTAAATATTTACTGCCACTGTGATTAATGTGTAGTCTGACTGCAGGATTCAAACAGGAAACATGTGTCACAAAGTAAGTCTCACACTCACCCCGTCTGAGTTGTTCTCCACAGGATCTTGTTGATGGCCTTACAGGGAAACGGACCTGCAGCAGACAATCACAAACGGTAAAGTTAAAAAAAACATTAGAGAGACGTTGTTCAGACTCAAGCTGTTAAAAACTCGTTAAACCTTTTAGTTCACGAGAGGACCGACTACCAGGAGCCTACTGACCCAGAGCAGCGTCTGGCAGTCTGTCTGAGGTGAACTGTTGTAGAGCCTAAACCACTGTAAGATATTTTATTGAGTTACCTTTTAGTGAAATGCTCTGAATGAATGAGAGTTATTTCTGGTGAACAGTTACGCAGTAAAAGGCTTTTATTGTGAAAGGTAAGAATCTGGTCTGCACTGACTTTGTCACGGTTGAAAGGAGTAATAAAGTTTGTCTTGATTTGGACTACGGAGCCTACCGTTGTACACTATAGTCTACATTTTGAATATGTCCTTTCCACATGTGATTATTTGAGGCCTTTATTCCAGAACAAAAAAAAAAAAAAAACAGTTGTTTCGCTGTAAATATTTATGTTCCGTGTGAAAAAAAACAGAAAAAATGAGTAAAGGCCTCAATTCTCCCCATAATAACGCACCACTATGAGACAATATGTCAGAACTCGTGGTTCATTAATTATTGGACATTATATTAGTCTTTGTGGACGAGACCACACCCTCCACCAGACCTGGATGACATGTGCTTAAACATGCCTGTGTGTGTGTGTGTGTGTGTGTGTGTGTGTGTGTGTGTGTGTGTGTGTGTGTGTGTGTGTGTGTGTGTGTGTGTGTGTGTGCACTTCTCACCATATGGGATGCTGGAGGACACTGGCTGGTGGTTGTAGGTGTTGCTGTTAGAAACAGCCCACACAGAGTAGCCCCCATCGTTATGAGAACTAACAAATAAGTTTCCAGAGCGTTCCCACACCAGACTCTCCAGCTGCTGCAGAGGGGGGGGGGGGTTCACACACACACAGTATAGGCATCAAACCAGGTTGCATAGCAGTATTATTACAGCTTATAGATAGTCAGTTAGCAACGTGAATAAAGGAGTTGCTATTGAACTAGATTAAATACGAGTCAAGTGCATCTTTGAGCAGCTAATAGCTTAATAGCCAATGACTTTAACGACAGTTTAGAGGAGGCGGTCCAATATGGTGACAATAAAAAAAGAATACAACTTTTTTTTAAAGTTATACCATCATGAAATATTAATTAGTTCCGCCAATGTGCAGTAAACTTTGTAAACCAGGTACCTGCTTGCCCAGGAAGAGCTGCTCGGCATGTCGGGTGGTCAGATCCCACAGGACCACCAGGCCTCGGCTGTAGCCAATCAGAAGCTTGCCTGACTGCTGGGGATGTTCCTGAAGAGACTCCACCGGCCCCAAGGACTTCCCACATCTGTAATCATCTGGCAGGCTGGGGAAACAAAACATGACCCATTATCCCACATGCTGTAAATTACAAAATGTCGACAGGTAAAATCGGGGTGAAATAATAGTCTATGAAGGAGCGTGACATCGTCACAGAGGAAGAAATAATAAATGCTAAAAAGATTAAAAGGTGGACCGACTATTAAAGCAACACTTTGAGGACGTTTGAATCAAAGATAAATCCTTGAATAGAGGCGGGCATTTACGTCAGCAAATAACAGGTGTGAAAGCAACCTCACACTGTTTTGTTACGTATACTATTTACATTGAATGTTCATTTAAATGCACGTTTAGGGCTCTGACTTAATGATGACATTTACAATCAATCATCAACACACACAATGTGAAAGAGGAAGATGATACAAGGAAATGTGTGCTCATTGATAATCTAGTTTGTGAAATAAACTCGGGGGGCTGAACAGCAAAAGATACTCTGACGCAGTCTTTATTTGCACAAAACAACTCGTAGAAAAAAAAGTGTTCAAACTTATCTAATCAACTTCAAGCTCAAACCATCTGTATAAACTCTGATACAACCACATGTTGCTCTTCCAACTACAACAACAACAACAGTGAAATCAACACGAGGCTGGAGTTAGTGAACCAGACATTCCTCTAAAGGCAGCAGAGGAATGTGGAGCAGGACACACCCTGAAGATGTCAGAGGATTCCCTCAGCGAAGGACACGGAGGAAGAGACAGAAGAAGACGGGAGAGGAAACGGAGTTAATGAGGAGAAAACAAACAAAGTGGGAAAGAAAAAGACTGCAATGCAGCTTTCTGGTCTCTCTGCTGAGG
Source organism: Leptoclinus maculatus (assembly GCA_032191485.1). NCBI lineage: Eukaryota > Metazoa > Chordata > Actinopteri > Perciformes > Stichaeidae > Leptoclinus > Leptoclinus maculatus. Next base: position 18,041,704 of record JAVDOI010000002.1, read on the forward strand.
ACGAGGCAGAACCATCGCAGAAGAGATAGTCAGCATGCAATACACACACACACACACACACGACTGCTTTGGTAGCGTTTACTGAGGAAGATCCTCTCCGGAAGCACAGAGGCAGAAACATTTCCGACAAAGCATTCCATTGTCTCTGTCTCTCCGTTCACAAGTATTTTTAGGGAATCCAGCATCCTGCTAGTCCCGGTGATGAGCCTCTGTGTGTGTGTGTGTGTGTGTGTGTGTGTGTGTGTGTGAGAGAGGTTTCAAGTGTGTGTGTGTGTGTGTGTCTATGTGCACGTTATAGATTCAGCTGAAGCACTTCCCCAACCGGAACACCGTGTTTTGGCAGCCGGTACAAAGCCTCCCTGTCTAAAACCTCCCCTCCTTTGCACACACACACGCACGCACACACACACACACAGACACACACGCGCGCACACACACACACACACACACGCACACACGCACACACAAGCCTTATCAGGACCCTCGTTAGGCCTCAGTTCTGCCCACTTCCCTAAACAAGCCTGTTTAATGAGGAGTTTGAGCAGTCGGACCGTCACACAGCAGAAAGAAACAGTAACTCTGTGATGTCGGAGCATCAACGCAGCATGAAAAATTAAGAAACTACTACGTTTACTGTACAAAATAACACCAGACAATACAACAGCTGTGCAGTAATAGTTCCTCTTTGTTTGGGCTGTTTTACGGTGCTATGAATTGAGAGCCATTCCTATTTGTTACATTATGAAAGTTTGAAACCTTGAGCACATTTATTGTTTTTGTCTATATTATCAACATTGAAAGTTATTTTTTGGGGTAAAAAACAATTAGTTGGTATTGATCAAGAGTTTAAAACTCACCTGTTTCGTCAGGACATTAAATATTAAATTAAATGTTGCTTAATCCGGATTAAAAAATCTTTAAAAAGAAGTCTGACGGTCAACATTTGTGAGTTGTCGAGGCAAAGCAAGAAAAGAGGCAAGAAAGTTGCTGATTTTTTTTAGCTTAACTTGCTTTTTTTATTGCACTTCACTGTATTCTATTTTATCTACCTCTCGTTCACCCGAACTCCTTTTCTTAAAAAAAAACCCCCCATCTGTTCAAATTCCTATCCGAGATTTACTGCACATATCTAATGCAACACCAATGTCCCAAAACAGATGCTTCAACATCTACATCAGTTCTTTGCCAACTTTAACTAAAGATATTAACTTTATCCGATTCAGTGCTCCTCACTTAGATTATTATGACTCAGCATACTGCACAGTTCACCTGTACACCTCTCCTCTAGTGTCCAAACAACGTTCAGGAGATCTGACCGTTCTCATGGTCCCTGAACCACATGACCCCGACCTGCCTGCTGCTGCCGTTAGCGGTCAAGAGGGATATTTGTTTCTGCAAGTGTGCGTGTGTGTGTGTGTGTGTGTGTGTGTGTGTGTGTGTGTGTGTGTGTGTGTGTGTGTGTGTGTGTGTGTGTGTGTGTGTGTGTGTGTCCGACCTGCTCAGCTGGAGCTGTGAGAAGAGGAAACTGGAGTGTTTAAATGAAGACACACTGACAGAGACGAAGAGGCTCTTTAGAGCGATTCATTAAATGTATAGATAAAGAAGAGCTGGAATATTATTATTGATAATGCAGCGATCGACTTTACAAACTTATCCACCAACTGTGCGTCCTTTACACTCTCACCTCTGCATGACCTGATCCTGGAGCAGCGTCTGGTTGTCCTTCAGTGACAGACGGGGCAACTCCAGGAAGTACACGCCCCCTCCCTCCGTCCCGATGCACAGCAGGTCGCTGGACCTCAACAAGAGGAGGACGGTCACCCGAGTGGCACTGAGAAGAAGAAGAAGAAGAAGAGGAGGAAGAGGGAAAAGAGTGACGGCGTCTTTCATTTGAATATGAAACAGAATGGGACAAACTGAAAGTTAGAAAATACATTTTTAGGCGACCAAAAACTTTACAATTAAAGGGTTAAAGTTGTAAGACGTAAACACGAACAACTCCCAGACCGGACGACGCCGTGGTAGTGACCTGTCAATCACAATGTAGCCCCGCCCTAAAGCATCCCCTGCTTCATGGTCTATTTGACTCTAAATGGACCATAATGTACTAAATGAACATCATGCTGTATTGAAGAAGACTTGAAACTAGAGATTGAGACCATAAACTCATGTTTACAATGTTTACTGAGGTAATAAATCAATAGAGAAGTAGAGTCATTTTCTCATAGACTTCTATACAACCAGAGGAGTCGCCCCCTGCTGGTCAGTAGAGAGAATGCAGGTGTAAGGCACTTCAGCATTAGCGTCACCTCTCATACCTGGAGGTTGCCGCCTGCTTTGAGAACTGTGTCCTTTTAAGTTATAACACGAGCATAATCTTTAGCATATCATTAAAAAAATTGGCTTTGAAATGACGACAACTTCAGGGATTATACATTTAAAAGCAAAAAGATGTATGAACAGGCTTTAACGTACCTGCAGCTCTCAATGCCGGGTCTTCCTGGGAGGCTGTAGCTGTCCACTTCCTCTAGATAGACCACGCCTTCTCTCTTAACCCCTCCCACCTCTCTAGGGGGGCCGGCCACCAGCTCCCACAGGTGAATCGTGTTGTCATCCAGCAGTGACAGCAGGCGGCCCTATCGCAGATCAAAAATTAACATGAGCATCACTTTGGCCACCAGTCTTGTCACAAAAAGGAGTCCTTACATTCAGAGAAATAAGCGTCTTACCTGTCCAGGCAGGAAGTGGATCTGTGTGACAGCAGTGGTGTCTCCGTGTAGTCCTGTGAACTCCACACCAGGAGAGCCGTAGCTGCGAGGGTCCCGTCAAGGAAATTCACAACAAAGCAAGCTTTTATACTGAACAAAGAAAAGACAAATTTAAAGTCCACCTTCAGCTGCAAGCGTAGCGACAAACAAACCTAGTCGGGACTTAATTGTAGTCTATATAACGGATTGTTGGGAATGATTTAGTTTAACCACGTTTATGCAGTACATTACACAACTAGGAACAATATTTACACATCAATACATCCTGTATATCTGCCATCGTCGTGCTGTAATTGATGGAGAGAACGTTTTCTTTTCAAAATAGAAACTGAAGTGTCAGAGGGGCGGAAACTATGAACAGTTAAACTGGTAATTCTGAGCTGTAAACCAGAAGAAACACTGGTTAGGTGTAATAGTAGGGGAGAAATTAGAACCCTATAACAAAGCTCACAGCAATTTCCAACACCAGATGACGCAGATGCTCATAACCACCACTCTGTGTGTGTGTGTGTGTGTGTGTGTGTGTGTGTGTGTGTGTGTGTGTGTGTGTGTGTGTGTGTGTAATCAGCAGCAAACTTCAGAGTCCTCTCTTCGTTAGTTCAGTAAATGAAGCTCAGCTGATAAAATAAAAAGCTACACTTAAGAACTGTGACGCAGAGCACACAACTACGCTAAATTGGTCTAAACTGCAAATTAGCACACACACACACACACACACACACACACGCTAGCAGCCACACACACACACACACACGAGCAATATGGACACACTGCTTACATAAGCCTTTAGGAATGTGGATTAAAAATGCAGAAACATAAGAGGGAATCTGGGGAGTTCTCTCTCATGTTTGTATTAAGACTGAGTGGAGAGCTGGTTTTATATTTTTTCTACCACCATCATTTTATATTATCATCTATTTTCATGGAAGATATTATAACTCCATATATATTTTAGTTCCTTCTCTTTTAATTCCTATTCATATATCCAGTGGCGGGGGTGTTCTCTTTCCTACTTGTCCAGGAGGATTTGTTTACAGATCCACTTATCTTCATCTCTACTTAGCTTCTCCTCCGTTCTTTCCTTTTATCCCTCCACTCTTAAACTCTGTGAGATACTCGGAGACGGATTACTCATTCCCCAATTTCTTTAACCCTCTCTTCCCACTGCTTTCTACCAGCTCTCTTGTTCGAGGAAAGGTTACTACATGGGGGTCCAGTGGAGTTTCAATACCAACATTTTATCTGCTGCCTTCCTTTTGAAGCTCTTGGTAACGCTCGTCTTCAGACTTCTCTCCACTCTGCTCCGATTCTCAGGTTCATAGAAAACTACGTTAACTTTAATTCACACACGTCTCAGCCAGCTGGAGGTGTGTGAGGAACAAACACGCATGTGTCATGAAGCAGCGGTGCAGACAAAGAGAGGCTCAAAGACCAACAATCGAGTACAAGTGAGGGGGACAACCTAAGCACAATTAAAAGAGAAATATCTCGTATTTTGACATTTTTGTAAATACAATTATATGTTTTCTTGCGCAGAGTTATATTGATACCATTGACGCACTCTAAATATGGAGCTACAGTCTGCAGACAGTTAGCTTAGCATAAAGACGGGAAACCACTGGTCTAGCTCTGTCCAAAAGGTTTCAAAATCTGCCTTTCAGTCCCTCTAAAGCTCACAAATAAACACGTCACATCTCATTTGTTTAACTCCTACAGCTGGCGAAGAACCCAAGATAGTCCAGCACTTAACCTCCGTAACACCTCAGCGTGTTTACTATTCTGCTTTTGGACCGCCGGACACCGCCAGGCCAGCTGTTCTCCCGTTTCCAGTCTTCATGCTAAGCTAAGCTAGCCGTTTCCTGGCTGTAGCTTCATATTTAACAGACATAAATTTGTTTTCATCTAACTCTCAGCAACGAAGAGAATAAATTTCACAAAACTGCAACTGCAAAATGTGACTGGGGTGTGCAAAGAAAGAAAGAGGACGACAACTGAATAATGGAGACAGAGAAAAACTAAAATGAAAGAAGTTTCACTGCTTTACTGCAAAGTTAAGGCCTTTACACACCGGGGGAGTTCTTTTGTTTTTGGCATGAATACTTTCACACAGAAAGCGAATATTACGGAGTGAAAAAGAGATGTATTTCTGTTTCTGAACAAGGTTGAGTTATGCCTGTATTCATAAAACAACAACAACAACAACAACAACAACAACAACACGGCGGCTCTGTAGTCAGAACCAAGACGGCAAACTTTACTACTACGTTTAACCTTGACAAAGGCAGCATGGACCAGATCTACTCCTTACATTCTTCCCCTTCACAATAAAAGCCCAACACAAATAATACTCGGAGTTGAGTATTATGCATTTTGGTGTTTATTCTCCACACCCTTGGTGTGTAAAGACCTTTATAAGTGAGAAAACTGACAGGAAAGTAAGTGAAAAGAGTTCCACCGCTGATCAGAAGGAAAACAGATGGACAGCAGCGGTTTGTCTGTGTATTCCAGCTATGCAACGATGACCACAACTCAGTCATCACAGATCTATACAGCGACTCCCACACATTTAAAGCTGGCTGTGCAAGAAAAGAGTGCAAAGAAAGCTGTCAGTGCACGGAGAAAATAAATAAGACCACTAATTACTATTTAAGAGTCAGAGCCGGGACACTTGGCTGATCTGTAGCACCTCTGACAGGAACCCGGCAAACTACCATCTCCTGTTTCAAACCACACAACCCCGAGGAAATATGGCCGACAGTCGTAAAGCAGGGCAGAGGTTTTATTGCTTTAAGGTCGGAGGGCAAACAAAGTGTGTGTGTGTGTGTGTGATAAAGACAGCGACAAAAAATAATACAAAAGCTCAACTGTGGCCCATGGGTCACACACACACACACACACACTTTTCCTGGTCATGGTGATGTCAGAGGACAGCTGGAGGAGGGATTCATGGTCATGATGTCATCAATGTGTGTGTGTGTGTGTGTGTGTGTGTGTGTGTGTGTGTGTCTCCTCTCCCTCCCCCATGGCATCTGCTCATTGGCTAATAATAAAAGCCCTGATTAGTAGTGGGCAGATATTAAATGTGTAAATGCTTTGAACTAAATGCTAAGCTCGGCGTGCTAACATGCTCACAACAACAATGATAACATGCTGATGTGTAGCAAGTACGTTGTTGTCATATCACCAGCTGACACTGACGGGAACGTCATTAGTTTTTTAATGTATTTGGTCACATTTGGCGCGAGAGGAAAAGTCAGTGGATCATCAAAGTTAGTACAATTCATTCTGAGGGAGACATGAACGTCTGCACTTAATTTCAACACAATCCATTAAATAGTTGGTGAGTCATTTCAGTCTGGATCAAAGTGTCATGACGCTAGCGTGACTGAAAACAAAGAAACACTCTATTTATTTATTTTAAATGGTAACTGCCAGTTCTCTTCCTCAACTTTCCCTGATTACACTTCTGATAAACATCCAGGACTGATTGCCTCTTCAGAACCTGTCACGTAAAGATATGCTAATAGATATGTGGATACAAAAACAAATTGCTGCTAATTCTCAGGATGCTTTGCCAAGAACATCAGAGGCGTCTCCCGCAGTTTAGGTTGTAACACCGAAGGATGAAGGACCATTTACTCCGTAAAGAGCTGGAAACACTGACTCAAGGCAAAGTCATTCAAACGCCTCCTCAATCCAATTTGGAAACGAAAATTGAAAGCATCAATAAAAATGAACCACAGCAGTGAGACAAGCAGCGAGGGCACACTCTGTACAGATGGTCTTTGGTGGTACGGTGTTTGAAATGTTCCTCACAAAGTTCAGAAACAAGAGATCAACACTGGAGACTTAAATCTTTGAGCAACCTGTTGAATGACGCACTGGTTTAACGTGACGATCTGTGCAAGGAAAGCACGAAACACGCAGAGCTTTGCTGCACTGCTCACCACAGAAGCCCGATAGCTCACAATGGAGGCCTACAGTAACTCATAATCACTGAATCACTGTCTCTTTCTCAAGCACACACACACACACACACACCTCAAACACACACACTGTGCAATTGCCCGGTGATGCAGAGAGAGAGCGTTAGCAAGGATAAAGCGATTTCACGGTCTGAATACAGACAAACAGAGGGCATTGTACTCCATGTCAGACACACAGACACACACACACACACACACACACACACACACAGACGTGACAGAAGATTGGGACGGACAGGAAGGAAGGACGGATCACTGGATCCAAGGATGAATGTGCAAGTTGACCACACAGAACAAGGATTAGATCGCCAGAGAAAAAGTCAGAAAAGTAAAAAATAAGAAAATCCAGGAAAACTTTCGAATTAGAGTTAACTCTAAACTTCTGAGGCATCATCTGCGAGCATTTTCTCCAACTCTAACACACACACACTCCTCAGACGTCTGGCAAAAGGCTGTCTACAAGAAGACAAGCCAAACAACTCCACCCACCCACTAGAGAAACAATCCCGTCTCATTTGCATCCTCCCCCTCAGCTAGTACCTCCCCCCCCCCCCCCCCCAACACGGGACAAAACAAACTTACAGACATACTCAACTGTCAAATACAAAGTTTATCTTTCACACTACAAACATTCAGGGTCCACAGAGGATGAATCATGATGATTTTGAGATCTGGAACGATGGAAGAAAGTGTGTTGAACCGTAACTTAAACTCTCTGGGCAAAATATCACCACCTGTGCTGCCTCCTGAAAACGCCTATTCAAGGAATGCCCAAAGTAAATTAAAGCTGTTCTTGAACCAGGGCATGCATGTGTTTGGTCTATTTTGAAAGGCAACACTGGAAGAAGTTTTTTTTTTTTTAACATTAATAATGTGTTTTGGACTAAATGTTTCACCGGTTTGGATCGTCTGGACCATTTTTGTCAGTTGTTATCAATCGGTGGATTAATAATGAGGCTTCACAGGTGAGCTGGTTTGCTTGTTGGCGGTCTGACAACGGCTCTGAAATGGTTTGCATCAATCAAATCACAAGATTCTCAGCTTTTTAAAAAAAAAAATAGCAGCTGTGTACAAGGCTCACTCAAGTGTTGAAGAGGTTTCATAAAGTGACTGATTTTGATAGAAATGCTCCCATAAAACTGGTCCTGATCCCAATGTGAGGAGGTTCGGGTTCATGTTCTGGCAGAACTCGGTCCGAGTGAAGCGCCACGCCTCGTTGGACCGTCTCAGAGTGTTGAGCAACTTTTAAGGGCCAGCTGATGTGGAGCTGTGAGTTTCACAACTAGGTCAACTTATAGAAATATTTCATCAACTAATGTTAGCTTCTCTCAACGTTTATTACGGGATGACTGCCATGAGATGTTGTAAAGACATTCACGGTCCCCTCATGATGAATTGTGATCACTTTAACTTTTAAACATCATCATCAAGTCAAATTTAGAATCCGTCCAATACTTTAGCTTTACGACCAAATACCTGAAAAACCAACGACATTCCCATCAGCCTCATTACAGAACGATCCCAGTCTCTCAACGCTGGTATCGGATCAGCTTCTCTATCAAGTACTTAAATTAGTCACATTAATAGGACATTAAGCACTATTATTATAATTCAGCCCTTTAGGAACTGATGTGTCCGTCTGGGTAAATGTTTTCTTATCAACAGCCTCTCCAGTCTGTCCAACTCTGTGAGACCACACACACCCTTTAACGCCACAGACAGCCCCCCCCCCCCCCCCAACCTGCTGCCAACTGGACAGACGTGTGTGTGTGTGTGTGTGTGGTCATTCATCTGTCTAGGTGTGGGGGTGAGGAGACCGGCACGTACCAAAGACGGGACAGAGGAAGAGGAAGAGGTTGAGTGAGACGTGATGGGAGGAATGAGAAAGAGACTAAAATAGTGATGCTTTACTGCATAAGAAAGATTAGTAGAGAGAAGGTCGTGTGTGTGTGTGTGTGTGTGTGTGTGTGTGTGTGTGTGTGTGTGTGTGTGTGTGTGTGTGTGTGTGTGAGGAGAGAGAGAAAGAGGGAGGAGGTGGTGAAGGGTGGGAGGAATGTTAAAGGCTGTATCTTCAACTGATTAAAAATCCCACCAATTAAATACTGACTTATTGATTCATTGAACGCCAAACAACAACAAAAAGAATCCAGATTACATAACATGCGAGATGTTTTGTAGTGTTCTCTCAACACATCAGCCTCCACTACAAACCACAGCATGAAAACAAACGCATGTGACTCGGTACAAATGGAAAAAAGATGGGGATTGTTGAGGAAAAGCTCTGGCTGCTGCACGACTGAAAGGGAATCGTGTTGCACAAAAGAGCTCATTGGGGAATTTACTGTTTTCACCACAATCTACAGAAAAACAGTTCAAGACTCCGTCACATGAAGATGATGAAGCGGTCAGAGTCGACCCCTCAGGCCTCAAAGGACAAGAAACGCAGAATGTTAATTCAGTCCGTTCAGTGTGTGTCGCTGTGACATTGCTAAAGAGGATGACTCACAGCGTGAAAGCACCGATTTCAAGCTGCAACAGTTCTGCGACACGGCGGCTTCTAAAACGTGAAGAAACACCAATAGAAAAAGAAAATGGCCGCTTTTTAAAAATCTTACAGACAAACTCATTCGAGCATTTGCAACTTCGTCAAGAGATAAGAGCCGATGAATCAGCTCAGCGTGGTGTGTGTGTGTGTGTGTGTGTGTCCAACAGGATGTCAGACAGACAGAACTGACAGCTGGAGCTCACAAACACACCGATCAAAGCTCTGCTGTGTGTGTGTGTGTGTGTGTGTGTGTGTGTGTGTGTGTGTGTGTGTGGGGGGGGGTTACTAGCAGGTACTATACTACTGTTTTCGGACCTTTTTACCCACATTTGATGCGTTTCTACCAGCGAACACTGCTGCCCGACGTGCAGAGCTGCAGACTTTCAATGCCCTCGAGCACTTCTCATCCCCGGCAACTGCGCTGGTCGTCTTGGAAACCAATTCAAAAGCTTCCTTTATTAAGACGAGACTCAGCAACAAAGCTCTTACTCACCCAATCTGCACACACACACACACACACACACACACACACACACACACACACACACACACACACACACACACACACACACACACACACACATATATATAGAGGGAGGGTTAACCCAGGGCAGTGAAACACACATTCTTCGACAGGAGACAGAATCCTCAAGATCGCCCCCCACACACACACACACACACACACACACACACACACACACACGATCTCTCTCAACATACACAAAAAAAAAATATCTCCACAGCTCATCGTCCCTCTTCCCTCCGCTGAGCCCCGTCTGTGGTCCAAGCAGAAACTCTCAGGGCGTAATATGACTCTGCCTTTATAAACACGACGGAGAGACGGGAAAGAACGAGTGAGAAACTCGAGCAAAGAGGCTGAAAGAGAGCAGGAGGAGGAGAAGCCATCGCGGCCAAGATTGAGAACGAGTTCAAAATCATTTAGCAATTTTACAACTCCTTCTTTGTCATATAGTCAATAAACTTAACGTCTATTCTCTTCAGTTTTCTGTCTCTTCCTACCTCTCAACACACACACACACACACACACACACTGTACGCTGCTCAGGCGTCAGTGTGTGTGGAGAATTAAACCGCACATCTGGCAGTAAGAATTGTGTGTGTGTGTGTGTGTGTGTGTGTGTGTGTGTGTGTGTGTGTGTGTGTGTGTGTGTGTGTGTGTGTGTACTACAGTACTAGCAGGTATGCTGGCAATCCCGTCCAGGTCAAACCCAAGTCAGTGAGTCTGTGAGATTATCAGGGAATGTGAACACACTAAAAAACATACTTCTTTGTTTCAACGGAACCTGGTGTTCAGAACAAAATTGAGGTAAAGTTTGTAAAACCCTGAAATCAGAGCCAAGTCAATTCAAGGATCAACCAACAGAAAAAGAAGAAACTATTTTTATAGTCCATTAATCGTTTTAGCAAAAAACACCAAACTGTCTCCAATTCCAGCCTTTATAGTGCGAGGCTCTGCAGCTTTTTTATTTATATCATTGTAAACTAAATCTTGGCTTCTTGCGATTGCTCGAATGTGTGCCCGCATGTGTGAGTGTGCAGGTCTGTGTCTGTCCACGGCTAATCTCGCATTCTGCTGCAAGAAACTGCAACATATTTCCAGAGCTCACTTATGGCTGCACACTCACGGACCTATCGTGGTAACGGAGACTCTGACTCTCTCAAAACACCTTTTATTGCATGTTTTATGCAGCCATAGACTGCCTGCTGACTCCTCACTCACTACTCTTAACCGGCCCGCGGTTGGTAGGGGCCGCTAGTGATAACACAGCTGAGTGCATCGACGACACCGCCACAGTGGGGGGGGGGAGAGACCATAGACTGTTTGTCTATGGAGAAAACAGTTTGCTCACTTTGGATGCGTTTGTCTACAAGCTATCAGCTAACAGAACTACACACACAGCCGAGTGCATCACCGCCGCTCAGCCCCAGCTCATCATCCAAAGACACAATTATTCTGTGCACATGTAAAAAACTATTTAACGCCTAAATAAACGCTTCAAGTAGCGTTTACACCCATGAGACGAGTCGGTGCAAACATCTGCAAAGATTAAAATGACAGCGTATCGGTCGTTTGAGACAACAGGACAAAAACCCGATACACTTGAGGTTCCAATCAAACATTACACCTTTCTGGTTTTAAAGAACAACAGCTTAAAAAAGTGCTATAATGCAGTTGTTCCTGATCTTTTTGGTTTGAGATCTCCTTAAAACTAAGCAATGTCTACTGGCTTCGTCGGGTTCCAGGAGCTATGAGAAGTTCAGTTTTACTTCTTTAACCGTTTTATCTGAATGAGTTTAGAGTTCTGCAGTCTGAACCGCTGATGTGGAGCAATGACTGTTTGAAACAAAGATCCCTTTTCTTTTGTTAACTTCTCAGATATTCTCAGTGGGTTTATTCATGCCAACAGCTGCTGGTAACGTGTTAAAAAGCAGGACGACTAGTCGGAGTATTTGAGTCGTTTTCTTAGAGTAGGTAGATCCGTGTAGAGGAGTTATTTTTCCTCCCCTTCCATCTCTTTCACATTCCCTCGTCTTCACTGCCTCTGTTTATCTCCCTCTCTCCCCTCCCTCCCCTCCATCTGTCTCCCTCTGGGGTGGAAGTGCCTGGTACCACCAGTCTCTCTCTCTCTCTCTCTCTCTCTCTCTGAAAGAATTGATTCTCCAGTCTAATGCATCAGCACATAACACACAACCACAGCCAGACTCCCTTCACACTCACACACACACACAGATAAATGTGCACTGAATAAATAACCATACATATTTGCGATGAACATACATTCAGACTCAAACAGCAACATGTTTGTGTTCATGAATCACATGCTCTCACTGCAGCTTGAACACTCACAAGTGACAAACACGCGAGACAAACATGAAACACTTGAGGAGAGCGGTCAAAACAAACAACCTCAACATCTGCTTTAAAATATCATCTTCATGACGATGCTGCTTGACCAGACGTCCGACTCTGAGCAAACCATCATAACAACATACAACGTTAAAAAAACAGCCTGAATGTCGTTAGCCTGCCATCAACTACACGATCGCCTCGTGGACAAATCATGAGCATCCGAGCCGCTGGAACGTCTGACACTCCAGCACAGCTTCACTCAGGCGTCTATCTCATTCTGTGTCGCTGAAACAGACTCAGTCCTGCACTGCCACGGGTTTGGGGTTTGATTCCCCGCTGACCGCAAGATTTCAAAAAATGCATTTATGGTTTTCTGGGCCTCCGAGGATGAAAAGCATCTGCCAAATAGTGTGTGTAATGATGATGTTGTCGTTTTGTTTCTCAGTCTTGGTGTCGTTTTCGTAGCTCTGGCCATCGGATAACATTCTACTCACTCAAGTTAACTGCAGTGATTTGGAGGCGGTGGCTTTACACCAGAGTACGGTCGGGCAGGAACACAGGCAGCAAGAAAACCTCCACATTCTGACCTCATTAAACTCAACCACTAAAGCAGAAAACACACAGTTTGGGTAATCGTTCGACTTCATCTTCTCTTTGATATTGAGGGTTTGTTTGCAACCTGCCTGGTCACTCACGCTGCCTCCCGTACAAGACACCTTTCTAGAAGTAACCCCACAACACAAATGTTAATAACCCAAAAGAACAATAGCCACAGCTATTAAAACCAAAACCCAGATTGTGCAAAACGACTAAACTTTCCTCTAATATTGTCGGCGCAGAAGGAAACAAAGCACTCTTCTCTTAAGTGGTGCAGACAGTGCAACTCGCCACAGAGACAGACTGCACACACAGCAATGCAGCGCTCTGCTAAACTGGTGTTACATAAACAGCTCTGCCGCAGATGCATCTGATCAGTATTTTCCTCAACAATCACAAAGCGCCGCGAGGCATCGTGAGAAACGAGAAAACCAACAGCAGCACAGATCGTAACTTACATCTCAATTAGCTTCACGAAGCTATAAATACTGTGGACGTCGTGACAGTGGTTGAAAGAATCAATAGATATCATCCTACAACCTGCACAAAACACCAAATCTTAAGAACTCGACATGAAAGAAGAAGAAGCGTGACAGCTGCATGAAACACGGACCTTCAGGAGCTGCTCTGCAGAGCTGATGAACAAATAAACATCGCAGCACTTCAAAGACGAAAACCGACAAAACCGGGAGAGAAACAGTTTCTGTAGAAGAGAGAAACAGTCGTAGTCGGCTGGGTTTTGTCAGCTGTGACTCAGAGCAGGACTAAAAATAAAGATAAATCCCAAGAAATTCTAACAATTTGTTCGATATAAACAAGAATAATACGGCGTAACCAGGTGGAGATTGAGGACTGGGTTGCAAGTAAACCGATTTAGTTTTAATTATAATGGGATTCAGACAATTTATTAATTTAAATTTGTCACATTAGTGAGGCCTCTTAGTCGACTCATCTGTGGTTTTGATGTTACTTATGGTAAACAAAAGATCTAAAAGTGGCGTTTTTGTGCGATTCTTCCGTTTTACAGATCTGTCGATTAAATCAACTAATCGATTACTCGACAAAATCACATTAATGCGAGTCGACTATTTATTTCTCAGGTGGAGGACAGCCTTAGTATCAGTAGACGTGGATCAGTAAGAGGCTCATGAAGTTGGTCTTTTCATAAATCCAGTTCATCGCCCAGCGTCGTCGACGGTGTGAGATGAGCTGAACCCTTGTGTTACATACGTGAGCTCGATGAGAGTAAAGGATACACTTTGATGGCTCCTGACTTTGTTCCGATGGCCATAAGTTCCAGTTTGGGGTCAAAGGCCAAAGCGCTGGGCTGATGAGGGAACCCATGCTCCACCGTCTAAAGAAGAGAAACACAGAGTGAACCAGTGGGAAAGACAAACAGACCAGAGAGAGAGAGAGAAAGAGAAGACACAAGAAAGAAGACAATGAAAACGCTCAGATTTATTGTTTTTGTGTGATAATGTCAGACGGACTGTTTAGTCAGCGAGGCGTCAAAAAGGGAGGACGCCCTCCATAAAGTCAGAGGAAAGGTTCTTAAAAAGCTCTCTTTATTACAGCGCTCTGCAGACTTTATTAAACGGGATTAACATTAATTCACAGCTTTTCTTTCCTTCTGCCCACGTGAGGAGAAGACACAGCTGGGGAAGCGTTTAGATCTAGAAAGAGAGAGAGCGAGACCGTGACCTGCTTCACAAAGGGGTCTAGGGGGGTCTTTAAAGTTTGTGTGGTCGAGTGTCCAAGAAATGTGGAAATTAGGTTTCCAGCAGGGAGCTCAGATATGCGTTAAAAAAAAAAATAGTAAGACGTTGGTTTGTATTTATTTATGAAGCCCTTAATGGCAACGTGCAGTCACATCACTTGCTTGTTAAATTGGAGCTCTATAAATTTAGGGAAACTTGCTTTTAGTGTTTTGGAACATTTTACGACACGTTAAAACTTAACACAATTGTACATAAAGGTTGATTTAAAAACCATGATTGTGAACTAGTCTGCTCTGTTGTCTGTTTATTATTTACTTAAATTCTGTTTTAATTGTACATTTGTCATAGAAAAAGGCGGCGTGCCCTCAAAAGATTTAAATAAAAGGTTGAATGAATGAATTAAGTGACACTTTGATTCTTTAAATATCTGATGACACAAAGAGAGAGAGACATCAAAGTGACCGTCCTGTTGAGAGACCACCTCTGTGATAGTTGTGGCAGCTGGTGCCAAACTTTTAAAGTGTGTGTGTGTGTGTGTGTGTTGTCACAGTGCAACAAACAGCTCGTGGACTTTAGACGCCATGCACTCTTCAGCCAACCTGAATAAACTGTTTTTCTGACAACCTTCTCATTTTCTAAATACACTTTAATGTATTTTGACAATTAATTCATTTCAGTGATTTTTGGCAAAAATGCCACAAATGTCTTTGTTCCAGCTTCTCAAATGTGACGTTTCTCTGTGTCACATACGATGGTAAATGAAAAGTCTTTGGGTTTTGGACTAATTATCCAACAAAATAAGCAATTCAATATTTCACTTTGAGCTCTGGGGAACTGTGATGGACATTTTTCACTCTTTAATAGATCAAACTAACATGGAAGATGAATTGATAATGAAAGTATTTGTTAGTTTCAGCTCTACTTTCGGGCCATGAATGCCAAAAATCACACCGCACTGTATTTTCTTCACATTTGTGCTGTATTATTTTAGACAATCCTGTAGCGTTGGGGTTAATTCTGTCATGTCATATAAAACTCTGGCTTCCAACATCAGAGGAAGTTCCAAAGTGCTCTACTTTTAGACTGACAGCGGCCTCGTCTAACCCGAGTTCAAGGCCGCAGCAGAGCTCAGTGTAGAGACTGTTGGTAATGTGCAAGTCATGCAAGAAGATCAGCTGCAACTCATATTGGATTTGCACAATCAATCAATACAATCCACGGACTTCAATCTACCTTTAGAGGCTCGGACCAGTTCAGCTACAGTGGTGATAAGATGCGGATTACTGAAAGTGGAGCTGCTGAAATACATTACAGCATTGATTAGTGAGGAGGAGGAGAGAGGCTGATCATGTTGATGTTGGCTTCAGGATGCACACAACAAACTGCTTTACAACCATGTGGATGTGAAATCAAACACTAAAACGAGAGGTTTAGGCTCAAAGCACCACAGAAGCAGACAGGAACACACCCCCTGTAAGATATGTATTCATGGTGTTGTGGAAGCTTTTATGGAAAATCCATGAAAAGGGGTACAAGGTTCAAAACTGTCACCACACAGACAGCCATCTTAATCAATATCTGAATGAAATAAATCAACACAACTCACACTAATCTAATTATTGATCCCCTCCATCACTGACATAATGACATTATGGTTAATTACAGTAATGTTTTGGTCCACAAAAAGGTGAGTTATTGGTGAAAAGCACCACTTTTGAACGCGGGGCCTCGTTTTTTGGGTGAAAGCCAATTAACACGCGGTGGGTGAAAACAACTGAACCTCACGCGCGCACACACACACACACACACATCAACAAAGCCCCCTGAGAGCGTCCAAGTCCAGCCTGCACTAAAACACACACACGCGCACACACACACATCGAGCTGCAAACAGAAAAACAGAGGAGGAGGAGGAAGAGGCCGGGACTAAATGCTGCAGAGTGCACGTCTTTAAACAAAATCTGGTCCGGTTTAGAGATAGATAGTTTAGTGGAGCAGCAGAAGAGGAGGAAACCCTCACGCTCCCTTTCTTTCTCCCCCCCTCTCTCCTCTCGTCTCCTCTCTCCTAGTCCCGTTACTTTACCTTGTTGAAGGCGAACAGCTCCTGTTTTATCTTCTCTCTCTGCGGGTCGGTGCCCTGCCGACGAAACCTAAACTTCATCATGTTGAAGCCGGGCGGTGTGGAGGCAGGACTGCTGGGAGGAGGAGAGGAAAACACGGGAGAGTTCTCGGACGATGCTAAGCTAAGCTAACCGACTAGCCCATTCAGGCTGAAAGCGACGCTGCTGCGGCTCTCCTCCCTCCTCTCCCTCCTGGTGCTGTTTAGGTCGCGGTGGGTTTGACCACAGTCTCTCTCTCCCTCTCTCTCCCCCCCCCCTACTCCCGGTTCACACGGACCCCCGTTGTTGTTAACCAATGAGAGCGAAGAAATCTGCGAGCAATTACTCAGACACGCCCACACAGCCAAAGCGCTGTGGAGAGGAGGGGTACGTTCGGTTTGTAGCACGAGACGCACCGGATGTACGTCCCCTCCTACATCCGGTGATGCAAAGTGTGAAACGGGGAGTCCGGTATAGAAAATGAAACCATCAGACTGTAAATGACTTGTGATGGTTAATAATGACAAAGCAAGTCAACTTGTTCATCTTCTATTGTTGAAAATATGTTAATATATTTACAACCGTTATCAAAATAAATCAAAAGCTGTTTTCTATGTTCTCTGGAAACATGTTGGTATCATCCAATGAAAGGAAATGAAGTGGTCTTACATTTAAATTCTTTTAAATTTAAATATGCAGGAATGCAGAATTCAGGAAATTGTGCGTCATCTTTAAAAAATAATGAAACTGACCTGTCAATATTAAGTATTTACTTATTTTTATCTTGTATTTATGCACTCAATTTATGTACATATATTTGTATATATATATATATATATATATACACACATATATGTATATATATGCTGTCGTGCTGGCTGTCTCTGATGCCTCTGAAATTCTACTTGTACATTTTTATGTAAATGTTAATACAAAAATGAACATTCACACACCAGAGTAATTTATGCTACAAACTTTAATGTACAGTATTATTCACATGCATTTGTTATGTACAACAGCTATTTACAAAAACATATATAAATTGTATAAATAATCATTTTAATTAGTGCAAAGAGTGTGGCCTTTAACTGTGCGCCAAAAATGTGCTTCCTCAAATATTTTCCTGTCACGATATCCTGTCTCATTTTCATTTAAAAAAACAAAACCTTATGGGTTCATAAATAATTGATGTAGGCTACTCCAACTCCAGCCTCGTGAATAAAAATATGTATCATGTCAAACCACAAGCATCTATTAGTGTTTAAGGGAAGATAAGGTTACACTTGAGTTTCACACATTTCAGTTTCTTTGAGGAGAGCCAACCACAGCAGAGGTTTCTCTTGTTCAGTGCAAGATCACGTTTCAATTCAGTGTTGCTCCTCGGATCAATGCTAATATAACTCGGATGAAGTGGGGAAGTTAAAGTGAAGTAAAGAGGCTTTATCTATTATAGTCTCAACCCTATAAAGCAGCCATGGCAGACAAGAGCTTTAACAGTTTTGGCTAAAAATGTCAAACTAAAAGCATAAATGTGTTTGGTCATTTATAGAAGTCTGACTTTCTTACATTGCATCATAGACACATGAATGTATTACACTCAGTGGTATGTGTGTGAAAATATGTGTATGGTACAAGGCGGCACTGATATAGCGAGTGTAAACGTCATGTTCAGCAAGATAACGAGATATATATATATATATATATATATATATATAGATTTTCTTACTTTATGTAAATTTTTTTAAGTGAAATGCAACAAAAATTCAATTATTCCGGTGTCCCAAATGTGAATATTGAATATAATATGCTGCTTTTTTTTACTGTTCTACGATAGTAAAATGAATATATTAGGGGTTTGGACTGTTGGTTGGACAAAACAAGCCATTTTGAACTTTGGCTGTGGGGAATTATGATTTTAATGTTTCGCTCTTCTCTGACATTTTATAGATCAAACGATTAATGAAGAAGATAATGTTTGGTTGCAGCTCTAATTGAGTTCACCTGTTTTCGCAAACTATGTCATCAACATTAGCTGTACATATCAAAATATTCTATTTTCTAAATAGAGGTAGATGCAGTTCATTTATGAGGCATAAAGTGTGACTCCTGTGTGTGTGTGTGTGTGTGTGTGTGTGTGTGTGTGTGTGTGTGTGTGTGTGTGTGTGTGTGTGTGTGCATGTGCTTTTTTTGTTATAGCAGGGTGATTTCACTTGGTGGCAAAGTGAGTCTCTTTTCTCTGACTGACAACATGTTCTCCATGTGCATGGCGATGACTCGGCACAGCTCCAGGCCCTGGAAATGCACACACACACACACACAAACATACACATAAACACACGGACACAACATGGCATTTATGAGGGAAATGCACATAAAAACTACATATACATATTGTAACTGCAGCTCTCTTTCATAAAATCTCTCTGTCTGTATCTCACGCACACACACACACACACACACACACACACACACACACACCTGCTCCAGCTGTAGCTGTGTGATGCGCTGGTTGAGCAGGTCTCCGATCATGATCTCCACATACGGATAACTGGAGCCTGAAGTCGGCCTCTGAGTGCGAGTTGACTGGACCTCCTTCAGAGGGAAACGCACCATGGCCTCCTATTCACACACACACACACACACACACACACACACACACACACACACACACACACACACACAATATATGTATGAATACACACACAAACAGGCAATGAAAAACGTACAATCTTACTCTGACAGAGAGATATGCATAATACAGGATTCAATAGAGAAAAACAGACGGCGAACACAACGACCAACAGGGGGAGCAATTCTATATTTTGTAATAATTCTGTTTTTGCAGAAGTTTGCTTTTTGCGTAAATTGATCTCGGCGAAGTTAAATCAGTAAAGCTTCAAATGAGTTCTATTACAAACACTCAGCTGCCTGCTGCCATATTGTTGAATGTAAATCATGCAACATTACACAGACTGAATCTGTGCTTGAGTGGATGATTTGTATGCGTGACTGTGAGTGAGCGTGACATACATGAGTATCCTTGTTAAGAAAGTGCAGTCCGTTTAGATTTACAGCCAGGATGCACGGGGCGTGGATGGAGGCGGAGCTACAGCTCTGGATGTAGAAGAAGGAGGAGCCGAACATGGGGAAGGCACTGACCAGACCTGGGACGAACACAGGACGGGTCACTTTTACTACGGTAGCACATTCAAGACAAGAGTCACTTATTTTCAAGAAAAGCAGCTACATGACAGGTAAGTGCAGCTTGGAACAATTGTTATCTTCATTGCTTTATATCTACATATATTTATATCTAGCTGTGGTCTTACCGAGGAACTGTGCACAAGCCTGGTTTGGGTTTAAGGGCTGGACCTGCTGCATGTGTTGAGTTGCCATATTCAGCCAATGCTGTGAACCCTGTTTGCTGTAGAACTGTGGGGGGACGCACTCCTGCATCTCACGCCTTCAATCACACACAAAAAGCAAACCGGTGGTACATCAGAGGAAGCAGTTAGACATTCTGCAATGTGCAAGTGTGTTTGCAAATTTGCAAGGATGCACCTGTGATTGTCATATATATGCATGTGGTGGGGTCATGTTTTGTGGGTGATTGTAAGCATCTGTGTACGGAAGTTCAGCTGTGTGAAACTGAATGGAAAGATCACAGCACTGACACTGCTAGATAAAAAAAAGTAAGTATGTGTATGTCTATGTAGACGGTATTTACAAGGTGGGCAGGTAGACGGTGTCCTTGGCACGGTGCTGCAGGGCAGCCAGTCTGGCGATCTGCTGCATATGCGGGTCACTGGCCTTACCATGAGGAACCACACTCAGCAAGGCCTTCAGGTAGTCTGGCAACACCTTCACAAGAGACACAGTTTACTTTACTGTATGTCACTACTCATACTGTGACAGGAAATCCAAAATCCTGACACATCTTGTGTGTCAGACTGTCCTAGTTGAAGTGAGTCCGCTGTCACACAAATGGCAAAGCTACAAATGACATCAGCTGATGGTCAAGCTAACAACACGGGGGCGTGGATCAGGTCCTCCAACGGAGAACGTCGGACAGCAATTCTGCCAACGGGCCTATGGAGGTATTATTTACTGTACCTCCATGTCTAAATAGTTTTAAAACCAGCCACACAGAAGAATATGAGCCAAAACGTCAGACCGGATTAGCTGGAGTAGAAACAGGACATCAGCTTCATTTCATAGGTCTCTACCTGATTGTAGTGCATGGTGACATAAAGCTCGTTGTCGAGTTTGAGAGCCAGACTCCATATGACTCTCCTGAACCACAGACTGTAGTTGGCGTCCACTGGCTCTGCCTCTGTAGCAATGTCCAGGATGTATTCACGCTTGTTCAGGGGACGCACATTCTGACCTTCACAGAAACACACCTGGGTTATTATCTCAAAATCAAGAGTGTTTGCATTGTCGGTCTTTACTATGACGCGCTAGATCCTCGTTAAACCTTTGTGTGTGACCAAAAAGACGGCGTATTCATCCAAAGCCTCCACCCTGTGAAGTCCCATCTCGTAGCAAAGCTCCTCGATGACATCCAAAGCAACCTGAAATAAAGAAATTGATTCACAACTCAGCAATGCTGCTGACATGATGATCTACGAATGCAGCAACTGTTTTCTGTCCTGTATAAGATCTACACTCAGGTCTAACACGGCTACAATACACTGGCATGATGCTTTTCTTTAGAATTGATCATTTCACTCTGTGTGTGTGTGTGTGTGTGTGTGTGTGTGTGTGTGTGTGTGTGTGTGTGAGTGTGTGAATCACTCACAGAGCACGTCTTGATTTTCAAGTGCCGTTCGATCCCACCCGGCAGCAGGAACAGCTGTCTCTTGGAGCTCCGCCCAGCCTGCACACAAAACAACCAATCAGAAGAGAAACATCATACAAGTTAACACCAGAGTGGAGAGTACAGCTGTTACTAAGAGCAGCTGCTACAGAACCTCACACTTTAACATGACAGACGCCTTAAGTAGAAAAGTATCAATACTACTGCATTAGTGTAGTATAAGTTAACAAATCCTAAAACTTAAACTTCTAAACATTCATGCCTAATTTATGATACAATATACATTGTTTTTGACAAAGATAAAGCTCAAATGATAAAGACAAGTAAGCTGAAATAAAATCTACTGAATTGTAAATTAAATGTTTTTTTTCATTAAATATTCTAACATTTCATTACAATATTGACAATGTAACATCGACGTTTATGGCTGTTTTTGATGCATTCAGAGGAACATATCTATTACATTTAACAAAGTTATGAAGCACACAGCAATCATTACATTATTAGTCTTTTGCTTGTGGTTTCCTTTTACATTTGGTGCACATTCTTCCATATATAAGCCCTTGAAGAACACTGCATGACTGAATTAGGAGACTAACCAGCATAGCTTTGAGTTCCATGCTGTTGGGATACTGTATACGTCCGCCATATTGAAAAGTCCTCCTCAGATTCTGCTCACATGCCTTGGCAACACCTGTGAATTAAGAGCAGCACATCGATGATATAAGACCACCGTCAGACTGGCAGAGATGGATTTATGATTTGAGATGTGTTAGGTTGTTGATGGGCTGCAGCATCTTTTCATTGGACGTGATGGCTGGATTGTCTACCTTGGTACTGCATCCCGGGGCTGTCGCAGGCGTCCTGCAGGAACTTCAGCAGAAACGGCTTCATGACATCAGAGCAGCGATGGAAAGCTGCCAGGATGTACAGCAGCCTCCATCCTCTCTGACAACTGTCACTACACAGAATACACACACACACAGCTGTAAAATGTAAGCCTCTCTACGGCCACGCTAGAAGTCCTCAGTCAGTGTGTGATGTAAAATGTTGAAGAGTCTCACGTTTTGGAGCTGGTGTTGCCGGTGACTTGCTTCATCAACTGGCAGTATGCTTCATCTTTTATCAGGCCATGGTTGCCACTTAACTAGATTCATGAGCACATGCATTGAAGACAACAATGTTGTTGATGTTTTCCTTCAATTTCACTTAAATACATCACGTGTAAGTCAATCTGTTAATCGCCAATCAAATATGTAAGAGAGTGTGTTTGCCTGTGTACCTTCAGTATAGTGGTGACCAGGTCCTGTTCAGTCTGACCTTTCAGTGGGAAGTCTCCCATGAACTTCATTATGCCTGGACAAAAAACAACGAGGAAAGAAATTTAGTAAGAAAACAGAAAACCTTTCTGCTTTTCTTTTCCTCCATCTCTCATTCTTTGGGAACTGTATTTTCTTTCGACAACAGCAAATTCTCTACCTTCCTCTTCTACCTCCTATCTGTATCCATCCCTCCTTTCCTTACTCTCCTCTCACCTAAGAAGATGTCGGCAGCCAGTCTGTTCATCCCGCCGTCTGAGAAGTCGATCAGAGACTCCTGGATCGGAGACTGGAGGGACAAACACACAACAAGGAAACCGGTATTGTATTGTAATGTATTTGTGCAGCGGAAACAATGGACAATATCTTTGAAAAGGAAGAAGACATGTCAAAGAATATGAAGACATTTTTGAATGCTTTGAAGCAAACTCAAACTGTTTTACCTTGGAGAATTTGACCATGTCAACAGGGTCCCTGCCCTCCTTCCCCTTTTTGGCTTTATGATTACTGTGGGGAAAACACAGGCAGCAGTTTTGATCTGTGCGTGTGTAAATGCCCATTGACATGTCCATGATACTTTCACATATTTTCACAATATTTTTGGCAGCATGTGTGTGTTTGACCTTCTGTTCCTCTGCGCCTCTCTGAAGTACTTCTTGGCAAACTCAGCCACGTGGTACTGGCCGCTGTGCAGAGGCAGATCGTCCGGTTCGACGCTCAGACTGTCCCCATACATCTCATTTACTACCTGACACACACAAACAAACACACAGCAATACAAAGCTAAGCAGCAGTGCCACTTAAAGGAACCACCAAAGATGTAATTATCTGCAAAATATTTCCATTTCTGCAAACCAAAACATTCCAATATATACTGTATAAACAGCAGCTTGTACCATAATATAGGGTTATTATTCATGCTGAAATCTGAATGCTATTCTCGGCTCTGAGCTCAGATAAAAAAATAAAATAAATAAGCATCATGTTTCTGTGTTGGTCGTTTAGAAAAGTGCAGATGTAATGTGAGTTAAAAGCTTCCTGTTCTGCACCTCTGTGGAGAGGTCAAGCTCATGGGCAGCTACCGCTGAGCCCATCGCCACAGCAATAGCAGCTGACGCAGCGACTCGTCCCTGTCTGTCTCGAGGCTCCACGCGCTCAGCAGGGAGAACCAGAAAGTCTGGAGCGGCCACAGGACGCACGTACTCGCTGGGAAACACTCCAGATTTACCGTACACAGCCCCGAACCGCCAGCCTGCACGCACACACACACACACACACACACACACACACACACACACCAAAAGTTATACGAAGAGGCTTATACAAAAAACACATCAAGTGTTATAAACAAACAAGAAAAATGTCACATGTAAACACAGAAAACCCAAAGTGGTGTCTTCAAATAATCTGTTAACTGTGTCCAATTAACAAGAGAAAAAACAAAATATTCACTTTAAGCTTTTCAGCTTTTGAGGCATACAAAAGTTCAGTTAAATCAAGGACATCGAAAATAAGGCTCGACTAAAATACTAAACTAAACAGCAAACAGACACACAACAGATCCGACCAGGCTGTAACGGTCCTGCAAAACCCACCAAACTCAGGAGTGTCTCTCTTTAGCTCCTCCAGAAGCATGACCTTCTTCCTCACTATGCAGCCGTAATGTTTGCCTGAACACACACATACATACATATGCACATAGACACACACACACACACACACACAGAGCATGACAGACATGGCATGAAGCACAGAGAAGCAGGGACAAACTGTATATTGCTCACAGAAACACATCAATGTGCCGGTCCTCGGTGCGTGAGTGTTTTTGAGTGTGCGTCTCACCGGCCTCCAGCCCATCCATGTGCTGCAGCCTGATGATGTCTCCTTTGTGGAAGCTGAGCAGCGTCCTGTCCTCAGTGACGTAGTTCCTCACCGCCACCACGTACTCTGAGTCCTGACATGTGACATGTGACATGTTGACAAAGACATGCTGCAAAATCCCCAGTGGTTCGCAGACGGTGGTAATAAATCAAGTGAGGAGTCATTTTCTATTAGACTTCTATACAATCAGACTTCTTTTTGCAACCAGAGGAGTCGCCCCCTGATGGCCATTAGAGAGAATGCAATTTTAAGACACAACCGCATTGGCTTCACTTTTCAGACCTGGAGGTTGTCGCTTGGAGCCTCCTTTGAAAGTAACCCTGGTGATGTCATAGTGGTGTCATCGGGGTTATCTCAGATTGGGATTGAGATTCAAAATGTTTACAACTGTTTAGCTTTAGTAGTGAAAGACTGGACTACGTGTAGCTGGGTTGTTCCATTATTGTTTGAAAGACTTTGTTCTGTCATCCTCACATTTTATTTTATAATTCTTTCTCAGCATCACTTTTAACCTCTTTTGTTTTTATCTGTTATCTGTTTAACCTGCCCTATGGATCTCTTACCAATAGTTTTCTTGCTAATAGTCTTGCTTATTGCACTCACTGCATTCCTCTGGAAACAAATGTATTCTCCTTTGTATAAAAGTACTGAATAAATAAAACAATTGTAATTACTGGTCTCCAAGTCAGTTCAGCAGAACATTCAAAAAACTAAAATTTAACTTCCAACTGCTGAAAAGTGGACGTACAGAATAGTGCAAACATGGTGACAAAGAGCAACATTTTGAGTTTTAAGACTCTTCAGCATGAATAACTGTATTATCAAAACAACAGACACACACTCACACAGACGCCCTCTGACCTTCTTGAGCTCTGTGAGGAAGTAGTCGATCATGTGCTTGACCTGCGGGGCCTTGGCCGAGAACAGGATCAGCTTCTCGTTGGTCAGGTTGAACTCCAGCATGTTCTTAGATGGAATCGACACGAACAGGATGTCCGAGTAGCTGAGCAGGAAGTTATGTGTATAAAAACCAGGAAGTCAACATACAGGGGTCTCGGGTCAAATCACTGGCGCACGAGACACAGACAGCTGGAAAGAAACGTCACTTGACTGACTTTTTTGGGGTTTATTTTACTTGAATTATGACTTTAAAGAGAAAACAAACCCATTCAAGACCACTATGAATAGCAAAGTTCCCCTCCTCTCATGTTTAATGGGTGTTCAAGAACTAAGACGGACTATGAGGCTCACCTGTAAGGCCTCAGCACTCTGAAGTAGTCTGAAGCAGAGCTACTCCTCACCATCTTCAGCAGCTTGATGCCTGTATGAGACACAGACAGCACCTGCACACCTGTCCCCACACTGCCCTGGAAAACACACACACACACACACACACACCCACACACACACACACAATCACATGAAATGGAGTACAGACACACGTTAAAATCTAAACCAAGTGAAGGTTGAAGGCTGCTTTGAGAGGGAATGGCGGCACTTTTCAGTTTATCTCCGATACGCCAAGAAAGAGACCAGAACTCACAGAGGCTGGGAAGAGGCGGGAGAAGTAAATCTCCCACAAGTCTCTGGCCATGACGACCACTTTCTTCTTCGCGTTCTCGTCGTGCGTTCCTGACACCTGGTCCACTTTGTTCTCAGCTGTCAAAGACACAGAGAAGGAGTTTAAGTTGTCAAATCTAGAGAGTTGAAAAAGTCTTTCACATCCTGTAAATGTTGAAAAGTATACTGTGTAGGGTCTATGAGTCATTACATCACAGAGTCAAGTTATTTACCAAATAAAGCCTTCATCTTCTGTCTCTCCTCCTGGGTGATTCGGATGCAGGCCTCAGAGAAGGTGTCGTGTACAACCTGCAGGACACAATCAGGAATGAAAATCACTTTATTCCTGCTGTGAATAAGTATCGGTATTAAAGCAAGAGCCAAGATCATAGAGCACCTAAAGTGTATTTGGAAAAAAAAAATAGAGTAACTGTATGAAGCTCATGATGAGGCCTTCTTATAGATGAACCTTCTTATGGACATCAGATTCATTCTGTCTCTCTCCCCCTCTATTTATCTATAATAAAAGCACTACTTTTAACATTTTATTTTAAATAAATCATTAGGATCTTAACTATCAGCACAATTACCATAAACTAGACTTTGCTATGATGAAAAGCTAAACCTAAGTGAACAAATTAACATAAACAATGGAGAAACAAGTAAATGTAAATATGTAATGAATACATGAATCAACCTGTCTGAAGATCAGGTCCAGAACCAGTGGACTGTTGAAGGTCTCTTTAGGATAGAAAACCTGTATGAATGGAAATATTAATTTTGATATTAAATAATCAACACAATGATATTAAAACTTTGGAATGTTGTTACATTTTCAAGTAGATCTATGAAGATACTGCATGTTTTTACAGTGTGTGTTTCAGCATGCCATTTGTTGTAACGTTGGATTTTAGGGCAATATGGATCATTTTAGTTTACTTATGTTTAATGTGCTTGTGTGTGCTCATGAAACACACCTCTTTCCTCATGTAGAGTTTCCACGGGACGTTGGAGTACGTATAATATTCATCACTTGTCCTGCTGTGGAGTTGAGTCTGAATGATCTCCTTCTCTACTGGCAAGTCTCTAGAGACTAGAAACACACACACACACACACACACACACACACACACACATTCACATGCACGTGTGAAATGAGTCAAGAGCTTTCTGTCATTCTGCTGTTTATTACTGGGGATTGATGTCACATTAGTGTGTAAAAAGATCACCTGGAGGAGGGGCGGGGCTTATGTTCGAGCTGGTTGGCCCCGCAGGGCGAGACTTTGTCGTCTTGGAAACCTTAAGTCCTCCCTCTTCTTTACGTAGGAAGGATTGAGGCTTCCGTTGAGCCTGAGACAACAACAAAAAAGGTCAGATATTATTTTAGTTTGTGTGGAAGTGCATGTGTATGTGTGTGTGTGTGTGTGTGTGTGTGTGTGTGTGTGTTCTAGGTGCGGAGTTGGGGTACCGGTTGTGGTGGGTTTGACATCTGATCTTTAAGGATCTCCATAGCTTCATCGTGTGGGTCTGACTTCTTCCCAAACGTCTTTCCATCACCTTTCCTACACACACACACACACACACACACACACAGAAATGATTAGACAGACAACACCATAACAAGCATTCATATTTTTACAAGGAAATCATCAGCGTGTTACCTCTGTGTGGCAGGTCCAGCGGAAGTTGTTGCGTCAGCAGGCTGGTGGTGTTTGATGATGTCTTTGATGTTGTGGCTGGGATCGATGCGCTCTGTGTTACCTGCACTGGATCGGACCAAATCCTCAGGAGGGGGGCCACGTGTTGGACCTGGAATGTCACTTTCTATTAGATCAGATGTGCAGATGTTTAACAATTGAATTCAGCAGCTGTTGGATTACATTGTGGGACTAGTTCCATAATGAAATATATAACTATGTTGGTGGGCATGTGTCAGTTCTAGCATTTCAATAATTTTCATGAGGGAAGGGCAGCGACAGTAATCAGACAGTAGAGAGATGACAGGAAACAATGGTCCTCAGTCAGACTCAAACCGGGGACGTTGTGGTTCATGGTTGGCGTCTTAATCCCTAAAGCTCAAGGGCTCCCCCTAAAGTCATATTTGAAGACCTCCTGCACTCAATGCCAAATTTTCAATTTGATGCAGTGGGTTTTGTAACCACAAATCACAAAGTCACAATGCATCAATGTTTTTCTTTACAGTATTGTTGGGGTACTTGAGTAACTTTTAGTTTAAGAAAACCCAGCTAGAAAAGCATGGGGCATCCTGCAGCTTCACTGTAATCGGGGCATTCTAACCACACAACACATCTGCAGGTTAATTTGACCCTGAGAGTGTGAAACATACTCATTTGTCGGTGAACAGCAGCAGACTTGTACGGCGACTCTTCTCTCTCTTTGGTCTGCAGAAAAACATGAAGTGATACAGCGGAGTACGTTTTTATTCCAAGACAATATTTCCATCTTTGCATACATGCTGGCAGGTGTTCATGCAGTGTATGTGTGTGTGTGTTTACTCACAGAGCGTTGTGGCAGGTGTGTGTGATAATGTGAGGGTAGGGACAGGGGCGCCGGGGCAACGGGGGGGAAGGAAGACAACATCTGCTGCTGGATCGCGATGGCCTGCATGGTCATCTGCTGGGCCTGCAGCACACACACACACACACACACACACACACACACACACACACACACACACACGCACACACACACACACACACACACACACGCACACACACACACACACCATATATTTTCATGCAACTCACACAAATACTTCAACAGTAATATCAGAGTTGTCCATAAAAAGTATAAGAAGACAAACCAGAATGATAGCTTGCTGGTTGATGATGGCCTGTTGCTGTTGAGTCAGTACTGTCTGCTCCGATCCTAGAGAAGTATAAACATATGAACATAGTCATCATTTAGTAAAGATGATTCTGTTGCAGAACAACAGTAGAAAAACACACACAGCTCACAGCAAAAGGCCCCGTAGGCTCCTCCACTTCAAACAAACCACACAGAGGATCTTTACAACCTCACAATGAAATGCGAGGTATAAAGAAGTTCTTTAGGACTTTTATCGAACACAAATTGCGACTCCACAATGCCAACATGCTTCTGGCCAAACATGCTGGAACGCACACCCGATCACACCTGTCATCACAGGCAAGCCTGGAACCGCAGGCGTGACAGGGAGCGAGGGCACCGCCGGCAGGCCGGGGACGCCAGTGACGTGGGATGCTACATTATCTCTATCGGCAGCGGGTGCACGAGTGGGCGACGGGTTGGGCGCTACACGTGTGGAAGGAGTGACAGTGGAAGAAGTCTGTTGGTTGTCGGGGTGTTGGGGAAGGTTGTATTGGTGGAATTGTTGTGGCCGTTGTTGAGGTTGAGGCTGAGGCTGCTGCTGTTGCTGCTGCTGTTGTTGGTGCTGTTCGTGGTGATGGTGGTGGGAGGGGATTGGCATGGCAGGGATGGGCGGCATCATTCCTCCTGCTACTGGAAGCACTGGCACAGCTTGAGGAGCGACAGGTCAGGGAACATTGTAAGAGTTAGAAACACTGCTGCTTCCAGGACTCAGCCTCTGTTTCACATGGACCTAAAGCTATGGTTGGTAATCTTCTTTAAAAACACTTTATATTTGTTGAAATTGTCATTACATCCGGACAGCAATTAGTAAATCAAATGCTATGACAAAAATGTGTGTATCTGTGGCTGTCGCAGGACTGTAATGATTGGACGACCTGCCTGTCTGCGTGATCGCACTTTGCACTCAATGTGCGTAATCAGAGTATTTTGGGGGAGTGGCTTTGGAGGGAGGCCTGAAGGGACATACTGTCAGTTTCCAACTTAGCGACTCTCTAGATTTAGCTACTTATGGAGCGAGTGCTGCTAGCTGCTTTTATTGGAGAAGATATGGAAACACTGGGCCGGGTTTCCATGTGTTTGTTTGCTACATATTATCTGTAGTTGAAAATAGAATTCAACTGATGCTTCGGGTTTACATTGACTGTATAGTAAAAAAATATACAGCCTGGTTATTTTTTAATAAATAAGTAAATGTAATGATATTAAGCATAAGTTTGATGCAAAATTGGATCCAAAATTGCAACGTAAGCGTTCAAAGTGTAGGAAAGCTATCCATCAAACTGTATACAGTTCACTGCATAGTCTCCAAAAAAAAAGTAGTAATGTTTAAAATCGTGAACATTTGTGAGTGATTACTTAATGTATGAACTTTTGCACAGCCACAAAGAGATGACGACAGAAAACAGCCTTTAGAAAGAACGGCATGTGATTGATAGAGAATAATGTGTTGAGCAAAAGAGAGAGAATGAGAGTGACAGACGCCAATAGAGAGTAAAGGAGTCATCTGTGGTTACAGTGAATGGCTGTCCATGCATTATCTATGAGGTCAGACTGCTCATTAGAGCCTCTAAGCTACAGTTTAAGGTTGGTGAACTGAACACCTGAACGTTTACACCTCAGTCCTGTTCAGTGTCACCGAGACACTTTAGCCCTCACCCTGTAACAATATGGAAATAATAAAAGCAGTGAGTTGAGGTCGGGTATTTTGAGGAGGAAGAAGCAGAATTATCATTTAAACTTGAAACCATGTGTCTCTAACGCACCCAGCACAATGTCTGAGTGGACATTAGCATGACCTCATGACCTGGCAATCAACAGGGTGCATGTGAAGGTAGATTTCAAACTATTGTCAAAAATTCAGTTATCAAGAGAACATTTTGTAAACTTCATTTAGACAACAAAGAGATGTCTGTCATCTATTTTAAGATTCATAAGAGAAAAACTGCTGTTTAAAGATGATAGATTTCATTCACTGCAGTAGCTTACATGAGCATAGAATTCAAAATGCTGTCAAATCGGGTTTTGAGATACAATTGTGGAATTTACAAAACTACATCTACCACAACATTTTGGACATAGGAGATGTATTTAGCGACAACTTGCATGAGCTGTAATCAGTAAAAAGTTTTGATGCACAATGGGCTACATTTTTGGTAATTAAAAAATCTGTCTGAAACGTTTGTGGAGGACTAAAGGTCTAAAATGCAGTTTTGTAAGTTTTGTGTCAACTGAGCAAAAGTTTTTAAAATCTCTGTTTACTCGTGTACTTTGACGAGGGAATGAAGGTTGAAAACAGAGTAACCCAAAACATTTGAAACTTGGCACTGTTTCCAGCTTTCAGAGGACTGTTTTTCTGTCTAACTATTTGTCAACCTGAGACTAATGCAGAGGATTTAGAACCAATTTAGAACAAGCTGAATTATTCATGTCAGTGGAGAGACAAAGGACAAAAAGAACGGCGAGAAAATAAAAAACATGGACCAAAAAGTGAAAGACAAAAGAAGAGTAAGAAAATAATCTGTGACTACACGCAGTTGAACAGAGAGCAAAGACATGAAACTAAATAACAAAAACACAAATCCAAAGAAAGACGAATGGACAATTTGCACTAACATTAGACATAACTAACAGAAAACACACAAACTTGAGTGTTTTACCTCCGGGATGTATTCCTGGTGGGTAAGGTCGGCTGGGGATCGTTTGATTCTCCCCTTCTCCTCTTCCTCCTCCTGCGATGCCTATACCTCCTCCTCCCTTCATCCTTGCTGACAAACTTCCAGTTTTCTCCATGTCCTGGTAGCCAGAGAGAGACACAGGTAACAGAGATTCAGCAGATGGAAAAGGGCCGTTGGAGATGTTGAGAAAGCGGAGTTTGAGCGACATGAAGAGTAGGAAGAGAAGTGTGTGTGTGTGTGTGTGTGTGTGTGTGTGTGTTAGAAAAAGGAGAGACTAAGGGAACAAGAGAGAGGGAGTGGAGTGTATTGTACTGGTTGATTCAGACCCTCTGTGAGTGCGTCAGTAGAGATATAGGAACTAAATACTCTGCAGGAAGTACCGTACACACTGGAGGAGAAGCTCATACACACAAGTGACAGAAACTCCTAAAGAAGTGATACGAGTCTCCAACAAATGCTTCTGCAACATAACTAACCCCACTGCCTGAACACAACAAAACCAAATCGCTATTTTCCCACAAAGAAATGCTTTATTTTTAAAGTGAGGTGTTTCATTTCAAGCAGCAGCAGTTGTATCTGACCTTAGCATGAGCAGCGGTCAAAGAATGCAGAAGCATCAACTTCATCAACAGAAAATCCAAGTGAAATGGTCTAATGTTACCAGCCACACTGTTTCATTGATGGCTGATAATAAAAACCAAAGAGGTCTCATCAAAAACGGTCTCGAGGACTATTTTATGAAAATACAACTTATGGATATTATGTTGTTTTAATTTGACAAAGTGACCATGAGAACCCTAATTTACACATTTTTTTGTTTTACCGAATACACAAAATGTGAAGCTGGTAACAACACAGAGCCGTGCACGAGTGCTGCCTGCTGTTGCAGTTAAATACGGTAGGTCACTCAGTAACCTAATCACCCCTCCTGTCTGCTCCATTCATACACAAACAGAAGCAGTGGATCACATGTTCCACTTATCCATCAACACTCCGCTCCGTTCACACTCAGAGGGCAGATCAGGTGGAGGGAGCATGACGTGACAGTTTTTTATGCATTTCAGAGCTGCGACTAAAGAGAATTTCCTTTGTGTTTTAATCTGTTTTATTCCCAATTTATAATTAGATTGATTAGCCAATAAAAGGTTGTTTTTTTCTGATAATAATGAAAACAATACAAACCACGACGTAAGAAGTAAATTCATTCCCTACACCTGCAATGTTTTACAGCGTAACAAACTAATTGATTAATCAACTTATTGTTTCCATGTTTATGTATTTCCAAAGCAGGAGGGAAAGTATGTTTAGGATGTGATGCTTCTCGTCAGTAACTTACTATGCTGCTGTCTGACAGCACCGGGTCAAACAGACTGTCCAGGTAGCGGTCCATTCCTCTCTGAGTCTGACCGTCACTGAACGCATCCGACTCTACTGGACACAGACAGACAGCAGAGTAGCTGTAAACATGTTCGGGGCAGGACTCACATCTGACCTTGTCTGCAGATACAATAGATTTCTACACTAGCTACTGCTGTGCATATTCTTATTGATAGATGCATGCAGAAAAGTTGAGGACTTTTTAGTGTGTGTTTGTGTACCGTGGCTGTAGTAACCGTCAGAGTCAGGCAAACTGTAGGCCGGTCTGCTGTTACGGAGAGGAAAGGCAGGAGGAAGCTCCTCATCTGACTCAAAGCCACTGCCAAACAAAGCACTGAGAGGAGAGGAGAGATGTGAGAGGAAGATGAACAGGAAGAGAGGAGAGAGGAAGAGGAGAGAGCAGAGAAGAGAGGAAAGGAAAGGAGAGGAAAGAGGTGAGAGGAAGAAAGACAGAAAGAGAGGAGAGGATAGGGGAGAGGAAGACGAGAGGAGAGGAAATGAGAAGAGAGGAGACGAGAGAGGAAGAGGAACACGAAGAGAGGAGAGGAAGAGAGAAAAGTAAGAGAGGAGAGGACACAAAAGGAGAGGAGAAAGGCAGAGAAAGAGAGGTGAGGAGAGGAACATGTGTAATAGGTAAATTAATTTCTTTGCTATCTACATTTGAAATATTTGTACAAGCATGTATTTGCGTGTGTTTTGTGTACTGACAGGCCGGCGTTTGCTCGGACTCTGGCGGGGTCGTCGGTGCTGATGATGAAGTAGCTCTTCTGCTTTGGGAAGTCAGGCGGAAGCTCCAGGTCTGCAATCAGGTCCATCACATAGTCGTGACCCGCTAACTCCACCCACTGGCCGTGCTCCTTCATCAGAACAGAACTCCCCCTCCACCAGTCGGACACTCCCCTGTGAGATCACACACTTCAAATACCTCACATTCAAAGCATTACGCACTTGACAATATAACTGTATTTAAAGTGAAAATGAATATCATGAAGCTGGAGTTTTAAATAAAATGAGTTATAAATACAAATAAGAGGTGATGGTTTGAGTAGTAAGAATAAATAAATACAGAAGGTTTCAGGAAGTTATTCATGAGCTGAACATACAGAAAATAAATCAGTTTAACCTTTGTGTCTTATACTTAATATGAGATATCATCACCTGTGGCGCAGTATGTGCCCTGCTAATTCCTCTCCACTGGTCCAGGAATGGACCGGACACAAGAATGACCCTCCTACGGAGAAAATAAACACAAATACATTTCATACATACTGGTACGTACATGAAATCCAGAAGCGGGCCGTGCATTTGATGCCTGTGCCTTCTGTGCTGTCCTACTACAGTTGAACAGCCGTGCATGACGGGACGCTGCGTCATTAACGGACAATGCATAGTCAAATCAACGTAATGAACACAATGACAACCACAAAGTCACATATATTCACATGACAACAAAGCATGACAAATCAATCCAGCAAACCTGCAGCGGATCCACACATTCAGCAGCAGCTGTTTTCTGTCTCTTTCGACAGATTCGTCAAACATTCACAAACATATTGCAAACATTCACAAACACATATCATACCCATGGCGCGGATTACGATTGTATAAGTGAGCACTACATCACAGCCACGTATGAAGAAATACATTGAAGAAAATATATTTATGGAAAGATCGCAACAACCTGGATTCGAACTCTGTCGAGCAAAATAGCTACGGGATCCGCCATTTACTCTTAATGATGTGTCAGTCATTCAGGTATTTATCCATTAAGTCAAGGGTGTCAAACTCATTTTCACTCTGGGCCACATCAGCATCATGGTCGCCCTCAAAGGGCCGGTTGTGACTGTAAGACTGTGTAAATGTAACTACTCCTAACATATTGTTAAATAACTGTCTCTGCATTTGATTGTTTATTCAAGTGTTAAAATATTGTACATGCAGTTATATAAATGTAAAAATATATTTAAGCACATTTCTGTTATAACTTCCTTTTAATTAATTTAGGGTTAAGAAACCCACATTACTCTATCAAAGATCAAACTTTTAAAGAAAATAAAGACAAAAAAAAGCAAAACAAAAAATTACAGAAAAAGATGAAAAGTTAGACTTGATAATAAAAATATGGCACTTTTGGTGCATCCATCTGTAAGCATGACACTGACCAGATGTTTCCAGTTGCTGTTCAATGAAGGTTGCCACCTCAGCCACATCGGTTTCATTCTTTCTACACCAGAGCTGCTTCTTGCTTAAAATCCTTTCAAGGGTGCGTTTGCTTTGTACAGTCCCACGTGAAACAGCAAGAAGTATTTCATGTGTTGTAAAGCCACGTTTAAAGTAGTCTTCAATGTACTCACAATACATTTCTATGTCAAATGTAACCTTTGGTAACCTGCCAAAGAGCTGCTTCTATGACTGTTGTGTTAACACAAGATGGATGCGGATCAGAAGCGGGGTTTTACTTTCAGCAGCGACATAATGAAAGATGGTACAAGGGTGACATAACAGTCTTAAATGCATATAAACAAGTAGTAGTAGTAGTAGCATTAAAACTATATACACTATATGACAGCAGAGTTGCTAAGATCCTCATCCTGAAGACAACATTAACACAGAGGCTGCTGTTAGTGACTGTTGGTGCTACACAAGACTAAAAAGTCTTGTTTAGTCAAACTTACTTTGTCACGATGCTGACATGTGTAGGGAATTACCCCTTTCATAAATGTGCGCTTAAAAACTCAGGTCTACTTGTCATCTTCATTTTGTGAGGGGGGGATAGTAAGTAAGACGTTTTCTGCCTTTGTCTGTCCCTTGGTGATGAAGGTCCATATTGTCGGTGTACCCTTCCGTGCTGATATGTTGGCTCACGACATTCTTACCCTGCAGGCTTTGCAAAGGGCATGGCCACTGTCCTGGTGACTTGTAGGTATAAATAGAAACTTTTCTCTGCTCAAATTTTCAGATTTCAGATTTTCTTTAGGCGCTATGCCGTCCTGCCCCGCCATTTTAGAAAAATCTATTTCACTGAGTTGTCCTGCAGCTTTAAATTCAGTTCATTCAGGTGTGAAGTGATGTCAATCAAAAAAGCCACAATATTATATTGTTGTCATCTAAAAAGAGAAATCAGTGTGCATGGACTTTATCTGTGGTTATTAAACGACTTGTTTCAGCTCTATTCTCTCTGTTCACATCATTGTTGAACAGTGAATTCATGTGTTATGATTCTGATCATATTGGGCTCTTAGGTTTATTTTCTGTCTTCATTTCAGACTCAAAAGAGTTGTGCTTTGCCTCGTAGTCCGCTTCATTTGCCGCTTTTATCCACAGTTACGGTTTCTGAACATATGAGACATGCTGGTTTGAACTGCCTGTGGGAAGAATTAACATATACGATTCTGTTAATTCTTGCTTATAAATTCTATTCTTTCTGAACACGTTTCTCTTTTTGGAGAACGTCATGTGAGATAACTTCTCTGATTAGCGCAATTTACCTGCTCTTCTTTCTATTTCCTCGTCTCTCCCCCGTGTGTCACGGTGTGTGTAAATCTCACTAGAATCAGGAAACTTGAATGCCCATATTTGATTGGCTGAGCTGCATCACGTGATGTGATTCACAACGCATTGGTCGGTGTGTTTCCTGCACCGCTGAACAAGTGCCGTAACGGCCGAATAAAGAGCGCCGGTTAAAGTATAAACTCACTGTCTGATATAATTAATTCTGAATTATCTATCGGTTTTAGGTCCTGGGTCCGCTGACTTAGACCATACATGTTTACGTGAGCTCCAAAATCCTCCGCTCAAAAAGTGGAGAAGTGGAATTCTTTCTTTTTTCATGTGCAGTGTTCTATCTTTAAAGTTTAGGATTTTCTTTTCAGCAACGGAACATTCTTCTTAGTCCCTCCCTAACCGCACACGCGCGCACACACACACACACACACACACACACACACACACACACACACACACACACACACACACACACACACAGTTGGGTCCGCCCACCAAATGTTTGGCTTCCCACTTCTTCACCCACAGACGCTGAAGATACAACACAGTCTTGTTTCCTGCTGCAGCTTACATCAGGTAAGACAACACATTTGAATCTATCTATGCCTGTTTGTTTGTGTGTGTGTGTGTGTGTGTGTGTGGAAAGATAGATGCTTTATTCCAAATGTTTTCTTCGACATTGTTTTAGAGTTGTTAAGAATAAAAAATATAGATCAAACTAACGCTGCTTTTACTTGCAAAACAAAACAAGTTTGCTAATGTGTTCTTGCAGTAAATACGAAAAAATATATTCTGAAACTGTAACAAATCAAACACATTTTTGATCCAATGATTATCAAATTGATAATTAACACAAGATGGATGCGGATCAGAAGCCTTTTTACTTTCACTTTCAAAGGCAGTGACGTCTATTGTAAAGCAACAACATAATGAAAGATGGTTTAGTTTGTCTGAGGACAGCGATGTTTAAAGTGGAGCATGGTATTGGTCCAAAGACAACTTGTTGATATTTAAATACTTTCCAAATGACAGATTCACTGAGCTGACAATGAAGAAACAGCGTCCTTGGGAAGCCAATGCTCTGCCCTCAGGCGGGGGAAAATACAGGACAATGAGTGGGACAAACCTCACTGAAACAGAAGATCCTGCTTCTGCCTTAAAAGAGGAGAAAGGTGAGTTCAAGTTTATAGTGTTTGGCGGAAATTATGATATTTGACTTGGTGCCAATCATAAAAACATGCACATGCTTTAGAGGCCATTCATCACGTGTTTGTTGTCTTTTTAAAAGAAGCCGACTGGGTGGACAACAACCGAGCTAAGCTCATCCAGGATGTCAATTCAGTGATGGTAATAGCGGATGAGATGCTTCAGCTGAACATAATGCATAAAGAGACGTACGACAACATCAGGGCAGCCCGGACCAGCCAGGACCAGATGAGGGAGCTCTACAAGACACTCACATGTGTAAAAGCCAAATCTGCTTTCTATAGAATCGTCCAGAAAATTCATCCAGAGATATGCGAAAGTAAGTGAGGTCGTTCTGGTCTAAACATGATGATAATGTAATCTTTGTAATGATTAGTTTAGTAATACACCTACTTGTGCAAACATGTCAGCAACTACTCAGCCATAAAACATTGACCCAGGCATATTCCGTCTATTTATGAGCATAGCTTGTAGATAAAAGTTACAATTTGAATACATGAATAAGATGTTCAAATATAAGTTCAAATGCTGAAAAAATTGCTTCATCAAACATCACTGCACTCTTTCATTGCAGCAGAAGATGTCGACAAAGAAGTCATCAAAGAGCACAAAGAATATATGAGGAACAAGTTCAGATATGAGTTTGAAGGCACTGAAGAAGATCATGAGAATAAACAATCACTGGACAAAATTTACACAGAACTTCACATTGTACAAGGAGAGAGTGAACGTGTCAATTTAGAACATGAGATCTGGGAGATCGAAGATAAGGCGAGGTGTCAAACAGCCGAGGACATTAAAATCAACTGCAATGACATCTTTAAAAGTACACCAGAAGATAGCGTGTCATCCGGGAATGACAGAAGGAACGTGATCAGGACCGTGATGACAAAGGGAATTGCCGGCATTGGAAAAACTGTCTCCGTGAAGAAGTTCATCCTCGACTGGGCAGATGGGACAGCCAATCAGGACTTGGACTTCATCTTTATGCTACCGTTCAGGGAGCTAAACCTGGTCAGTGATCAGCATAGCCTTGAGTCACTTGTGAGAGAATTCTATCCAAAGCTTAAAGACGTAGCAGTTGACAGAATATTTGAAAATCACAAGGTTTTGTTCATTTTTGATGGTCTCGATGAAAGTCGGCTTGAACTGGATTTCGGAAAAAACGAATTATTGACGGATGCCAAGAAGAAATCGTCAGTGGACACTCTGGTGACCAACCTCATCAGGGAGCACCTTCTTCCCTCTGCTCTTGTCTGGATAACCTCCAGACCAGGACACATTCAGCGCATCCCTCGCCTACATGTATACAAGTGGACTGAAGTCAGAGGATTCAACGATCCACAAAAACAACAGTACTTCAGGAACAGAGTTGAGGACAAGGCAGTTGCTGAAAGAATAATTGACAGCATCATGATGTCCAGGAGCTTATACATCATGTGTCACATACCTATCTTCTGCTGGATTGCAGCAAAAGTTCTCGTGCATTTGCTGCTAAAAATGGACAGAACTAAAGATGGAGACATAACGATACCCACATCTCTCACTGAGATGTACACACACTTCCTTTGCATTCAAATGCAGGTAACTACCAAAAAGTACGACAACCAGTACGAGTTAGACATAGAGGACATCGTCAAATCAAATAAAGAATTCATTTTTAAATTAGGCAGATTGGCATTTGAATGCCTGATTAAAGGAAAAATCATATTTACTGGCAATGATCTGAAAGAATATGGCATCGACAAACACAAAGCTGGACTTCACAGTGGGTTGTGCACAGAGATACTCAAAGAAGAGAGCGTGTTCAACCGAAAGAAACTCTACTGCTTTGTGCATCTGACAGTTCACGAGTACTTTGCTGCTCTCTATGTGTACCACAGCTTTGCAAGTAAAAAGATAGATTCCCCACTCCTCAAAGAATTCCTGCTCAAAGGGTCAGAGGGATTCAAGTCTATCTTGGATAAAGATCCAGTTGGTTTATCTTTGCCTCAGCTGATGATAATTACAATAGGTTATTCAGCAAAGAGAAACACAGGAGAACTGGATATGTTCTTCAGGTTCCTTGTTGGAATGTCCCTACAATCAACACAAGAACTGCTTCCAGGCTTGATTGAGCAGAAAGAGAACCACTCTGAAGCTGTTGAGAAAATTAGGAGAGATCTTTTAGAAACAGATTTAGCGTACTGCTCACCTGAGAGAGGTCTGAACCTTGTTCACTGCCTGATCGAGCTGAAAGACGATTCCCTGCATGAAACCGTGCACAAGTATCTAAAACCAGACCACAATCCAGAAACACAGCTCTCATCTGTTCAGTGCTCAGCTCTGGCCGACTCAATTCTGAAGTCAAATACGCCTCTAGATGAATTCAACCTGAGGAAATACAGACCATCTCTTAGAGGTGCTATGAGGCTTGTCCCAGCCGTGAGGAACAGCAGAAAAGCAACGTGGGTTGGTTACTTCTATTGTGGTATATCTGTGTTGCATACAATCATTTTGTCACTTTGCAATAAAAGATGTGTGACATTTGAGCTGGCAGGTTTTTTAATAAAGCACACAAGTACACAGAATGCATCCCTGCATAGTGGCAAATGAATAGCATGCATCTAAAACTTTATCTGGTCTTGATTCTTTTTTTAATTTCTACAGAATCTCTGGCGTGAGGCTTGGTGTTTGGGGTTGTGAAACAATCTCCTCAGCTCTTCGAATGCCAAACTCCGTGCTAACTGAACTGCACCTGATAAATAATGGCTTTGATGACGAAGGTGCAGAGATCCTGAGTGATGGACTGCTAAACTCTCAGTGTAAACTAGAAGCTCTGAGGTTAGTAAAACTATTATTCTTATATTTGAATATTTTCTTTTGTGATACTATTTGTCTTTTCTTTTCTGATCTTTTTTAGTACCTTCTAGATATGTATTTGTAGAAGCAGTGAAGTACATAAAACAATAGATCTTTTTGTCATAGTTCTATAATTTTTTTTTTTTTAATTCTCATTTTGTTTGTAGCTTCTCAGGTAATGTACGTTCACAACCAGTCTGTGAAAACATGGCATCAGCTATCAAGTCACTCATCTCAAATCTAAGGGAACTGGAGCTGAGTGGAAACGCACTGGGAGATTCCTTATGCTCTTTGCTTTCTGTTGGGCTACACAGCTCTAAACTGGAGAAGCTCAGGTCAGTCTCAGACATGTTTTTCCCAAAAACATTGAAGTATGAATACAAGGTACATGTAAATTCTTGGCTATGTCCTATGGCAGAAATGATGTATTTGATCAATAAAGACATTATCCACACCGTAGGAACAGCTGTCCTGCTAAAACAGTCATGTTGTCTTTGTATGAACACTTCTTGATAGATCATTGTTGTTAAAGCTATATTACTGTAAGCAATATTTACCATATTGACACTGAATCAAATATCTGTGCAATGTAAAATTGTTAGCTAAACACCTCACTGCATACTTTTATGTGCTTTGGATCACAAGTCAGTTTGGTCCAGCTGGAAAGTATATGTTTCTAAATTTAATGCCATTTTTTATCATCTCTGTACCAAAAGACTCAACAGAAATCCTGGTATTAGAAGAATCTGTGAGGAGTTGATGACGGCTTTCACATCCAGCCCATGTTACCTGCGAGAGCTGGAACTGAGTTACAACAGTTTTGAAGACTCAGAAATGGAGATCCTCTCTACTGGGCTGATGAGCACGAACTGTTCTCTGGAAGTGTTGAGGTGAAAGACTGCATTACGTTGCACATCAAGTCTCAATGACAGCTGCATTATCATGCAAATCCCCAAATACAAACACAATAGATATTAGGAAGTATGTTAATGGAAAATGATGTCTGACAAGGTGAATGTTGAGTAGAACAAACATGAACTCATATCATCAAGTCAGAAAAACTAAATTGTATAAAGATAATTGATAAAACAACGTGCTACACTAAGTAAAGGTTTTCATCTGTCAATATTTTTAAATAGACTATTAAGCAATTAAATGATATTCCTTCATTTGTCTTTCAGTCTCAGTCACAACAGGCTCACTGAGAAAGGCTGTGAGATGCTGGCCTCAGCACTCGGCTCCAAAGTTTCCCACCTGACAGAGCTGGACCTGAGCTACAATGACCTGCAGGACTCAGGAGTGAAGGCGCTCTGTACTGCACTGAAGATCCCAAACTGTTTGAAAACGCTAAGGTCAGTGTAATGAATACCTCTGTTTCACTGGTGGACTCAGTAAATATAACCCCTTGGTACCCCTATGTCTGAATGAAGCGCCGCAAAAGTGCCCTTCAAGAAGAGACATCATGATGAAGTGCCCTAGAGTGTGCCTTTCCAGTGGAGAAAACATTATGAAGTACCTTCTTTGATACCCCTTCGGTCGTTAAAACATGATAAAGTTCCCTAGAGTGTGCCTTTCCAGTGGAGAAAACATTATGAAGTACCTTCTTTGATACCCCTTCGGTTGCTAAAACCCGATAAAGTGCCCTCGAGGGTGCCCTCCCCTAGAGAAATGATGATAAAGTTTCCTCAAGGGTGCCTTTTAGAAAACATGGTCAAGCTCCCTCTTGGATTCTCCTGCGGTAGATTAAACATGATGCAGTGCCCTCTTGGATGCCCTCCCAGTGGAGAAAACGAGATGCAGTGCACTAATGGGTGCCCTTAAATGGAGAAAACATGATACAGTGCCATAAAGGCTTTTTATAACCCCAACCCCTCTGACCGCCCGAGTCCACCACTGCTCTTATTCACTTTGACTCTGCTAATTGATATGTCTGGATCGAGCCTTTTGTAACACGTCAACACAACAGTGTCGCTCTTTAATACAATGGAGTTCTATAGACGTTCATGGATATAGTGCTCAGCTGTTTGAAACTCTTTGAAAGAGTGGTGTTGATTCAGGGCGTTTTGGAGGTTGTTCTGCTGTTGAATTGTATTGCGTCGTACTGAGAACAAACATTTTGTCCACCCTGTAGATCTCAAGGATAGAGTAAGTACATGTAGCGTGTGAGAGAACGAGTGTCTCAAATGTATCTCTAAAAATAATATTTGCCATGTTA
The DNA here is from genome assembly GCA_032191485.1 of Leptoclinus maculatus. NCBI lineage: Eukaryota > Metazoa > Chordata > Actinopteri > Perciformes > Stichaeidae > Leptoclinus > Leptoclinus maculatus. The sequence continues at coordinate 18,084,557 of JAVDOI010000002.1, forward strand.
AGGGTACAACTTCTTTTCTGCTCCTTCTTTTGCTTTGCCTCCTGCTCTTAAAGTGTCACATTGTGTGATGTAAGGTGCTACATGTCAAGTCTATAGGGAGAGTCATATAAATGACTAATCTAATGGGGTGTGTGTCATGTTAACAAGTGAACACTGCTGCTGATAAGGGCATGTAACACAAGCCTAAAATGTCAGTTGCCTGATTTCTGTAGGCTGTCATTCTGTAAAGTGACAGAAGATGGATGTGCCGCCCTAGCCTCGGCTCTGAGGTCTGTCCACTGCAGCCTCAGGGAGCTGGACCTGAGCTTTAATCACCTGGCAGATCAAGGAGTCAAGCTGCTGACTGAAATACAGAAGGATTCACGCTACAGTCTGGAGAAACTCAAGTATGCTCAAACAGGCTGTCCACTCACTTCTATCATTACTCCAAGATCTTTTTTTAAAGATTCCCTTTATTTGTGGTCGATTTGAAGTGCATGTGTGACAATATTGTTGATGTTGTCACCTGCTGTCCCTCTGTTTCCCATCAGCGTGGACCAAAACGAAGAGTTCTGGTTTGACCTGAAGCTCCTGAGACAGTGTAAGAATGCGATGATTGTAATGAAATGCTAAAGCTGTGATGTTGTAACATGAATGTATCGTTAAATGTGGATATGAGGATATCATGTTAAGTGGGGGGCACTTATCTACACAGGACTGTGGTTCTGTTATCACTGTACTATATTATTGTGTATTTAGTAAGTGATAGCATACAAAAAAGTGTCAGGCGGCAAACTCCAGGTCTCTACCGGCCCTCAGGGGGCGACTCTTCTGGTTTCAAAAATAAGTCCGATTGTATAGAAGTCTATGAGAAAATGACTCTACTTCTCACTTGATTTATTATATCAGTAAACATTGTGAACATGAGTTTATGGTCTCAATCTCTAGTTTCAAGTCTTTCATTACAGCATGATGTTCATTTAGTAAATGATGGTCATATTTAGAGTGAAATAGGCCATAAAGCAGGTTATGCTTTAGGGCGGGGCTACCTTGTGATTGACAGGTTGCTACCACAGTGTTTTCCTTTCTGGGATTTGTCAGTGTTTTCATCTTACCACTTTAACTCTATCACAGTGTGTTCTCAGTTCATGAAAGTTATTTCACTGTTTTGGTTGCCTAAATATTCAGTGTTTAGTTTTACTTAACTCCACCCTCTTGTGTCACTTCTGGTTGCAAAAAAACAAGATGGCGACGGCCAAAATACCGAACTTGAGGCTTCAAAACCGCAGTCCATAAACCAATGGGTGACGTCACGGTGACTACGACCACTTATTATAGACAGTCTATGGTCGTGAAATAGATAAATCATGGACAGGCTGAGAAAAAGAATGCCACTCTGCTTTGAGTGCTATTTGAGATATAACACATCTCTAATTGGATAGTAATAAAGCAATAGGAGATCAAGAACCACACTCGCACAGCACTCCACTAATGAATTGTTTCTCCTGTCTTCATTACAGATGCATGTGATCTGACACTGGACCCTAACACAGTAGACGTGAATGCAGTTTTGTCAGAGGAGAACAAAAGGGCAACAGATTCAGTACAAAAGAAGCAGCTGTATCCTGAGAATCCAGAGAAATTTCAGGACTGTCAAGTTCTGTGTGAAGAGGGTCTGACCGGTCGCCATTACTGGGAGGTTGAGTGTGATTCAGCTGCTGTTGGAGTTACATACAAAAGTATGGACAGGGTGAAAGACTTTTCAGGTGAAGCTTTGTTGGGGCAAAATGAAAAGTCCTGGTGCTGGTTTTCTAACGGGAGCTTTTGTCATAACTTTTCCAATCTTAACTTCATGGACTGTGCTACAGAAAGAAGCACCATAGGAGTGTATCTGGACTGGCCAGCGGGTGTTTTGTCCTTTTTTGAGGTCTTTCCTGATAAACTGACCCACCTGTACACTCTCTGTACGACTTTCACTGAACCACTCCATCCTGGTTTCAGGTTACCAGGCGGATCAGTTTACCTCTGTAAAATAAAGCAACCCAAAACATCTTTGTGAAAACATTGTAAGTATAACTAAAAGGAGCGGCTCCCTGCTGTATACATGCAAAAACAGATAAAATGAATCTGTACCGTGGTCCAAAGAAAAGCCTGAATAACATACAGTTTTAAACATATGGGTCTGAAGGATTAATACACAAACCCATTAGAGCAGGGGTGTCAAACTCATTTTCACTCTGGGCCACATCAGCATCATGGTCGCCCTCAAAGGGCCGGTTGTGACTGTAAGACTGTGTAAATGTAACTACTCCTAACATATTGTTAAATAACTGTCTCTGCATTTGATTGTTTATTCAAGTGTTAAAATATTGTACATGCAGTTATATGAATGTAAAAATATATTTAAGCACATTTCTGTTAATATAACTTCCTTTTAATTTAGGGTTAAGAAACCCACATTACTCTATCAAAGATCAAACTTTTAAAGAAAATAAAGACAAAAAAAGCAAAACAAAAAATTACAAAAAAAGATGAAAAGTTAGACTTGATAATAAAAATATGGCACTTTTGGTGCATCCATCTGTAAGCATGACACTGACCAGATGTTTCCAGTTGCTGTTCAATGAAGGTTGCCACCTCAGCCACATCGGTTTCATTCTTTCTACACCAGAGCTGCTTCTTGCTTAAAATCCTTTCAAGGGTGCGTTTGCTTTGTACAGTCCCACGTGAAACAGCAAGAAGTATTTCATGTGTTGTAAAGCCACGTTTAAAGTAGTCTTCAATGTACTCACAATACATTTCTATGTCAAATGTAACCTTTGGTAACCTGCCAAAGAGCTGCTTCTATGACTGTTGTGTTAAAGTATTTCATAATTATGACTTTATATCTCATGACACATGTGCATTAGAGGATCTGAAACGGTCTTAAAAGCATGAAATGTAAACTGTGACTTTGTAAATACCGTACCAAATAAAGATTTAAGTCTTGCTACCTGTTTGAATATTTTTGTAACTAAAAGTATGATGAAGTCATTTGGGTCCAAAGAGGGGTGGGTTTGAGCACTTTTTCCCCATTGTTGTATATGGGGAAATGAATGGCACTCAAATAGCTAAGGAGAGTCGTAGCACACACTCACACTCAATCCACCCATTTTTAACGTATGCATGCTCGTGTATTCTGCAAAACGTGTTTACGGAAAATGACGAATCATAAGTGTGGTGAATAACAATAAGTGTTCCCTTGTGCTTTTTACAGCAGGCCAATGAAATAAAGGAAATCTGGGGAATAAAACTTATCATTTAACAATCAAAGCAGAACAAGCAGAATACATTTCAGATTGGTATCTTGAGGATTTGTTTTCTTAATACCTCCAATGTGTGACTCAAATTCCATGAAAAAGATCTGGTTTGCATTCCTTCTCTCAGTTCTCTCCTTCCTTATCGGACTGTATCTACTTTCATTTTGTCAACTGACAAGGCAGAGTTTGTTCATGTGCAAGTTTCCCGTTTAGATGATATTTTTATCATCTTGTCAGGCCAGCTAACCAAAAAACAAATCAAATAGTGGGCTATAGTTGCACATTCAGGCCATATATTAAATCAATTTTGATCTTTGAAAATCTAATCTTTTTGATTGCACCTCTGATGTCTGGTTGTAATGTTAAGTTATAAAAGTACAATGGAACAGCTGGAGAGGCTGTTTCTCAAATGACGACCTCTCGTACGTTTATGTCTCTTGCTCTGGCCTACTTCACTCTATTCACTCCAATTCTTTTGTGTATGACTACTGCCATTGTTTGCTGTGATGCTGGGTGGTTTTTAGGCTCATTTAATATAGTATTATCAATAATAGTGCTTTTTCACCAAGCGAACCTGACATTTTCAAAGTGGAGCTGTGTTCCATCTTCATTTGCTATTAACCAGTAACATATACACAATATTTACACCTCTCACCAAAGCTCACCCACTTGAGTGTTATTAATACATTTAAATTATTCAAATAGACCTTGTAGTTAGACAGTAAGGCCCCTTTGGGTATTGGTATAGTATTTTCGAGCAGAAGCCAAAAAGGTTAAATTGTAGGAAATATAATGTTTTGTGCGCTGACGTAGGAGACAACGGGCTGTGTGACCTCTGAACCGGAACACAAAAAAAACCAACCAAAAACAGCTGATGCTCCGCAAGTGTTCTGGGAGGCTAGGCTAACTAGCTTCACGGGAAAACAACAGCAGCAACAAGCATTCTGCTACACAATCAAGGGCCATTCAGATATTAGATGTAAAAAAACAAATGCAGTTGACTTATCAAATGCTGATCACATCCTCCTTTCTTTGTTGACAAAGAGTTTAATCCCACGGTTAAATCCCAACTCACAAATCCGTTTCTCCTCCAATTTCAGCCATTGAGTGTTAAAAAACAAAGCTAGGTAAAAAAATAAATAATTTATACCAAGCAAAATGCAAAAAATATCATAATTTCTTCCATATCTTTCAATTTGAACTCTTACTACTCCAACTAAGCCTCTGCTGTAAATTTCGTTTCACAATAGTCACGTACTCGCCCACTGACCAATCACAGCACACGCTGGCACCTCACTGCAGAGCTGCTCCTGAAAACTGAGCTGCACGTAATGCTGACGTGCTTATAGGCCAGCTAGCAGGCTCTGGCACGTCAAAGAATACGCCCAACATGTCAAACTAAAGATCTGATTGGTTGAAGACTATGACAATCAACAATATCGTCCCCATTCACTTAAACTGCACATGGATTCACTTGTGAGTCTGCAGGCCTCGGGCCTCTCTTCTTACCTAGAGACACAGAGGTGAAATCTGATTGGATAAAAGCTCTACTTAAAACAAGCTGCACTGGAAGCAGAGCAACTGAGGAAGATAGTAGCTGTGCAATGAGAAAATAAGATAATGTAGTGTATTTAAGAAAAAATATTAAATTATAAAATAGCTATAACTTTGTGATTCTGTTTAGGCCAGCAGAGAAGGCCTTGCAGGCCCTGACGGCCCGCCACTGATGAAATCTGTCCTCTGCATTTAACCCATCCTGAGCATTTAGGAGCAGTGGGCTGATGTAAAGCATCCGAGGAACAACTTTGGGTTCAGTGTCTTGCTCAAGGGCACTTTGACATGCGGAAAGAAGGAAGAGCAGGATCGAACCGCCAACAAATCACAACAAAGGCAAAATACAATAAATTGTGGAATTCAAGACCGAGAGCCGTGTAGTTATATTACCTGATCCTGAGTGGAAGTGAATAACTAATAATCAAGAGCTGTAATTGATCCCACTCATTAAAAGTGCTTATCTTTGAAGCTTGTGCCCATTTAAACTGTGAGAAACCTTAGAAAGACTACTTACATGATATTTTAATAAAGTGGGAGATTCGTTGTACAGCTGAATTCAAAGGGAAAAATTAAATGCGGTATATTTGTGTAATTGTCTGCGCCTGAGCTGCTCTCAGTGTTCTGACTGCGTGATGTAATTTAAAAAAATGCAAGATGCATCTCACCGTCCAAACAGTGCACGTGCAACACCATGTTAGCCTTCTTCCTATTGGCCGTCCACTCCAGCAGCGACAGCGGATAGGTCCGTGCAGTCTCGGGGGTGGAGCCTGATCCGAGCTGTGTCTTCTGATTGGCTTGGATGAGTCTGTGTTGCAGTAACGCCTGGCAACCAGCAGGGGCGTGGTCAGACACAAACCTGGAGGGAAAGGACACCTGAGGTAAAACGTTTGCCCCTCCAACCACATTTAAGTCATGCTTTATGTTGCACTTACGAACTACTTCATTTAAACTGTAACCGAAGCAAAGACTGTTTTTTAAACAATTTCATTCATTTACAGTTTTGTTTCCCTGTAACTGAGGCGTAAAGATTGTTAAAGAAAGTTGTTTTAGTGAGCTGCAATCTTTTTATTTACATTACTACCAAACCCCCATTTGCAGGTGAAGGTATATTTTCAGCAACAGGATTTCTGTTCACGTGCGTAAGAGACGATGTCTTACTTCAGCAGATATTTGTCCATCTTGGTCGACGGCGCGAAGCTGCAGACACACGCCAGCAGCAGCAGCCAGCCTCTCTCGGCGTTGTCATAGTTCACGTTCCTCCACACCTGGTTGACGACCTGAGCCAGGATCTCGTCCTGTAACCCCGGAGAAGACAGGCCCCTTTGGATGATGTAATTCCCAAACATGTTTTCTTGCGCCCCGTTCAGGTGAGGATCCCCCATGAATCGTAATACCTGAAAGCAAAACAAACACGTTATTGATTCACAGTATAACTTGTACAGCTTCACTAATGTTTAGAAAGTTGTTTCATAGAACAACAATGACACAGAAGCCGGGACTAGATGGTGAATCTGGGCAGCGAGCCACTGGAGACGGTAATAGCCTTGGCAGTGTGTGCCTGTTTCTTTGTAAAGGACAGCAGTGCAGATTCATGGGTAAATGGAGTCTGCCTACCATGATGAAGAGCTGCACAGCTTCTCCTCGGAAGTCCTCCTCCACACGGGTCAGAGGTGAATCCAGAGGTGCCATCAACATCCCAAACTTTGGTTCCTACAGAGACAAAATATTTACATTGTTTTTAGGAAGCACAACAACTTGACATTTATAAAGGTTACAGCTGGAGAGCACACCTGGTGACTGCGCCTGCTGCCATTATCATAAATCACATTTCTATTGAGCACTGCGTTTTCTTTTTACTTTGATTACATACAGCAGCTGCCCTTACAAAGTATGTACTGTTGTATATAGTATGAATTCAACCGGGACATACTACCTCATCATACTACTTCGCTCATATATCCGCTGCACAGAGGATTGTGGGTCAGAATAGACAGAAAAGCCTGCTGGCTTGCATACTGCAAAATGCGACCAGATGCAGTACATCCTGGTATTTTTGGTATACTACATATGACATACTATGTATTAGCACAAAATAAATATAGTAGTAGTAGTCATATATATACTATGATTTCTGATATTATTATTATCATTCCATTATATCCACCACGACTATTATTATTTGTATTAGTCCTTTTTCTATTGTTATTATTATAGCTTTTGTGCTATTACTGTTGTTGCTGTCTTTCTCTCTCTGTATCTTCTCTCTGTCTCTAATTCAACCCAACGGGTCAAGGCAGATTTTTCTTGCCACTGTCGCCCAAATGCTTGCTCATGTGGGATGTTGGGTCTCTGTAAATTATAGAGTACAGTGTAGACGTGATCTACATAAAAAGATGTCTCTAGATAACTTCTGTTAATGATTCAGCGTTATATAAATAGAAATTCAACATACATATTATACTGCACATTCCAAGCTGACTGTAACACTGTGAGCATACATCTCACCCTAAAGTACATCTGCACATAGCGGTAGAACGGGTAGTTGTTGATGTCCAGAGGCAGAGTGAGTTGAGCCTCTTCCTGGATATGAGGAGCTTGAAGCAGAGCCAGACAGTCTGAGTGCAACTCCCTCCTGACTAGAAGGAGAGAGAGAGACAAACGACAAGTCAACCAGCATACATACTGTACACTGTAGGTGCATGGAGTCCTTTAAAGTACATTTCAACAGGAATACTACTAAAAACGAAGACACTACTAGGATACATTTAACATATAGTGTGCTACTTTCTATTACTAATGGACTGTTGAAGCTGAAAGGACTTGATATTTCGGGCATACATTTTTCTCTCATGGTATATTTATCAGCTGAAGCCACTCCTGTCCCTCTCTGTCAGGACTATTCATTGCTGACACTGTCAGTGGTGATGAGATGAGACGCACTCACAGAGCTGAACGAAGTACTCAGCTATTTGGTTCATGAATAATATGTGTGTGCACATTAATGTGGACTTCACAAAAAGAAAAGACAGACATTAACAGACCTCCTGCTGCCTGCAGCAAGGCGCCCAGCTCTGCAGGGATCACCAAGTGTGTGACGTTAACCACCTCCCTCTTGGTCAGCTCCTGAAAGAGATTTTAATGTTTAATGACCGACTGACAAAACCGTCCTTGTCTTGTGGGAGTAAAAACATGCTACTTTTACAGACACATTTCTGTATTTTTAAGTCCCGCGTGTATACTGTCCAAAGTTCCATCTCACCATCTCTCTCCTCCTCCTCTCCTCTTCAGCTTTCCTCTGAGCTTTAAACTTCCTCTGCAAACAGATCACAGAAATCAGCACTAAATTGGAACAAAAGTGGGTGATATTTTCAACAGTATATCCTTAAGTGACTCATGTGGGCACGGAAAGGTTGCATCCCTTAGAAATGAAAGGAGACACGTTGTCCTTTGAAGCGTACCTTGATGTATTGCTTGCGGTTGACGTACATGTGGACGAGAGAGCGGAACCGAACTAGACTCTCCCTCATGTTCACATAGCGCTTCCTGTAGGGCAGAATGAAGAATTGGAGTAACACTATTAACACATGTCTCAGACCTAATGTCATGTTTTGATCCCATTTCCTGAGGAACTGTTCTTACATATACAAAGACAAAACCGTTGCAGGCATGCTACAAGTACAAGTACTTTATCACAGAAGGCACCGTTACTTTCTGTTTTTGTGGTCAGGACTTGGTTCAGTAGTTTTCAGAATAATTTCTATTTTGGATAAGCATCATTGATGTTAACAGAGAGTCCGCCTCCTCTCGTCCCACCAGAGTCCTGCGTTCTGTCCTGCGGTCTGCTCATCAAGAGCAGCTTCATCCGGGATGCCATGATGGAGCCAAGTCTCTGTAAAGATGTGCGCTCAACAGTGTCTGATCTTCAGTTCTGGGTTAGCTTTATTTCATACAATGTTGTCTATCAGTGTGTGGGTGTCTCCCTTAATTTGTCTTCCTCACTACTGCTGTACACAATGTAGATGGTAAAAGTGACCTTATTTAAATGTAAGAACCACAACTTCTTTACATGAATACTTGTCCGTCAAATCACCTAAATCAAGCTTTTTTTACTTGGTGGTTATCCACAAATCAGTTAATCGTTATGAAACTAGAGAAGCCGACCTTGTGAGGAAGCCTCGGCACTGTGCCTGCAGCCCGATGATCTTTTTGCGGAAGGCCACAAAGCGCTTCCTGACGAAGAACATGCGGGTGTACCGCTGCAAGGTGAGAGCCGCAAGTTGACGGGAGCGCTCCCGTTTACACTCCAACAATTGGTAGATGTCCTCCTTCAGAAACAACTGCCATACACACACACACACACACACACACACACACACACACACACACACACACACACACACACACACACACACACACACACACATACATGTTGTTAGCTTGTGTTACTGTTTTTTGTTTTTGTTTTCTGAAAGGGTTAACATGAACAAACGAGAGGAGAAACTCACCTTTGTGACTCCTACGTGGTAGGCTCCTGGTCGGAGAAGACACAGCTTACTGAGCATTATCACACAGTTCTCTCCATTTGCAGCTGGAGGCTCTCGTAACCCCACCAGGGACTTATACCTGGGGATGACACACATTCACATGCATGTACACAAACAAATGCAGTGTCTTATTTAGCTATAAATATGGCTTGTTAGTAATCCACATATAATTATCTCTTCTGTATCTTTTCAGACATGTTAGCTATCACTTCCCAAGCTAACCATCCAGTGATTAATACTGTGTGTATGTTACCTGAACAGGAAGACGTAGAATGGCATTCTCACAGGATACCCCTCTCGACGGATCCTAATGGTCTCGAGGGCACCTGAGTGTCTCAGCTGGCAGCTGACCAGGTCGTCCTCAAATACACCTGGTTGCTAAACACGGATGTAAGAACATTCGACAAACAATGACTGTCAGGACATAGTGAGGCTGAACTCATGCATGCAAATGATCAGTGTCATCAGTAGAAATACAGAATGTCTGAAAATCTACCTTCACATTATTTGGCTTAATGCAGCGAACAAAAAAAGGGTTGCACCTGAAACGGAAGAATAAAGTTGAAAAGTAAATAACATTTTCTGCTTATTATTCATTATGTAAAATCTTTATAAACTTTAAGATCTCCACTTTCACTTCTCTCAGGATCACCTCTCCATCTTCTCCACCAGCTCCAGCAGGGACTGTTGGAACTTGTTGCTGACGGTGGGAGCTTGGTATCTTCTGGTGACTGTGCTGCTCTTCCTCATGTGACCTCCTCTCTGCTGACCTGTGACCTCTGCGTGAACCAGGAAGAGGTTTGACACCATCTGGAGACACACAACAATTCACACATTTTACTGCAGTTGTTTATGTTCACATGAATTAGAGAAGGTATCCATGAGTACATGCATGTGTTGATATGAGGAGGTGCGTCTCCTCTCACCTTGTTCTTGCTCTGAATGAAAAGGTCCAGGACATCCTGACGGACCTGGTCGTAGTTCTTATCGAGGAACTTGTGAACCTGCGTCATTGACATCACAGATTATTGAAAGACATGTCACCGAATAGTGGTGGATTCCCTCTTGTCCAGCAACGTGAAGTGTGGTTGCTTGTTTACCAGTACCTTACTTTTCCTTACTTTTCCTTAACCTATTCTTAATCCTCAATGGCTCTATGAATGGCAAAGTCAGTCGGTACACCACTTTAGTGACTTTTCCTCAAATGCCACCATGAAGTAGAGACTTGTTGTTTTGATTGAAATGTCAGGAAAACTATGGGATGGATTGTTGACACAAAACTTGGTTCCAACACTCATATCCCCCTCAAGATGAATTGGTGAGGCCTAAACCTTTCATCTAGCCCCATCATCACATTCATATTTGACTCTTGCTTATGATGCCAATGCTAATCTGCCGATGCTAAGCAGGTGTTATGGGTGCTACCATACTACTTGATGTGCTAAAAAATATTTTGTATGTCCCAAAATATAGTACGTCTGCATAGTATGCAGTATGCTAAAAATGCCAGGATGTCCTACTGCAGGCAGTCACATTTTGCAGTATGCAAGTCAGCATGCTTTTCTGGCTATTCTGACACCCACAATCTTCTGCACAGTGGAAGGTACGTCACATTGACTGAGCCGCCCTGAGAGCAGAGACAGATGATAGCTCAATGACAGCTTCAATTTTTGCGCTACAGACTGTTACAGATATGAGCAAGAGGGTCAAAGTTCAAGGTACAATGTTATGATGAAGTAGTTTGTCCCAATTGTATGCAAACTGCATGAAACACATACTTTGTAAGGGCGGCAGCAGAACGCACCAAAAAGAAAAAAGACAAAGTATTCGTTTTGGAACGCAGCCTGAGTTCACCACTTTCACCTAGTTAAGCATGCTAACATTTGCTAATTAGCACTAAACACAAAGTACCAGTGAGGCTGAGGGGGACGTCATTAGTGTTCATTCAGAGGAGAACATTACTGTTTGGGCCAAATTTCATGGCAATTGATTTGAGAGTTGTTGAGACATTACACTGAAAATCACAAATGTTAACCTCATGGTGGCAGAACAGGAAAATGTCAGGAGATCAACAAAGTCAGTAGGATTCATCCTCTGGGGACAATGAATCACTGTACATAATTTCATGGTAACCCATCTGATATTTATTTTGATATTTCAGTCTGGACCAAAGAGGTGGAGGACCGACCGACCAACAGACACGGCGATCCTTAGAGCCCTGCTGCTACAATGCTTTAAGTTTGCTCGTGGTACAGATCAGAGGTTATCAATGCTGCTACAATGCTTTCAGTATGCTCGTGGTACAGATCAGAGGTTATCAATGAAATTATTGATGACAGTGAATCAAATACATTTCCGCCAACTGGCCAAACAGGTTTTTGTCACCTGAGAGGAGCTGATGAGGAGCTGCGTACCTGGTAGGTGACCCGGCCGGCAAAGTGCTTGATGGTGAACTCTGGGAGGGGCATCTTTGGCTTCTGATACAGTGGGTTGTTGCCATGGTGATAGTGACACTTTTGGAGGAACGTGTGGTCTGTCGCCTGACAACAAAAGCAGCAGATTGTAAGTGACATGTACGATAATACTACGCGTGGGTGTAACAGATGTGTCTTCGGCTTCTCTTTAGGTGTCTCCTGCCCCACCTGTGGGAAACAGCTCTGGTCGTCCAGGATCCTCAGTATCCCATGAGGCTTAGCGGCAATGAGGTCAATGCAGGGCTGGTTGTCACTGAAAGGGATGCTCTGCCAGGGGATCTGTTCCCGGCTGTACTCCTCCTGCACATCACATGCAATACAATTTCCTGTACAATGACTTCACATGTCTCATTACTGTTTCTAATTGAATTACTAATGTTTCCAGCACTAATAGAGGTATGTTTCTATCCTTGTCTGCATATGAGCATGCAAACGTTTATGTGTATTTTGTGTAAGGATTAGTGATGTGAAGCATGGGTATGTGTGCGTGTGAGCAATCGAGTGGCCCTGCAGGTGTGGCGTTGACTCACCTGTTCCTCCTTGAACACGATCCTGTTGAAGAAGAACTGCAGGTACTCGTTTGCATAATTAATGCAAAGCTGCTCAAAGCTGTTGAAGGTCAGATCCTATTGGTCACACACACACACACACACACACACACACACACACACACTGGAGTCTTTCTGCTGTGCAACACAAGAAAGTAACTGACAGGTGATAAGATGTGTTGTACCTCAAATCCGTAAATGTCCAGGATGGAGATGGAGAGGGTGTGTTGGCGGGGGTACACCTGAGCGTTGATCCTCTCTGTTAACCAATGGAAGAGCAGCGAGTACAGGATCTTGGCAACAGCATCTCTGGAGAACAAAGACAAACAAGCAAAGACAAACGGCGTGTGGGACAGGAATATTGCAAGGAAATTAAAATAACTGGTTCATACATAATTCACTATTATCTTTAAGGTGATGTGAGAAAGAAGTAATTGCATAGAAGTTATGGGTTATTAAGGGCTAACATACATTACTCTCTCACAGGTGAAGAAGCAGGGAAAGTCTTGCAACAGATGCACAAAAGTACTACTCGATTTCCAGAAGAATAGTTTTGGTATTTCCCTTTCAGAATGGTATTACATGAAGAAAGCATCTGGAGGAAAAATAAAACATTTTCATGCAGTGCATGTCTGGTATGTTGCTGTCTCTCACCTGGCATCAACAGCACTTTCCACACTCAATGGGGTGTAGATCTTGTCCCTCATTGTCTCCTGTAGAGAAGACAGACGGGTTTAAATTTAAAGGCCGCTAAAATCTCATTTAGTTCGGTCTGTTTTTACGAGCGACTGGGCCTTCTGTCCTACTTTTGCTACTACGACTGACTCCTCTCCTGTTACGCAGAAACCGTAGGAACCGCCTTTGTAATTACAAATTCAATTAAACAAGAGACTCTTGCGAGTAGTGCGTAAGAGTGTGCACGTGTGGAGGAAATATGGTGTGCCGTGATCAAATGTAGAAAGTCGTTCTTTAGACAGAACATAACAATGTTTCCAGTAGATCAAATTAAAAGAAAGCGTGACTTTTATTTTAAAAGGGCTACAGTGTGAAAGGTCTCATCCCTCAAGCTATTACTATTGTGCACTCACTACGGCTGAGGCCATTTATAGAATTATATATCTTCCAACATACAGACTGCAAAGAAAGAAAAGAGTCCAGAGATGCTTTCACTACCAGAGGATTTACTCTACAAAATAACACCAACAGGGAGTGTGTAAAAACTGTACGTGTCTATTTATGTGTACTGTATGTGTGCAGCATGGGTGTTGGTTTAACACCATTTGCTTGTTTGTGTATTGTAGTCGGGTGTGTAGACTGTAAGCGATACGCCCAAATAATCCATGCTGACATATCCAAGTCACATCTGTAGTTACGTTGAGTAGTTAATGGAAACTGTGTGTCTAAGTGTTTAATAAAGTGATTCTGTTACCACGCAGAAACAGAATCGGGCTCCACATGAGGTCAGATTTGTCTGTCAAAACATAATGAATGAATGAATGAATGAATGAGGCCATCGCAGGTCAGAGGTTTGAGGAAAGACACTTGACAGGTAGTTAAAATCCAAGACACAAAGACACAGTGAAGGTATCAGAGTACGGCGTCAATGCAGATGACGCTACTAAGGCTCATTATGTTTAGCTAAATCAGGATGAAAATTGCATCTTAAATTATTCTTTAAATGACTTTGGGGGTCTCTGTCACCTTATCAGCAGCTTATTTGTGTTTCTTGACATTTTTACAACTGGAACAAAGAAGAATTTGTTTACTACAAAATGTGATGAATGGTGTTAAATAACCACCCAGTCCAAGAATGACAAGGACTCAAACCTCTAACACCTGCAGAGATGTCCGTATAGGTACCCACATGTTAACACACGTGCACATGAAACAGTTTGATACTGACTGTGACTTTGTAGGTGATGGCTTTCTGTAGTCCCTCTGGAGAGATCTGCAGCAGCTCTGCCACCACTCTGATCTCCTGAGCGCTCACCACCGACGCCACCTCCTGGCCATCGGACTGTGGTGCAGAAATAGAGAGACAAAAAAAAAACATTGATCTGTCATCTGATTCTAGTTAAATATCGCCAATGCTCTTTTTACGTTTATTGTTGTAATGTATCCATATTAAAATCAACTGGTTGGCCAAAATATTCCAAAAACATGCTGTGTATGTTCAATGGTTTTTGGATTACCTGAATTTTCTACAATTAAAAAAATATTAACAACAAAAAAATCAAAGAAAGATGACTTAGTAAACACTACCTCATATCTCTGAAAGTAGACGTTGCCCAGGTGCAGTATGGAAGAAAGAACTCTAAAGATGGCCGACTGGTCATCGGGGGTGAAGTGAAGGATCTCCATGGCAGCGAGCAGACGCAGGAAGTCCTCTGCGTCATTCTTTCCTGTTATTCCACAATCCCCTCCCTTTACGGAGAGAAAGGTCACAACAGTTTGAGTGAAGAGTTCAATTGATCCGAGTATCTCCACATGAGGCGGATGGTGATGCTGCTCTGTCTTCTACCTGGTTGAGGTAATAGTAGGTCTCAGCCTCTTGGAGGTAGAAAGCCTGCCTCTGCTGCGAGGGAAGACCTGCCAGCATCTCGTAGAAGATATGATAGTTCCTCTCATCTTTGGCCTGAGGGGAAAACACAAATTTAACACTTTATACTTCATACATACAGAAAAGTAAAAGATATAAAGTGTCATCTTGTGTATTTGTCCAGGTGTGTGTCACCTGGAAGACGATACGGGACTTTTCCAGCAGATACTGAGAGGTTATGGCACCACTGATCACACCACTGGACACCGAGAGAGAGACAGCACAGAGCAAACCAGAGAGGATACAATGTATTTATATATCATAGCTACAAAGCGTTTTACAATAAAAACAGAAAAAAGTATTAAAACAGAAAGATTCTTGTGTTTCTATTTCATACTCACTCCTCCAGAAAGACCTCTATGTACTTCCCAAAGCGGCTGGAATTATCGTTCCGTACAGTTTTGGCATTTCCAAAAGATTCCAGCAGAGGAGCTGCCTCGAGTATCTACCGAACGTTCAAACACACAGTGAGTGAACAACCACGTTGAATGTGAAACAGCAGCCTGTTTACCACCATTGTTAAACTCAGATCCTGATCAATCAGAAGGGATGCTAGATGGATTTTTATAAAGCAAGTCAAAGAAAATTCACGTGGAAACACAACATCTCTCATGAATATTGTCACACACCACAGCAAAACAAAGCAACCTGCTATTCTTTTAGCCACATGTGAAGATGAATTGTAAAATATAATGTCATGCATCAAACCCTACTTACCTCAATCTGCACCCAAGAAGAGCCAGCAGAGATACGAAGACATGGAAAAAAACACACAGAGGCATTAGTCGTCCTTCAAGACAGGAACGTGTGTGTGCGCGTGTGTGTGTGCATGTGTGTGTGTGCGTGTGTGTGTGTGTACCTGTTGCACAAGATTGGATTTGTGATGAATTGCTGCTAGGTAGCGAAGGACTAGTTTGGTGGCCTCTGTTTTCCCAGACCCGCTCTCCCCACTGAAACACAGCAACATACACTCAATGGACATCAATATGACTCAGTAGTTGATACATTGAACATCGTCCCAGTTTTCTGTGCATGTCAGACATGCAAAGATATTGTGAAAATGAGTGCCTAATAAACTGTGCTGCTCATCAGCACGGAAAGGGAGGAAACCATGAAAACTATGGTACATTTGAAGGATAAACATATAAAAGGGTTTTCTACCTCAGAATCCTGACACGATCATTCCCTCTAATATACCGAATCCAATATCAGTCAAAATAATTTAAATTACATATTTTTTCAAGTTTATTCGTTTGCAAGCATTCAGGACAGCCCTTCCTGCTGAAGGCTACGTTCCCACACACGGTGCTTTTGAAACCTTTATTGGTAAAAAGCTTTACATAAACAGCCAAAAGACCATATTTTTACACACTACTGAAAAGACCATTCACACTGACTGTGTGAAATACAAATCTTCAAACCTCCAAATGATGGTTTATTACCAAAAACCGCACTACTAGCTACAATCTACACATACTTTTTGGACAAAACTAGTGCTGGTATTTAGCATTCTTAAATGGTAGGCTGGAGGAACTTTATTGGCTGTGATAATCCATTTGCTAAAAAGGTAAAGTATTTTGATGGCAAAGTGGGAGCCCATTAAGAGTGAACATTATCTACACTTTAAGCACCACTACACCCAGCTTTTACTAATCACTTAGAGTGTCCATTATATGATCCTTCTCACCTCCCGACTGGTGCTTGTTTGACTTAATTGACTACGTGATGCGAGACCAAGCTAATCATTCATTAGGCAAGGCCGCAATTTCACTTTTGGGTTAAACCACCTGAAACGCTCTTACGCACACACACCGTGCTTCATCACTGCCAACAGCTTAGTGCTAAATACCACCATTATGTAAGCTTGGCAAAAGGGGGGCAGGAGTTTGTGTGTGTGTGGATTTAGGGACACCGGCACCTTGACCACAATCCAGCATAAGGTTTCAACTGACGGGCTGGTTAGCTAAAAACCGGGCCATTACTGGTCACTGTACACTGCCTCTAAATAAGAACCCAGTGACTTGCACACAAACACAGGGTTCGCACATGTGCACTTGGACACACACACACACACCTCTGAAAGATAATCTGGTCATGGCCCAGACCTGGCTGGGCTTTCCTTACAGGTATCCCCTTCCGAGTGCGGCTAGAGTGTTCCAGTTGTGTGCGAGAGTGGCCGTTTGTGTATTTCATATGATTGTTTCTAAAAGCACACGCCGATGCCCAAGTGTGTGGATGTACCGTATACGTGTCTATGCTTTTGCATCCGAGTTGGATGTAAATGGGCTCTGAGTGTATGTGAGATCAGTTTTGACAGGGAGCGAGGCGCTTCTGATCTGTCTTAAGCTTGCTGGCCAGAAAACCACAGACAGACACTCATGAATTTACAAACACTAATCCAGCTTGAGATGGAAACCAAGAAGCTTCATGGACACTGCGTATACCAAGGTTAAAGCGTTACAACACCTTGGAAGCTTACTAATAACGTGCAAGAAAAACACTGTCAATATCGTTTCATTTAAAACACTTGTATCTGTCTCAATCAGGTGTAATGTATGATGAACGGTAGGAAATGTATAAAGTATGAAGCGATGACAGACTCAGTCCTAGTTGATTAAACTCTTATGTAAAAATCATATGTATGGTTTTGAACTTTGACGTCTGGTTTACAGGTACATGGAAAGTGATAATAAATTAGGATTTTGGTGAAGAATACAGAGAGTGAGCATCTTACCTGATTATTATGACCTGGTTGTGTTTGGCATCCATCATTTTGGAATAAGCAGCGTTTGCTATGGCAAACAAGTGCCTGAAGGAGAAAGAGTAGCTGCATCAACTCCCCAACAATTAAATCAAAATGACAAACTATGTCTTGTACAGAGTAGACAGAGGCACTAGGGGTGCTGGTGTAGCCACAACCTAACATTTTCAGTGTATTTTTGTAAAGGTAACTACATGAAAATAAGAACATAACTATTGGAAACATTTACAGACCCCCCTCTGCACCTGCTGAATCCTTTAACTGTATGATTTATACTATAAATTCATATTCATAAGAGAGATGAAAGCAATGAACTCAAACTCTATGACTTTGTCTCTACTTTTCCCTTCCCTGCCTGAATTATTTACCTGCACCATTCCTTCCTGCTTTTACTTAAAACAGATGAGCTTCCAATTCTTTCATTGCAATCAAGGCAACAAAACGTTTGAAAATTAAAAAAAATGTATCTATTCTGCTGTGTTTTTACCATATAATATACTAAATTATAACATACTAACAATTCTAGTGTTCCATTGTTTGTTTTAAATTGACTGTCCCCACAGTTTGACTTACGGGGGGTTCTCTCCCAGAGCACGACCCTTGTACAGCAACACCATGTCCGTCCCATAGATGTTGTACATCTTGTAGGGGTTCACAGACACCAGAATACTACCTATGTATGTCTAAAAAAAAAAAAAGAGATAGGGAGGGAAAGAATGAAATGGAAGTCCAAAAAGAAGAAGAAAAACAAAAAGAAAGGTTTGTAAAATTAACACACAAACTCAAAATAAACTTATACGACTTTAGATTTATAGGTTTGAGAAATGTTCAGTAGTATAATTTTCTTATGTAGGTGGTTGTATGTTGGATGTGTGTGCTGATCAGATACTTGCATAAATAAGCTGCCTCTCAGATCTTTTCCTCAGGTTCAGCAGAACACCTCCTTCATGCATCTCCCTAGACAGAAGCAGTAAAACAAAGGATAGCAATCTCAGATCACGCACCATCAGGACCATTTTTGCATGTTTGCACTGTGCTTGATTCACATCTGGCCTTTCTTCACTAAACAATTTTCCAATCTCTTTGATCAATCTTTAAGCCACAGCCTCTACACACTTTTCAACCTCTAAGAGTCACCAATCATGTCTTTGAAGCTTCAAAACGACTTCTTGGTGTGTAAGCCTTCCCACTGACCACATTATGCAATGGCATTTTCTAATCCTCTATACTCAAACATGTCTGCAGGTCATTATCATGATAAACCAAATAGAATATTATTTTTGAGTTATCTGACTCTGTTTTTTATTTTTACACATTTTACTGTTGCACTTTGTAGGTTTCTCTCAGACAAAGAGTTAACTCAAGTGTGTGAATTCTTTACTTACTCTAACTGCGTCATATCTTCCACTCCATCTTCCTCTCGCTGCTCGCGGTAAGCCATGGTGGGCAGGCTTCTGATTGAGTACATCTAAAATACACGTGTAGACACTCAGAAATTACTACATGATGCATGCACATAGCGCTGTGCACAAAGGGTTCACACAATAATACATGCACTCACTCATTTAGATATATCAATTCTTTCTCTTTCCGATGATTCTAATCTTGATTGTATCCAGAGTCCCTGTTTGCCATTTTCTCACCAAAATAAATGTACACATTTTACTTTCCTGCTCAATGTGCCCATCACCTTTCTAATCATATATTCTGCTCTTTCAACCATAAACACATCAATTACTCAAGTAAGCTACCATCCCTCTGATTGATCCTCACTAGTGAAAATCCTCTACTGTGCCAGGCTTTCACCTTAACATTACACTTGCAACTGTAAGATTACACAATAAGCATTAAGACTAAGAGTATAGGGCCCAACATTACCTATTTTGTCTACTTGTAATTTGAATCATGTATTTAAAACTTGTACCTTGTCAAACCACTGCCCCTGTGGTTCCCCCTCCCTGCTGAGATTCCACTGCCCTGGTTCATGCCCCAGTTGTCCCTGTCCCATCAGGCTGTGGGGGTCCAGCAGCTCCCCGTCTTTATACATGGACCACTTATTGAGGTTCTGCACTGTGCCATGAGGTAGAACCCTCTCTGCACCCCACACATCCACATCTTGCTGCAGTCCCAAGCTTTCAACTCCGGGGCCCTGTGCCCAGTGCTGTTCTGGGCCGGGTCCCTGGACCTGGGGTGAAACTACAGCATATGAGGGTAGGCGGAAGGAGGCCCCTCGGAGTTGAGGGTTCTGCAGGGCACCAGAGAGATTAAGTGACCGGGGTTCTGGGGTGCTAGGGGCACCAAGCCGTGCCATGATATTACCATTAGGGAGACGGTAATTTGCCCCACGAAGGTTTGGGTTCTTTGATAAGGCATTAGACAGGTCAAGTGTTCGGGGTGCAGCAGTGGGCTGAGAGCGGGTCATCAGAGTTCCATCAGGCAAACGGTAGGTGGCAGATCGGAGGTTCGGGTTTCGGAGAGCGTTGGAAAGGTCAAGGGAGCGTGACTCAGCGGGATTAGCAGAACCAGGCTGCCTCAATAGTGATGTATCTGGGAGTCTGTAGGAAGCACCTTGAAGTTTAGTGTTTAAAATTGCACCAGAAAGGTTAGGACCGGAGGAGGCAGTGGGGGAAGCTTGGGTTTGATTTCGTGAAAACAATGATGATCCTTCTGGGAGCTGAAACTTTGCTTTACGCAGGTTAGCATTCATCAGGGCGCTAGATAGCCCCGGTGAGGATACTACACTCTCAGGATTCTGCATCTCTTCTACCGGATATGATAGAAATGAACCATCTGGTAATCGATAAGAAGCCTTACGAACATTAGCATTGAGAAGAGCAGAGGAGAGCACAGAAGATGAAGGGGTGGCCGGCTGAGGTGCTGGCTCGTTTCTTGTAACCAAAGTTCCATCTGGCAGCCTATATGTGGCTTTACGTACATTGGGGTTCAACAGTGCAGAAGAAAGCATAGGTGAGGAAGGGGATGGTGCAGGTGTGGGCTCTGTCCTTGTTACAAGAGTGCCATCAGGCAAACGATATGTGGCTTTACGTACATTGGGGTTCAACAGTGCAGAAGAAAGCATAGGTGAGGAAGGGGGTGGTGCAGGTGTGGGCTCTGTCCTTGTTACAAGAGTGCCATCAGGCAAACGATATGTGGCCTGCCGCAAACTAGGATTGAGCAAGGCAGAGGACAACATAGAGGATGATAGGGGTGGTGGACCTGGGGAAGGTTCAACAGGTTCAGTTCTGGTGACGAATGAGCCATCAGGTAGTTGATAGGTGGCCTGACGCAGGCTTGGGTTCTGCAGGGCATTGGAAAGCACAGAGGGTGACAGCCTTCCACCAACACTGACACCACCTCCAACATCAGTGGTAACTGGAGACTCAACAGGGCCCCGGGACATTGACAAAGTGCCACCTGGAAGCCTTAACATGGATCCCTGGATGTGGGAGGTCCGCAATCCACCAGCAAGAAATGATGAGGTACCTCTGATAGTCCCTTGTTGGGGTGTGGTAGGAGGAGGGGCGGGAGAGGCAGGAGACATAGGGGAGAGGTGTCGCTGAAGGGGTGAGGCAAAGGAAGCATTACGTAGCTGGGAGTTAAGCATAGCAGAAGATAAGTATGGGGAGGAGGGTACAGATGGAGCAAGAGGGGCTGCTGCCTGATGAGGGGAGAAAACGTTTGTATAGACATTGGCATTGCGTTGCAGAGGAGACGAGTAGGAGGCGCTGGCAAGGTGGGAGTTCTGCATCAAAGCATTGGATAGATTAAGAGTGGCATACGGGTTACCCTCCTGGCTTGCTTGGACATCAGCTGATATCACCACCTGGCCACCAGGTAAGGGGGAGGGGCTTCTCTGTAAAGGTGTGGTGTAGCTGGCATTCTGTAAATAAGGGTTCTGGACTGCGTGCCCCAAAAAAGGTGATGAGAGTGCAGGTTGAGGGAGGTTTTGGGGGTGGACTTCATACTGTGTTTGTGGGGTGGAGGGTCTCTGTAAAGGAGAAGAGTAAGCAGTGTTGGGGTAAGAGATAGAGGAGGGACGAGGAGATGGAGGAAAGGGAGCACCTACAATCTGAGGGTTTGGTAAAGCATTTGTAAGCATTGGGGATGGGCCTGGCTCCATCATTGTGTAGTCATACTGGATGATCTGAGTCTGAGATGGCTGGAGACTACCAGGAGAAAAACTGGGGTGAGGTATTGGAGGTTGAAAAGATGTTGGCCCTAGACTCATAGCCCTTTGGGGAAAGGGGGATGGTGGTTGAGACATGTAGTGCATGGGAGAGGCTGAACGGGAGGGCAGAGGTGATGAACGCCGCAGTGGTTGTGGAGATGGAGGTCTACTCTGCAGCCTACGCACTGATGGCTGGGGAGAAAGAGGGCCACTCTGTTTTAAAGAATGCTGTGGAGAGACAGGCGGCCCTGGAGGAGGTGCTCTGAATGACTGTCTAGATTGCAGAGAGGGCTGGTTTCTGGGCATACGGACTAGTGGCTGTCCCCTACCTACAGGTCTGTGGAAGCCTCCTTGGGGAGTACCAATTCGCTTTGACTCCCTTAACCCTGCAGGCCGGGAGCCTACCCTGGCTAACATGGGTGTTCCAGCTACGCCCCCTATCTGTCCTAAGTGAGGAGCCGGGCCACTATGGATAGAGGACCTGAAAGGGGCTACATGCTGAGTGACAGGGGGTCCATGCCTACTGCGTCTCTGTGAGTAGGGATTTGCTGGAGAGGGTTTCACGGCCCCCATGGGCACATGACTTCGCCCTCCAGCACCGCCTCTCAGCCTGCGAGTCGAGGACCGGGTGGGGAGGGGGCGATTGGTGATACGTGATGGGGAAGGAGAGGGAGGACGATGCGGGGAGGTGGGGCGGAAGGTTTGGGGGGGAGACTGAGATCTCTTGGGTAGAGGTGGGCTCCGTCTTTGTGGGGATGGTAGGGGAGGTGAGGGGGAATGCCTCAACTTGGATGTTTGTTTTCTACCTTTGAATAAATGCGGTCTGGTAGATGGCAGAGGCACAGCATCAGCAGGTGGTTGCTGTCTGAAAGAGAGTCTTGGGGAAGGTGGTGGGCTTGCTCTCTTCCTCAGTGATCCCCTCGGTGAAGATAGTGGGCTAGAAAGCAGAGATTGTGGTCGGACAGTTGATGGAGCCCTGCGCAACCCAACTCCCCCCCTTCCTCTTGAAAGCGATGGCTGAGCTCTAACTGACATCCCTCTCCTCTGGTGTGATGGAGATGCAGTTGAGCTGGGTGGCTTACGTCTTTGGGAAGACGTTATTTGGCCTGCCATTGAGGCCCGGTTAGTGAGTCCTCTCCTATGGGAGTGAGGGGAGAGACGAGGGTCCGACTGGATACCTGTTTGGAAGTCCATATGATGTGTTGAGAGGCGGGGTGAAGGAGGTGCCATTGCCCTTACTGATCCCTGCCTAAGTGACAGTTGAGGGGATGGAAGGGGACTCATTCGTCGCACTAGCCTAGGTGAGGCCACTGGTGAATGCAGTTGTGAATGCATCAGTGAAGGCATTGGTGGCTGTATTTGTGCGGCCATTGGTGACATTTGCCCCATATAGAACATTTGTGGGTCTTGGGGGAGGGATGGTTGGTACACTTGGGAGGCCAAATGCAGTGGTAGGGGAGAAGACGACATGTGATTGAGAGGAACAGAGAAAGAAGGGTGAGTAGGCAGAGGGAGAGAGAAATGATCCTGTTGAATGGTCATAGATGTTGGGGAGGTGCCTTGTCTAAGAAAAATGGGGGTTTGTTGTTGGTTCATGACAGTGGGGTAATGGGGCTGTGCAGGAAGGTATGTGGGAAGGGGTTCCTCATATTGTATATCTGACATCATTTCCAGATTGTTGAGGTCAAGAGCTGGAGAGGGAGGGTGGAACATTGGGGAGGTGGGATAAGAATTAAGAGGAGGAGGTGGAAGGGTTTCCACCTCTAGTCTGTCTTTTCCAAATAGCCTAACCTGGGGCCTGGGGACCCTGAACTGCTCTGCTGAAAATGGCTCAGGAAGAGGGTAAGACAGCTGCTCCTGTCCATATAGCTGTCCTGTTTCAGCTGGATCCAGCCCAGCATCCATATAGAAAGGTTGCCGATAGGGGTTATGAATAGCAACGGGGTCCGTATATCCCAGTATTGGGTCATTGTATAGGCCTGACACTACATCATACCCACCACTCATCATGCAATGTGGGTATGACATCCCATTGTTATAAGCCATATTGTGGTCAAAGTAATCTCCATACAGCTCGGGGTGATAGGGGTCATAGAAACCATCCATGGCATTATCATAGTAATCATATGTCTCTGGCTCCACTGCATACAGCATTCCATCTTCACCATAGTAATACTCCATCCCGTCTTCGCCATAGTAATACTCCATCCCTTCTTCGCCATAGTAATCTTCATACTCATCATCGTAATAGCCGTAAGGGTAACTGTAGTAATCCACATCATCCTCATAGTACAAGTCATCATCATAATAAAAGTTGCCCTCATCATCATAGTAACCATATTCATCTTCCCACTCGTCATCTTCATAGTATTCCAGTTCCCCTCCATAAGGGTCATATGGGTCATGGGTCATTGGTTGTCTCAGGTAGCCTCTAGGTCTCCCACTGTTGTGGTAATCTTCCTCATATCCATACTCATCATCGTCATACTCATAAGCTTCATTGTAATAATGAGTCTGTCCACCTCTCATGTCCCTGTTAGCAAATGACAGACTCCTTCGTTCCCGTCCTCCAGCTCGTGCCCCCAGCTGACCATGGCCCTTAGCAGTCAGGAACCTCCCTGTCAACCAGTTAGATGCTGCAGCCATCCTTCCTAACATCCAGCCTTTAGTCTTAAAGCCTGATCCTGCTTTCTTTTTCCCAAACATGCCTTTAAACTTCCCTCCCAATCCCTTTGCCTCTGCTGCCATTTTTCCCTTGCCCCCTAAACCGGACAGATTTATTGTCTTTTTAGGTGGTGTGGTTTCTTTTGGAGAATCCTTCTTTTTATTAAACAAGCTGAAGCCAGACAGACCTGGCTTTTTGTCAGCGGAAGTCGATTTACCCCCAAACCCAGCAAAAAGCTTGCTGGATCCCAGAAGTGGTTTAGAAACACCAGGGGGCTTCTTTTTCTTAGAGATTCGTAGAAAAAGACGGGAGGTGCTTTTGAGGTTTCTCTTTGGTTTTGCTTTCTCTGCCTGCTGTTTAGAGGGCATGCTAAAAGGAGAAGACTTCCCTGTGAGGCCTGTGAGGGCTTTTGATGCTCCTTTGAGAGCTGCTACCTTTGGTACTTTAGCGGCACTTGTGCCCTTCTTCTGTCCCTCTGACGCAAAGCCCAGCATCGCTTTGGAGGCCCCTTTGATGTTGACCCCTTTCTTCACCGGCGACTTCCCCTTTGTTTCCTCCTCTTCCTCATCATCCGATGGAGGTGATTTTTTTGGAGGCTTAAAACCCTTCACAGCCATGGCCTTGGATGCACCTTTCAGAACTGCTTTCCCTTTCCCTTTCCCTTTCTTGGTAACTACCTCTTCCTCACTGTCATCACTCTCTTCTTCCTCAGTCTTCATCTCCTCTTCTTCTTCCTCTGACCCCTCCTCTGACTCGCTGACAGGTTTCTTTCCCTTTCCCTTTTTTCCATCATCCTTCCCTTTCCCTTTAGCTGGTGGCTCCTCCACTTTCTTTCCCCCTTTCTTGTCATCCTTTCCTCCTTTTTTTGGCTCTTCAGACTTGCCTTTCTTGGCAGCTGATTTTGTGTCACCTTTTTTTGGTGGCATGATGTTTCCCAACTCAAATCATTATAAAACAAGAAGAGGAAGAACAAGTTCCCAAAATGTGCTAAAGCAGGTCAGTATTAATGTCAATGTTGATATGTACTCTTGAGAAAAAGAGTCCAAATAGTAGCAACATCCTCTCATTCCCAATTCTTTTCAGGTCTTCTCTCCCTTTTTTCTCCATTTGATCTGTTCTTGTAACACCCCAGAAACCCCAGCACAGTCTGTCGCAAGTCAGTTGTTCTATAATGCACACAGAGACAAACACAAACCACAGTACTTCAAAACACAATCTAGTAATGGAGTCGGAATCTCAGCCATCAGTGCTCGCTCGCATTACAGAACGTCTTCAAGCTTCGGCAAAAGAGCTGTTGTCTCTGTGTGAGTAAAAAGAGACAGCAACCTGTCTAGGAATGTTACCTTTCAAAAAAATAGGAAGGTGCGTCTTGAATTTAAAATGTTATATATATGAGAAAAAAAAGAATCTAACTGGTTACAGTCCGTCTCAGTTTTACCCACTTGTTGACTCTGGCTCACTGAATTTTTCCACTGAAGTCCATCCAGCATAGCAAAAATACTTCTTGTTCCTCTTTATAGGCTTGTAAGTAACTTCCCAGGGTCACACGGTGAATAAAAGACCCTGTTATCCCAGTGACAAAGTCTGTGTAGTCCTTTGTGTGTCTCCCATTGTCAGTGCGTCCTGTGAGTCCAGCAGTGAATCCTCATCTTGGCCGACGCACCAACTTCGGCAGGACGTCCCCCCCAACAAGGAGATCCGACGTGAATGCGTCTGCGTGAGTCTCGGCCTTCAGGGGTGTCCTCCTCTTTGTCTGAGAGTGCATGCGTGTTGTATCCTCCCACATCCACGTCAGCTTGCCTTTCTGACCTCCTGCAACCTTCTGCATCTCTCTCTGGTTACTGCCGCTCCATCCATACCCTGTTTGCCTCAACTTGAGGCCTCATCATATCCTCAGCTCATGTGCATGTGTCTGTATAAGCATCAGAGTGTATCCCTATGATATAGTTGCAAAGGCCCACTTAAAGCACCAGCTATACTGCCTCGGGGTAACCCTATCTGCAGGCTCGCTCCTGTATGAATAATGCAGGCTGCCTGAGCTGTTGCTAAACTGTGTCTGAGAGGCGAAGCTACACAGAGCCAAAACACACACACACACACACACCACGCCAGTAGCAGCATGGACCACAGCTGAGAGTGATATATGCTAAAATGTCCACACAATCATTCAACAGTATACACACAAACCAACAGTACATATGGGCACATTTGATGCAGGAAGATTCAACTCAGGACTTACTTGGGTTATTCAAATAAAGCAATAAAATGCATTATTGCTGTACCTATTGATCTAGTCAGTGTTCCACTCCAGCTAGCTGAAGTCATTAATTTATGGCAACTTTCAGGAACTACCCCATCAGAGATCATATAGGCCTATTGGAGCCTGATTTACGAGGTCAAAAAAGCCCCATTTCTTAATTTGCTGTCCTTTTCTTCATCTTGACACTGCCATGCTCCTCTAAATGCTCAGTGGCCATTAGGCATCTCTCTAAATATCATCATATGATCAAAAAAGGATAATCGAAAAAATATTAAACCTTTTAATCATTTGTCTCTTCATCATCGCGGCTACAATACATACAGACATGCTTCTCTGCCCGGTCAGAAGAAGAGCCAGGTGTAACATGGGTGTGAGGTGTGATGGCATTACATAAATGGCTGATGTTAATTCATTGAGGATGGTCTGATGTTAGCTCACTGATGATGATCTGATGTTAATTCATTGATGACGGGCTGATATTCCAGGAGGTCATCTCAGTGGCAGATATGAATGTTTAATGGCTGCCCTGTGTTCTGGCTACGCAGCACGGATAAAACATTCATCGCAGGTCGCTCTAAATATAACACAAAGGGTCAACCCCGCCCTGGCCTGCTCCCCAAGCAATGTATTATACATGCGGGCCAGTGTCAGGGGTTAAAGGCCAGACACCACACAGCAGACAGAGGATAGAGAGCAAACAGCAAAAGAAAGAAAGAAGGATAAACACTTTCTGATAACAGCAAACACTAAACATTCAGAGACATTTATCTACATGGAAATACTATTTCTTCTAAGTTATGGAAAACAGAAGTACAGTTACAGTCAACAGGTCCGCCTCCATCTTTTCTTTCTGCCGGCTTGAGTTGGAACGACTAATAGTCTTGACCTAAGATACGATCTGAGAAGAAATCTCTATCACGTATCCTCAGGAGCAGTGACCATGCCAAAACTCTAAACTGTCTGCAGGCTGCACATCAATAACAACAACAGCAGCTGTTGGTATCATCTAACTGCAGACGAAGATAAGGGGGATGAAGATAAAGTTCAAAAGTTCCTTCCTGTCTCATCAGATGCACGCACAGTGGAGGTTGCTGGTCACCAAACAGGTAAAAGAGACACACTAAGAGATCTATTTGATACGTGTGATGTGTATCTGCTGTCTGACTGATGTGGTCTGTTGACTGAGTGAACTGGTAATGAAGAGAGCGCAGACGACAGCGATGGAGGAGGTGGGGAAAGGTAAGGAGGGAAAGGGAGACAGACGCAAAGAGAGAGAGGTGCATCAACGAACTGCTGATGAATGAACTGCAGATTACATTAATGCTGAAAAGGGAGAGGGCGGAGAGGTTGAAAGAAGGAATTAACTGAAAGTAAAGACGGGGAACGACGGAACTTGAAAAAGAAAAACGAGAGAAGAAAATTGTTATAGTGAGAAACAGAAGATTGAGGGATGACAGAGAGCGATGGAGAGTGACGATAGAGAGAGTGATAGATGAAGGGGAGAGTCTCTTCATCTACACGCCAATCACTGACAACATGCTTTCATCAGACGCACTCAGCGACACAACACTAATAAAGGAGATCACCTGAGCAGAGCACAGCCAACAGGCTCATTTAATGACTATGGGCACACACACACACACGCACGCACACACACACACACACTCACGCACACGCACACGCACACACGCACACGCACACTCACACACACACACACACACACACACACACACACACACACACACACACACACACAGGTTTGTCTCAAGCCTGCTAAAAAGGCAGAAAATAACATGCTCACAAAGACAACACTGATGTTTAGCAGGTATAGTGTTTACCATGTTAAGCATCTTAATTTAGCTTGTTAACATGGGAATGTCATTAGTTTTGTTGGTATTTGGTCATAAAGAGATATTTCAGTTTGGACCAAAGCCGTGGACCGACCGACAGACATTGTCAACACTTAGACTGCAATGATGATAGTAAAACAAAATGGCATGAGTGTCAAATGGAAAACGACAGACAAGAGTGACTGAGGGAGAGACAGAGGAGGTGAGGCAGGAGGAGGATGAGGAGGCTGGACTCAGGTTTCCTGTAAGCCTTTAAGCTCCATTCAAGTCTTAACCTTCACTGCCAGATTACCCAGCGACAATGGCGAGATGCCAGCGGCCGCTCACACACTGAAGACCTGCCACCGAGGATCAAACACCAACACTTGGCTGGAGAAACGGCTATTATTAGACCTGAAGATTAGATGCTCAATTTGACCTTAACGTATCTGTTACATGTGAATGTAAATGCTCAGTGGCGGTATCAAACACGAACACAAAAGAAATCTACAAGATTTTGTCACGTTTCATGTGTCGATTCTTCAATCTCTAGATCAAATCCATCACAAACTACTTGTAAAGAGAGAGCTCTTTGAGGCGATCTCACAGTAACAAGATATTTGACTTGTAAGATGATGCAACAGCTCACCAAATAACATGTTCCAGGAGACGGGTGCTTGGCATCAAAAGCTTTACAAATGAAGTTCACTTCACTCATCAGTACACAGTCTACGAACAAAAGATATTTAATGTCTTCTGTGGTTTTGGAAAGGAGCTTTTCAGGGTTTTAAAACACAGCTGGAGACTATAAAGAAAGAGGCTATGGAGTTGCATTATGGGAAATGTAAGACCCAGCGTTTCCTGTGCTTGACTTACACAAGAGACTAAAAGTCTCACTATTTCCTGTGTAGCCGTGTATTAGTGAATACATTTTTAATGCCAGAACAAAGCGCCACAAGCACAACTTCTCCAACTGACTTGGTGCAGATTCATCCAAAGAGGAATTTATGAATAATAACCATAATCACACAAGTTGGAGGAAAATATTACTTACAGTGAATTATTCATGAAGTGGTAAATACCATTTACAAATAAAGTAAACTGATTCTCCTTAGTTGTTTACTTTGCCACTTTGTAAACATGTAGTGATAACACATCTGAAGTATCAACATGAAGTAACTCACAGTTCTCCCTTTTCCCCACAGAGCCGCTTGACTTCTTGAACATCAGAGCATCAAACAAAGAAAACGGAGACAAATTCTAAAAATGCAATATATGAACTGCCACACCCTCTTTTGTAAATATACAATATTTGTATAATTACAGGCAGTTCTTGTGTTTGGTACAGCTTACCTTATCTGTATTTTTGTTTTTGAGTGACAGATGTTGTTATTTAGAGCTCTTAAATCCACCAAAACGTCTGCTGAACCCACTCGCTGTCTGGAGTAAAAATCTAACCCACTGGCTTCTGTCTGCACCGTCTCTTCTGGACCCTGTGCTGATGTTTTATAGCCCTCTGCACACGGACACACACATCCACAAACCGTTCCTTAAATTACACGGCCCATCTGGACACACAATGGACCTTCAATGCTGTAAAACAAACAAACATCTGCTGATCAGTGAGGCTTCAGTGATTACCTGTACATCTACAGTACAAATGTACAATAGTGAGTAAAGAAAGGAGTTGGTCCAGGTATAAGACCGCTCTTTACATTAATCCATGAAGCGGTTAGGCTTCTTAGTAAACATGCTGCACGTGTACACGTGGTGTGTGTGTAGTGCTGCCTCCCCCCCCCCCCCGCCCCCGCCTCAGTAAACAGTCGTGCTGGTCCATTGTGCGTTAATAGCAGGATCACACACACACACACACACACACACAGACACACACACAATACGCTATCATCCTCCCACACTGGTGTCCCGACGTCAGAGCCTAGAGAGTAATTTGTTATGTAAACCCCTTTAGTGACAATAGGTTGTGAAACGTGTGTGTGTGTGTGTCAGAGAGCCTTATCAGATCTCCTCACATATACACACACACACACACACCACAAAAAGGCCTCTCTCACACACTCACAGCATGAGGACAGAGCTTAAATGTAGGACGGCCCCCTCCTCGTCGACTGATCGGTCTCGCTGGTCCTGCTTTTTTAAAGCTGAATGACTTATGACCAAAAAACTAAACTAAACTCAAGATTTAAAGCGGTGCTTTTATGTGATTCTTTGTGAAGAAACTCAGCTTTACAGACCTGTCACTTGAGTCAAATAATTCATTATTTGATTTTGGAATTGTATTAGTCGACAGAATTTCTTTGGTCGAGGACAGCCCGAGTTAAATATTATTAAAGGTACGAAAGAATATGATGATTGTGTGTTTCAAGGATTACTTTTAACGTTCTGTCTAGATTTCTCAAGACAAACACATCCACTTTGTAGCAAGTGGCCACTAGGAATCATGGTCTATTGTTTCAATATGTTGTCTGAGTCTTTGCATGGTGGTTTACTTTCTAATGATGCAACCCGTCTCTTTAACAACAACAACAAAGAACCTCCCACCACATTGCGTGGAGACAACACCTGTATTGTAATCTCACAATCAAAATGTCATTGGGATTTAAAATTAAAATTAAAATGGTTTCCACATCTTTTTTACAGTGTCATGAAGTGCGACAGTTTTGTTTGGTCACCTCATGTGTTTCATAGTTTGTGGTCCACACTAACAATTTAGTCTTGTAGCTCAGGTTACAGGGGATTAAAGTGTCTATTGTCAAATCAATTTAACTCTTCACTCCTTTCATTATTGGCCAATTTTAGTTTACTGGTATGTCATAAAATCAATATCCAAGTGAATCTATAATTAGTTAAAGGAAAGCCAAACGTTCCCCTCTGATCTTTAGCTGTTAAATAAAACACCGTGATCACCTGTTTGGACTCTCAGCTTCATGTAATGAGCAGGCTGAGACAGAAGAGGGCAGCAGAGACAAAGTAATCAGCGTCCTGACACGCGTCTGGACTGCTGGTGACTTTTGTCTATGATTGGTATCTTTTCTATTCTATGAGCCAGAAAATGTAGAATTATATGCATTCATTCAAATGAAAGGTACTATATTATGATCACATGTAATACTGGGATTAACAGTAAGTCTCCTGGTCCAGCGCAGCAATTTTTGGCCCCAGGAAGAATGGATGGTGCTTTGGCTGCAGCTAATGAAATGAAATCTTCCAGGTAGTTTTCCAGTCAGACTAAAAACAGCATACAGTAAATTATAAGAGATTTGTTTTGCCGGCTTTGGGATCACTACTGAAAATCTGTCTATATTTGTATTATTAAATAGTATTCTATGAAGAATACAAAAATAAATTGAATTGAATTGAAAGCAGAAAAGACAGACAATGGCAGATTGTCACTGTCTATATACCATTGTCAAAATCTGGTTTTAAAACAGTATTTCCGGTCTCCTGAAATCAACAGTAATTGTCATTTCTAAACTCTACAAAAAAAGTGATGCATGCAACTTCCTGGTGGCCGATGGGTTTAACCCTGACCATGTACCGTATTTCATGTCTGCTCTCTACATATCTCTATATATATCTTTAATAAGGGGAAAACTGCCAAACAAATGTATATATAATGGTAAGGCTGCATAGAGCAAAAGCTGTACGTCTTCCAGGAGGAACTGATGCTTATAAATACATTGTGAACCACAGCATGAAACCTGAGGTGTAATTATTGTTGTTAAAACAAGAGGAAAGTAGTTCTCAGGTTCCAGTCAATTAGTTAAGAGTCATGGAGGCATCGCTGACTCTTTAAGTCATATGACCTCAATTTATAGTCCATTAATACTTCATACTGGTTCATTTAAAACCACTCAGCAGTCGCTATGATACACCGAGGAAAAAACTCACATGATATTAAATCAATTAGAAAAATACACGAGTCATGTCGCAAAACCATTTGTTGTTGACTTGGATTGAAGGAAAATGAATATATTAGTAGCAGTGACTTTCTACCTGCAATTCAGCTGCTGTTTGTACAACACACATATGATATTTAACATCAATTATAGTTTTAGCACCGGCAAGAGAGGAGCTCTTTGGTTTCAGCAAAGTAAGACACTGTGCAGATAGAATAGAAATAAGCGCTACGAGTTTGTTTTCTTTCCTTATCGATTAATCTGCTGATTATCTTCTTGATGAATTAATTGATTCAATTGTTTGGTTTATAAAATGCCAGAAATTTGTGAGAAAAAAGTCCTATTTTTCCAAGAGTCTACGGTGACATCTTAAAATGTTTTCGTGGGTGATAGCCCTAAACCAAATAATAATCAGTTTTCTTTGATAAACCAGAGAAAAGTGGGAAATCTTCACATTTGAAAGACTGAAAACTGCTATTTTATGGAATTTCTGCTTGAGAAATTACTTAAACAATTAGTTAATCTGTCAATTGACTAATCGATTAATCACTGCAACTCTATGACAAAAAAAGAACATTTGTTTGGGTTACTTTTGATTACAAAAAACTCACAGGTTACAAGTCATCTGATTAAAAGCAGCTAAGTGAGGAGAGGCAAGTCTGCAAACTACTTTTTATCATTAAGACTAAACTCAGAAAGTCTTCCAGTTTTAAACATTACTGATGGTACCAAACTAAATGCTATCAAGCCTTATAAAAGCACTCTAATTAAACTGCCAGTTCTTGCACCAAACACACGCACACACAAACCCTCTCTAAGCCATGCCATATGGAGCCAAGCAGCATCAAGTGTCATGCCTGCTCCACACAATACACACCCATTGGACCGTACCTTTGTTTCTCCTTTTCCTCCACAATGGTATCCCTCCATCATTCCTCTTCTCTTCAGGTTATTCCGAAGCAGAATCTCTCCATCCACGACTCACTCTGAGGAGACATCTTTAAAAGGCCAGCGGTGTCAACACACAGCCCCTCTTTCTGTCGCTCTCTTACAAGCCTCCCACTCCCTCACTCACCCCTCTCCCAGCCCGAAGAGATGCTTCTGAATATTTGATGGTGCTATTGTGCATGTGTGTGTGTGTGTGTTCCAGTGAATGGGGAGCATTGGCTGGGAGTCCATACTTTCTGGTCAGCCTGCCGTGGAGCGTTGGAGACGGGACACAGACAGCTGGGCAGCATGGATGGAGGCAGTGGAGACAGGTCAAAGGTGACCGACGCTCACCTGGTGTACAGAAGGTACAGAAAGAAAGGTACATGAAGGTGTGTGCAGGATGCTCATCTGAGGGACTTCTGTCACAAACACAACAGACTTAGCTACAGTGAGGCTAAGTAGTGCATTTAATGATTTAATTCAATACTTTATGGTTCACTTATCTTTTTTATAACATTCCTATTTACATTGGGGAGCTTTGCAGCATTATTTAGGTCCCTCTTGCCACTTAGATTTGCTTGGATGTTTGTCCTTCTCCTTCCAGAATGATGTTGTTAGCTTTGTGCAGCATCTGGAGCTGAAAGGTTGTTTTCACATGCATCTGCTGGAGTTGGAAAGTTGATCTGAGGCTCACCTGAGCTGAGTTTAAGGATTAGCCATGTGGAGCTTTGGATGTTAGCATTACACATTTAAAGCTAACAAGTAGCTGGAATATATTCTCCTCAGGAGTGAGTGGAGATAAAAACAGAAGAGTAAATATCAGACTCACGTTCTCCAGGTGGCTGAGACCGAGCTCCAAATTATTGATAATGTTGCTCCATAACTGTCACATCTCAGTTGATGTCAGTGTTGTGTTCACAGCTCGTTTCCGCCGCCCCCAAATGACCCAAAAATATATTCAGGTTTAAATATTTGAATTAAATACCTAATGCGAATTAAGAATTAATTTCTTTAAAATAAGTTAAACCATGAAAATAAGAATAAAATATTTCATAAGAGTTTTTCACTTTATAGTTACTTTTTTAAACAGCTTCCTGCAATGGAAAGATGTCCAGGAATCAGAGGTGTAGTATTTACATGTGGCTGAATGTAATTCAGGTGAGATGCAGTTAAATATACCAATAATACATTACAGTGAAACTTACAGTAATAAAAGAAACACAAGGATTCATCATTTTATGGACTTTATTCGTTTCCCCTCTGAATCAAATGCATCTTCTTATAATCCAAAAGTAAAACACCATTTATTGTCCACAGCCAACTCAAGTCTGCTCTGTCTCTTCAATGCATTTTGTTCATTTTAATATACAAAATAAGAATGGCAGCTATTTTTTCTTTGCAGTAATGTTATGGTACAGCGGGTCTTTTTTTCCATTTTAACTCCTCCGACGAAAATGTGTGACTCTTCCGGCTCAGTCTCTCCTCTGTTCCACCCGGAGCTCGCTCTACTTCTTCACGACCTGGATGACGTCCTCGTGCTCCATGATGTGCGTAAGGCCGACCCTCTGGGGGCTGTACTTGGTACTGGTTCCCTGGAAGACCAACAGACGACTCGGTTCAGACCCTTTCCTGTTTGTTTCTTTGGGTTTCTAACGCGGTGAATCTCTACACGGTGAACAAGAGAACCTCTGCATCCGCTCCACTCTGCGTCTCATGTATCATGACACCCTAAACACAGCTGAAGCTCTAAGGGTGGTTTTAATTTAGAGAGTCAATTGAGCGAGCACTGAATATAGAATGCAACCTATCCATGAAATCTACAAAGATCTTTTATATATTCTACTCACTGGGTCAACACGAGGGAGCTTGTTCAGACAGTTTACGGGACAAGAGGCTGAAAACTTGAACTTACCCAAACCAGGGCATATTTGAACTGGCCGACTAAGGTTCTGTGGATTCGATGGCACTGTGGGGGACAAAGCAAAGCAACATCACATCATACACAGCGCGCTCTGCTGACCGTCATGTCATTATTTATGTACAAATGTTGGACATCTTGACTCTACACGTGTGAATTCACGTGCGTTTTACGTACCACGTGTTCTACAGATGCTGCTCTTCTCATAATGATGGCATCACTAAAGTCCGGGCGCTCTAATGGGAAAAGAAGAAAGGAACACAAACTTAATCTATATTCGGTGTACATGTGATTGCGACAGTCCAACAAAGTGAATGAGAGAAAATAAAACGTGCGTGTACCTCCTCTTTTCTTAGTGTAAATGCAAATCAGAGCCAGGTATTCCCACAACGTCTCTAGAAGGTAATCCAGGTTCAACTTCATCCCACAACTGAAATATACACCAGGACAGAAACAGAGAAAGATGTTTAACTCCCACATACCTACATAGATAGATATTAAAAGAGTGAGATGGCAGCTTCCAACCAAGACTACTGTTATCCACACACACACACACACACACACACACACACACACACACACACACACACACACACACACACACACACACACACACACACACACACACACACACACACACACACACACACACACACACACACACACACACACACACACACACACACACACACACACACACACACACACACACACACACACACACACACACACACACACACACACACACACACACACACACAGATATCTGACCTGATGATAACACTGTTAGGTCTGTGAGCCAGGCGGTCTACCTCCTCGATGGAGATTTGATCCACCTTATTGTACACCTGCGAATATCAAAAATAATATGAGGGAAAAAAGAAAAGAGACCCCAAACAAATGTACACAAGCTAAAAGCTTGGCAGATTTGCCGAACCCTCGTAACTTCAAATACATTTTACAAATAAATGAGTTTCTATGGGTTGAACATGTTCAGAAAAACATCTTGGGACTTGGAATTTGGCTAATGTTAGACCCAGATGATGGTTACTGGCTTACATAAAGGCAAGGCATGTATACTCTGTTCCCCACGATGACGTCGATGAACTCGTCTGGTGTGCTGTCCTCCCTGAAGAGGACTTCTGCATTAAAGATTTCTGAGGAGAAGGGGTTAAAGAAATCAAGCGTATTCTCCTGTGACGTATTAAGTTCATAGAAATGATCTTTTTCTCCGTGAGCCGCCTCCTCTGGTGCTTGAGAAGTGAAGGATACTGTATTCGTGGAGGATGAGCTGAACCAGCTTCTCTGAGCACTGGGTGAGAGGAACTGTGGAGTTGTAGGAGAGGCCGCCACCTTTCTTGGGCTACAGAGAGATTAATCACACATTTTTACACAGTTTAGTATTATAATCGGAGTATTTCTTTCTGAAGCTGACACGCTAGCATGGACAGGACTAAATGCTCTGCTAGCAGCAAGGCCCATTAATGCCAAAGCAAGGTACCGTGACAACTATTTGGGAAACAAAGCTGATTTACAAATTTCTTTCCTAAACCCACATTTTAGCCACAACACAAGAGCCATGTCTCTTTGAACTAAGCTGTTGGTATTGATGCTCCACTCAGGAGGATGATAGAAAATGTACCTTGAAATATATATTAGGTTTCGACCTGTTGAGTCTGATGCCCACCGACTCCAACTCTTTTTCTAGAAGTTCTCTAGAAGAATGAAAAAGAAATTTAAGGGAAGAATTAGTTGATGAAATGACTCATCAGCCTCTCAAATTCCCTCCAACAGACCGTCTCTCACACACACACACACACACACACACACACACACACACACACACACACACACACACACACACACACACACACACACACACACACACACACACACACACACACACACACACACACACACACACACACACACACACACACAGTGGGCGTCACACACCTCTGAACTTCTCCTTTATTGGCGTCCAACATCATGATGACGACGTCTGCCGTCCTGGCTACAGCAATGACCTGCCGTCCTCGACCCTTACCTGTGAACGGTCACAGAGTCAGTGTTTTACAATCACTGTGAAGACGTTTCTCATTATTGTGATCGGCAGCATCTAAACTATGAACTGAAAGAACCGTTACTCTGAAATCCCACACGTTGTTATTCATTAATAATTCTGACATAACACCATAATAATAAAATAGATACACTACAGCGTCTGCTCACTTTGGGTTTAAGTAAACAAAACATCTCAGCGTACCTTGGGCTGCACCCTCAATGATTCCTGGCAGATCCAGCAACTGGATGTTGGCCCCTTTGTACTGAAGAGCAACAAACAACAGTGTAAACATCACTTCTTTCTTTTTAACGATGTTTAGGACATGCCGTGGCTGTGATTGTGTTTACCTCTATGACACCAGGTATGCAGGTGAGAGTAGTGAACTCATAGGAAGCCGCTTCACTGGCTGTTGATGTCATCAAACTAAGGAAGGTGGACTGCGGGACACAACAGAGGATTCAATTACACCCGGACACGTTGAATCTTTGGATTATGTTTCACTTCTCTTTCTGGTGCTTTTCAACGTTGGCTCGGTTCAACCATCTTACTATTTCTTTGTTTGTATTTGAGATACGGTGCAGCAGGGTTAAGGGAACTCTCCAGATCCAGACAAGAAAACACAAATCCATTACCCGCAGTGTTGACGTACCTTACCCACAGAGGGGAAACCGATTAGAGCAACACGAGCATCTCCTGATTTCATGACATCGAAGCCCTCTCCTTTGGCCCCCGTTGTCTTGGGCTCCAGGAGCTGAGCTCTGTATTTGGCTAGCTTGGCCTTCAGCAAACCCAGATGGTACTCAGTGGCTGGAGAAATCAATGAGAAAAAAATTAATTGCGACACAAGATGCTTTAAAAGTACGAGTCTGACACCACAATGATAATGCAGATGAGAGGTGAGGAAAGGTGGCTATA
Organism: Leptoclinus maculatus; assembly: GCA_032191485.1. Classification (NCBI taxonomy): domain Eukaryota; kingdom Metazoa; phylum Chordata; class Actinopteri; order Perciformes; family Stichaeidae; genus Leptoclinus; species Leptoclinus maculatus. The sequence goes on from JAVDOI010000002.1 coordinate 18,122,982, forward strand.
ACACTGTAATACCAGCACAACCACCACACTGGAGCTCAGTTTAATTCATTTGAATGTATTAGCTGTTACTCGGAGATAACGTGTTTTGGGGGGGATTGTTCCTTTAGGTGTGTGGTTGCTGTAATCAAGCTTACGGTGTCGATTAGCACGCGTCTCCTCGAATTTCTGTGAGATTAATGAGTAACACAACACCGACAGCTGACTCACACACACACAAAGAGTCAGACAAGAGATGGCCACAAGTTCGCCCATGGGTTAGCTAACGGTTAGCCTAGCGGCTGCCCTCTCTTACCTTTGTTTTTCTGTGTCCGAGCGATTTCTCGCTCTATCTCCGCGATTTTCTCCAAGATCCCCATTGTGGCGGTTCAGGTGTTCCTGTTACACCGTTAACGTTACACTGCCGAGGGGAGAAAATAACAGAAAGCAGAAACGTGTCACTCCACAGTTGTTAGCTTTGTTAGCCACCAGGCTAACAAGTGGGACATAACAGTCAACAAACCGGATTAAAAACTATGAATCGACACAACTAGATTTAAATGATTATCTACATAAAACACATGCAATGTCAACTTTGTAAAATGTTGTAATATAATATAATTTTACACTTTGGCAGAAGCTTCACTCAGCGGCATGCACGGTTAACTGACATCACAAACCGGAAGTCGTTCCGTGCCTATAAACGGTCCGGAAGAAACACGGAAACACAAATGTTGTCCCATGTATCGTTATCGCTCACATCAGTCGGTAAGTGTGCAGCACGACGACGAAGCTGTCCTCCCGGTGGAGTAAAAATATTTTTTAAAAAGCGATAATGTGCCAAGTCAGATGTAGCTGCATTTTAACAGCCGGACATGCCCGATGATGTATCGATCAGTCGTTCCTAGTTATTAGGTCATATAGACAGCGAACATGGCTGCGCCCACAGGACCGAGAGGAACATCAACCTCCAACCCGCCCGGGTTTGAAGGTTTTCCGTTTGCCGTGGCAGTCAAACCACCGGAGGACGGCTCCGGTAAAGAGCCGGAGCAGAACGGGGGGGTGAAAAAGAAGCCATGCAGAGCCTGTACGGACTTTAAATCCTGGATGAAGATCCAGAAGAAACAGACGACAGCTGACGTACAGGTGACAAGAGTTCAAGACGGGGTTTTTAGAGGATCCGTAGAAATATTACTGTTACAGTTGAGATTGTTTATAGGGTAATCTTTTTTAATTGTTAATGTGCGAGAGTTTTCTCCTTCGAGCTTTTGTAAACTTGTTGTGTCATGACGCAATGTCACATGGTGGTTAAGTTGGGTTTCATCCTGTAATACCAGAAGCTCTCTCCACATCTGATCCAAAGCTTTTCATATCAATTAAGTTATTTGATCCTGATCTCCACGAGACAAATAGTCTTCTCTGGCTGTGGTGAAGAACCTGCCTGTAGGACAGGATATGTAGGATAAGTTATTCATGTGAAACCATAAATCAGCATAAACCACACACTGCACTTGTCTTCCCTTTTTAAAATACCACTTTGACTCTCCAGGAGACCCGAGCTGCAGAGTCGGAGCCACAAGACCCACAATGTCCGTTGGACAGGGAGGAGTTGGGGCGTAACACCTGGTCCTTCCTGCACACCATGGCAGCGTATTACCCCGATAGACCATCTTCTACCCAGCAGAAAGAGATGGGGCAGTTCATCAACCTTTTCTCCAAGTTCTTCCCATGTGATGAATGCGCAGAGGACCTCAGGGGCAGGTCAGATCACATTGATCCTTTAGATTTAATATGCAGGCATCTTAACTGCTTGTTTGTGGGTTTAGTGGAAGCAAACAGATCTGCAGCTGTTTTCAAGGTGCTATTAGACAAGAGCAGGCTGTTTGTAAATGCACCATTTCCTCTCTGCAGATTGAAAACCAATCAGCCGGACACCAGGAGTCGCCATGCTCTCTCTCAGTGGCTCTGTCATATCCACAATGACGTTAACGTCCGGCTGGGCAAGTCCGAGTTCGACTGCTCCCGTGTCGATGAGAGGTGGAGAGATGGATGGAAAGATGGCTCCTGTGACTGATGAGACGTGTGAGGACCGAGCTGAGACCTGAGAGGAAAAAAAACTTTGAGTGGGAACACCACAAAGTGGAGCTCACAACTCTGTTGTGGAGAAAGTTAACGTGAAGAGAGAGAGAGACTATGTTGTGCACTTCAAATTCTTCTTTTATGGTCGGTTAATAAAACTGATCCGGTAATAAAATGAAAGATACAAAACAAATAGGTATCCCTCTCTGATTCTCAGGTTAGAACCAAAACGGTTAAGTTTCACTGAACTTCTTGTTAATTCCGGTTGTTGGGGAGTTTTAAAAGTTTGCGATACAAACTTGATATTGAAATTTTACATTCAATCTTGTGTTTGTTGACCAATACAGCTCTGATTTATCTGTTGAAGCAGTAAGTTAGTTACAATCAGCCCATTAAAATGTTGTTTCCTGTTCTGAAGTCTTATTTAACCCTGAAGGTTAAGGTTCAAATCTCATTTTGTCAGCAATTAATTAGAAATATCCCAAATTAATTCATTTTTAATGTCATATATATGATGGACATGATGATTACAGAATGTTTTTTCATTGTGTGTTCATTGAATATTTGTATAGTTACTCACTTTGTGTCTTTTGTGATTATGTTCACTTATTTGCATAATTTTGTGCTGAAATTATTATTTATGTAATTTTGCTATATACAACCATGATTATTGATCATTTAAGTCATTAAATTAAGTTGAAAAAAAAAAACTATGTTGTGTTGATTATAGCTTCTCAAAAGTGATAATTTACTTGTGTTTCTCTTGTTCATGTCACTGTAAATAGATTTTTGGTTGTTTGACCAAATACACACTTTGGAAGAGATGCTTCAGGTTCGGTAAGATGTCATTTTGACTTTTAGTAGAATAAACAAATCATAAAAGTAGATGACATGTTATAAGGATGATTAAAACACATGTTAGTTGCACCACGTGAAGCCTTTTGTCCTTTAGTCAAGAGCCTGTGAAGCCAGCATCTCAGCCATGTGACCTGTCTGTTATTAATAAACACTGATTATGAATTTGTTATTTGAGGAACCAGTAGAGGACACAACCACACGAGTCTAATGCTCAGCTGCTGTTTGTTTTTACTGTCATGATCCTATAAAGGGGTTTTGTGTTTGTTCCACATACTAACACAACCAGCATTCAGACTCAACTCTGGTATGAATTACTTCTTTTAACATCACTGTTGAGATATTGAATTTTGAAGTAGACGTCACTGACCTCTAGTGGTGTGAGCCATGTATGATATGCATGACATTGTATTTTACAGCATCTTCAGTTTTCCATTTTCATAACACAATTCATGTGATATTAGTGGTGAAAATGTCACTGCTGTTTTCTATTTTCACAATACCAGAACTACTGTATTTTATTGTCTGAAGCTGCTTTGGGCTAAATGATCATCGCTGATTATATATCCCATGACGAGCAACTTGTGACTGTACTTTATTGTGGTATTTGGCACAAGTACATCATCATGAGACTTGTCTCAATTACATATTTCATAACCTAGCAATGTGTGTGTGTGTGGCTAATGTAGGATTCAGGCAGGATTTTCCTCTATTTTTATACTCACCATAGTGCTTGTAGCCTGCAGTCCTCGTGGCCTTTGTGCCTCATATTTAGAAGGAGTCCATCTTTAACTTCTGTACTAGCTCCAGGCCTGCGTCTGCAATTGAGAACAAAGAAGTCACGTTTTGTGGTACTTTTGTTATCTGGAAATTTAAGGATTTAGAAATCTGAGGGGAGTTTACATTCCAAGGGTAAAAGTATAATTTGGTGGATATACTTAAAGGCACTACAGACCCACAATACATCCACACAGGTGTTGTCATAGCCGGATCAGCTGACTTGAGGGGCTCTGATGTCTGGTTTGTTTATTTTATTTAAATGTAGGCTAATTTGACAGAAGGCCCCTCAAAGACAAAACAATTTATTCTATTCTATTTACATTCTATATTAAAATGATAATATTAAAATCTGTGCAAAAATGTCTTATCCCACCACAGTCTATAGCACGGGCACATCGGACATGCCCCCCCCCCCCCCCCTCACAGCGTCCTCCTCTGTGCCTGTGCGCGTGCGCGCAGGACCAGTCCCCACAGCAGCGAGCAGCAGCGCATCCATCCTGCCGTGGAGCCGGGAGCGTGGAGCCGCGAGGAGCGCAGAGAGAGCACAGAGAGAGAGACAGAGAGACAGAAGATGGACGGAGTGGGATCGTTCGGAGCGGGCCGGTCCGGGTCCACCATCGACCCGCTTACCTTCGCCAAACAGCCGCAGACCATCCTCAGAGTGCTTTCCTGGGTGAGAGCAGGGGTCTTTTTTTTTTCTCCAGGCACTGCTGTTCGTGTGTGTGTGTGCGTGTATGTGGGGGGGCTCTGTGTTGTCGTGGCTGCGCGAGACCCGTGACGTGTTCTCACTGCAAATACAGACCCCAGAAATCCAGCGATAATTGATAAGCAGGGTGTGTAAACGGAAACCAAGGAACGAGTGTTTATACCGGAGTCTTTATAGAAATGCAGCGTACAGGGTGTAACCAAGGCCTGCTGGCTGTCTGGCACCCTGACCATGAAACTGATTAATACAGATGTTTGTTTGGGGTTTTTCTTTTCTGAGCAGAAACCGACCTATTCTCTTTTTTCTTCTAAATCTCGCCAGTCAGTTCTCTATAAATAAGATGTGCAGCAGACCGGACCGGATTGTGTAGAAAACGAGACCTTTTCATTCCTCCTGCTTCCTGTTGTTCATATCTTACACAAAACATTATTATTTACTATGTGCCCACACATCTTAAGTTGTTTTTTGCGTCGCCAATTGTATTTTCAGCTCATGATTTTTGCCGATTTTATTTGCCCCTAAACGGTCGTCGTCCGTCACCCCACCATGTGATTGGTCCGCGGTCATCATTACGCACGCAGGGCCACGGAGGCGCGTCGCGCGCTGACGGTTGATGTAACGCATCACCTTTGCGTGACACGGAGAAGGTCTTCTCTACCGGTGCAGGAGGGAGACATCTGAAACACACCGAGGAGACACCTGTCACAGAGCGTGAGATGTGTGCCAATATCTTTTATTGTAGTCCTAATCAGTCTCCGGTGCCTGTGATTTTTCCAGTGCAGCTTCCGCATGGTGTCCTACTGAGCCCGTTGGATACGTCGTTAGCTTATTACGAAGGACACATCCAGCTTAGCCTAGAGCCTTAGAGCCTTAGATCCTTAGATCAGTCATGTTTTAAACTGTTTGAGCTAATGTGCTTTAAAGTTTAAATGCCCATTTTGTTGCTTGTTGGTGTATTTTTGTAGCTGAAAGCCTTCGAAGTGTAGATCCTATAATCACATATTAGAAGTAACATTACTCAGATCCTTTACAAGGTGAAGGTACTTCTATCAGAAGTATAGCCTTTTAAAAGGAGAACCATGTAGTTCTTTAAACACGCTTTGCCACCAGGGAGAAGTTTCAGTTGGTTGCAATCTGCATCCTCGCTGCTAGATGTCGACAAATCCTACACACAGAAGAAATGTCCCTTTACTGAAGTATTAATATGTATAAAATGATTACATTGTTAATTCTGATGCAACAATACATGAGAGCCATTTTACTGTTAAAGCTTGTCAAGATTGAGACTTTTTTTTTTAAAAACGACTTTATAAATATTTAGGCAGTTTAATAAAGTGGGTCAGAAGTTTAAAAATGCATATTTAACTACTGAAGTAAAGTACGTCTACAATTATCTTACTTAAATGTACTCGGTGACTTCCAACCACCGACTAAAACGCTGCTGCTGCTTTCTGAAGCTTTACATGGAAATCAAAGTGTGAAGCAGATGAAGTACGGGGAAAGTAACCGAAACAAGTAAATTACAAATGACTGGTATCGCACCGATTATCACAAACTGATGAGATATCCCAATATAAAAATAGTCGAAAAGAAGTAGAATTTATTGCTTTAACTGGGTTTATAAATGTCACACACCATGCAATCATATTTTAAAAAAAAACAGTGAAAGTTTTTTCTTTCCATTTGGAGATGCACGAGCAGCTTCATCTTTGTGATTCACTAAAAGCACCTGAGTGTGTATCTGCTCAGATTATATCCACACGATTGGTTTTAAAGTGTGGTTATTATCCCATTGTCCACCATCATATGACCCACACCCCCGAGTGCGAGTGCTCGTGTGTGTGTGTCACATGGCCCTATTCTGCCACCCAGAGTCAGTCAGCTGATCAGTGTGCGAGTCCAGACAGAGGTAGGAAGCAAAACAGATTTGGACCTAAAGAAGAGTCTCATTCATAAAAAAACAACAAGGGAACAAATAGTTTTATAGCATGAGTTATAGTGACGTTCCCGGTTTGGTTTGGTGTGTACACACACACACACACACACACACACACACACACACACACCGCCTCAGGGCGATTCTTGATGGGAAGTGAAGCATCCACGTCTTCAGTCAGACTGAGACAAAGACGGGAAATTAGGTTAATGCCTTTGGTCTGAGCGCGCTCAGAGAGACGCTGTGGAGGAAACAACCCTGTTTCCACTGAGAGGAGAGAGATATGTTGAGGCAATCATTTCTGATCATAGTTTTTCCTTACCTCCTCCTCCTCCTCCTCCTGTCTCTCACTTTCTTCCTCTCTTCCTCCTCCTCGGACTTTCTTCCTCTTCTTCTTCCTCCACAGATATTCTCCCTGGTGGTCTTTGCCTCCATCGTGAACGAGGGCTACGTGAACTTGGGCAGCGAGCGTCTCCACTGCGTCTTCAACAAGAATGCGGACGCGTGTAACTACGGTGTGCTCGTGGGCCTGGTGGGGCTGCTGGCCTGCTCCTTCTTCTTCATGCTCGACTACAAGTTCTCCTCCATCAGCTCCGTCAAGGACAGGAAGAAGGCGATCATGCTCGAGATCGGCTTCTCGGGTGAGGAGGACGATCCGTGTTATACTATTGCATCGGGTTTATTTCCAAGCACCAAGACAAATTCCTTGCATGTGCAAACATACTGATACATAATGATTCTGACATGTTTTTGTTAGTCTGTAAATTATTTCTAATCGGCAGTATTCAAAAGGCAGGGATTCCCCAAAATGCCTCCCAAAAAAAAGGTAGCCCAACTAGGCCAGCTTCTTTGTTTCAGATGACTGCTGTCTCGCACCACAAGACAAAAAGAGAAATGAAACCTGTAAACTTAAGAAGGTGTTAGAGAAACGAGAGTATCTTTCATCTCTAAAGGGAACAAAGAACTGCAGGTTGTTGTGTTTCATGTTTAAAGTTGGAAACTACCTTTTCTCTTTCTGTCATAACAACGTGTTATTATTACTCCACTGGTGTCTGGCAGGTTTCTGGACCTTCCTGTACTTTGTGAGTTTCTGCTTCCTGGCCAATCAGTGGTCTCAGACCACGGCCGAGGAGCTGCCACTCAACCAGGGGGCGGACGCAGCCCGGGCTGCCATCGCCTTCTCCTTCTTCTCCATAATCACCTGGGTGAGAACAAGCAACTACAGAGGCACACACACACACACACACACACACACACATGCAGCAATGGAAACATGGAAACCTTTTCCTGCATTGTGCCTCAGTAGGCATTTAGTTGGGTTTGGGTTTGTTGCGAGTGCAGACCAGCCTTTAACACACAGACGACTGACCGGTGCTCTCCTTCTCTGAAACATGAACATGAACCTTTCCTGAACCTGAACAAATGTTTCCCCCCATTGTTCTTCTTTAAGGGTTGCAGAAAACACAGCTGTTGAATCAATGTACAATATCACCTGAACTCTGCTCAGATTATGAGACAATAAGCTCCTGAGCACAGATGCAGGAAAGCCCCCCCCCCCCCCCCCCCCCCTACCATCTAAACGCAAAAAAACCCCACCCTCAATATTTACATTTTCAACCTCACTTTGTCAACCATGACTTCAAAGTGCTGATGTCGGTGTAAAACTGCACCTGAATGTCACGTTGGAGACAAAGAGAGTCTCTATAACGCCTCTCCTCGTGTTAAACAACATACTATCTGACATTATATTCTAAAATATGTCAATTATCTTACATTGATCGGGACCTACACACTTTTAGAAGAGCAATCTGACATTCCAAAGAGAAAAGTTAACCCTTCAGACGGAGGCTTTGGATTAGAGGCACCATGACCAGTAATCCGTCTCCGATTACATTTAAGGCAAAACAAACTGGTCATGCATCTCCTATATTGTGCTTAATGTGACGCACCAATTTTTAGTTGTTTGTGAGTTAAGAGTCATCGTTGTAAACATTGTAGGTTTTTAAAGGAATGGTTCTGAAATACCCTTATTCCTCTCTCTCTGATGGAGAGTTAGATCAGACGATTGTCTGTTTAATGTAAAGCTACTCACTCTATTCTTTGCATGAACTTTTCTAATCTTTGCCCCCCCCCTCTGCCCCTGTAGGCCGGTCTAACGGTGCGTGCGGTCCAGAAGTATCTGCTCGGCACAGACATGACTCTGTTCACCACGGAGCACATGGACGGCGGCGCGCCCACCCAGCCGTACCCCTCCAACTCACCAGTAGGCGCTACCACTGAGACCACAGAGGCCTACCAGAGCCCGCCGTTCACCGAGAACAACGCAGCGCCCACGTACCAGGTTCCCATTTACTAGATAAGATGGTGGACGAGGAAGGTTCGGGAGATGGATGAGAGGAAAGTGACAGAAAATTGCTTTCTGTGATGTTACACCTGCAGTTGATTATGTGTTGATTATCTGGGCTGAGTAGGCCTCTCCTTTGTTCCCTCGTCTCGTTCCCTTCCTTAACATTCCAGCTTTTTCTGCACCTTTCTTGACCTGTATATTAAACTCAAATTCTTGCGTTCTCAAATCCAGTGTCCTCTTGAGAGGAAAAGAAAATAAGGAGTAAATGTAGAAGAGAAGGCCATGTCGTGGACACAATTCTGACCAAAAAAAACAAACAAGTGAGTGACTCCACCACAGAGTAGTATTAGATAAAAGATAGAAGTGCAGAAGGCACTCGCATACAGCACCTTCATCTTATTCTTTCCATTCATTGAAGTGTCAAAATCCCCTTTCATGCCAAACGGGGACTGTTCGGGGAATGATATATATTTTTTAGCTACAGTACGGTCTGGTCCGTTAAGAGTGATCATGTGTGTTGAATCTGCATGTTTCCAAACTTAGAGATCAACTAAGTGCCATACTGTACTGTGTCTCAGACAGTGACTTAATTTGAGTAGATTTCCACATGCTGTAAAAAAAACAACAATGTTTTGTGACTAAGTGCAATATCTCACATTCTCATGTAGGTCTGTAGGTATGTACTATACTGTAGGTAGGCTAGTTACGTCAAGTTACACCAATTTCAGGCACTGTCTCAAATTACATACTAGTCTTTGAATTGTACTAAAATTAAAAAGTGTTTATCTGACTTTCATTGAGCTTCCCTGGTGAAGTTTGCTAGATATAGAAGTTATATATTAATCCAACAGATCCTCCACAGAAGCTTGTTTCTAGTTTAAATACAATTAGTATTAGTATTTATGGTCTTCCTTGATGTAATGTAAGAATTATTTTAAAGAAGAACAGCGTCACAATGCAAAATATATGATCACAATACCTGAATCTGTGTGATTCTGGGTCATTCTTGCACACGGGTTCGTTTTCCCAGGTTTATCAAAGATCCACAGGGAATCCTTTTTCAGTCTGTTATTTTTCTGTGCCAGGCATGGACGGATTATTGGAAGGGCCGATGGGGTCAGGGGCCCCCTCGACTAGAGCCTCTGTTTGAAGTGATTCTTTAAATTTCTTGTTGGAAAGTCAATCCAACGACTACAAGGAGTCGCAAAGAGACACAAACCGCTGCAAAAAAACTTCAAAGTAACGCAAAATGACCACAAAGGGACACAAAACAGCATCGAAGAGACTTCAAAACAACTACAAAGAGACACAAAACGACCATAAAAAGACTGAAAACTACCACAAACAGAAGAAAAACAACCACGACAGACTACAAAGCTACACAAAAGACTGCAATGAGCCACAAAATGACCACAAAGAAACACAAAACTACCAAAAAGAGATTAAAAATAACTGGAAAAGGAAAAAAAACAACCACGACAAAATCAAAAAGACTACAAAAGATACACAAAACGATCATAAAGATGGTCAAAAAGACTATAAAGAGACAAAAAGACTACAATGACACACAAAAGAACTACAAAGTGACTCAAAACTACCAAAAAGAGACTCAAAACAACTACAAAGAGACAAAATAACCCGAAAAAGACTCAATAACCACCACCAAGAGGGTGGGTGCTCAGGGGCCCATAGTCCTATAATCCGTCCATTGGTACCAGGGAATGTATGTAGTATGTGACATGAGACAGTGTCCTATGTTGGGTGTTGTGTGTATAAAATAGGGCGAGAGGGGAGATTCTGGGTAAGTCAGGTCCGTTTATGTTTACGTTTTAGAAGCTGCCAAACTGCCCTGTGTTCTTATAGTTCTGATTACCACATTACTACTATGTTGTTATTGTCTGAAGGGGGGGGGGGGGGGGGGGGGCAACAGATGAGCTTTTATTCAGTGAGGTCGGAGAGTCGTCTGAATTTTGGGGACAGGTTTGGGTGGATGTTGGTCACTAAGGGCCCAGATGTAGATAGTTATCATGCCAACCATGTCGGTGTGTAGCAGTGTCTGTGTCGTGGTTCACGTACACTCGCCATCAGCGAAACTGTAGTTTTGGTGTGTGTGTGTGGGAGTGCGTCCACGTGCAACAGGTGTACGTGTGCACATGTATTAGCATGGGAGACGTGTGGGTGGGACGTGTGTGAAAATGTGTGAATCCGTGTAGTTAATTACATTTTGTGGTGCAGAAAAGTTATTTTCTTGAACACGTGTTTTAGTGCAGAGGAGGAAATCATAAGTCTGTTACACCCTTTAATCATATCCCCCAAAATCCTACATATATTATCAGTGTCACTGTCAAGATGTATGAATTACATTAAGTATGGAACTAAGAGTTTGTTTTGATGAAGAGAGCCAAATATAAAACTTCATATTAGTGATAATATTGACCTGCAGAAGGCTTTGCCTGCTATTCTGACTGGTCCTTTGTAAACAGCGCCCTCTGTCGACCAGAGGCGGTACTGCAGCAACGGGACAAGAGTTTTAAAAGGAATCATGATAATAATGCATGAACTTGTTGTATAGATCTCATTATATATTGAATACTATGTAATTCTTAAGTTGACAAGTTGTTTTTTTTTTGCAAAATGAGATTGGGTTTATTCCTGTGTTTTATTAATCAGTTTATTGTCAGAACTTTGACCACACGCCCGAACAACTCTTTGTTTATTCAGTGATGTCACCTCAACCTCATGATCGAGTCGGTCACACGTACACATGCGCTTGTGTGCACGTATCTCAAAGCTCCAGGGTGAAACTGTCCCAAACTCTCTGCACCCAGAAACACAACTATAAACTGTAGTGAGTGAGGTAGTCGGGTGCAGTAACACGCTCTGTATTCCAGCTCCTGTCCCAAAAAGTGTATACTCAAGAATAAAAAGAGTTATCTGCCGTCTAAAAATCATAATTAATGAGGTTAATGACTCAGTAATAATGCAGATGCTGAATGCAGTCTTTAGGCAAATGGGTATTAAGCCAATTTCTGTTTGTTCTAGTTGGAGCATTAAAAGGATTAAGATCATTTCAAAGTCTTGTTAAACAAAGATAAGGTTTAAGATTTACCTTCGAGCATGATCTTTTTTTATAAAAGTATCTTATTCACCAGACTGTCTGTCAGCGAGTGCATAGTTAAGTGAGTATATGTTATGAATTTAGGGATAACGTAGTAGTATTTCCTTTTTTAGGATTTTGGGATCAGGAAAGTTCCAGAGAACACTTGTGGAGTATTCGGGGTTTCAGGACGGGTTGATTTTCCAAATACTTTCAGGTACTCTGGGTATTGTTTGGTACCATTATGTGTATTTGATGCAAGTTAAAGGACTTTGTGGTTTTCCATGTTGCAGCTCATTAATACCTACAAGCTGTGTGAACATCACTGCAAACCATTTCCTAAAGAAACCGATTTTTAATCTTTAAAACAAACATTTGTTTTGGTTCATTCGGAGGATTGAATATCAGCTTGTAGAGACTCCAGACATGAAATGTTCAAATTGACCCGACGCCACTCCACGACAGTGAACTCTGACACACCATTAAAGTCACCTTAAAGCATGAATAATTATGCCAAAATATGGAAAACAAATGCCAGTACAGTTCCTTAAATCTTGGGTATTACTGGGCTGCTAGTTACCCGTTAAACCCGGGTTATTGCTGGTGGTATTGGGAACAACAGGGGTACTATTGGGTAGGTTGGGGTACTGTCAGGTCAGGTTGTATTATCGTTCTCAGTGTTTCGGTCTCTTCTTCAGTCAGTGTGGTAGATCAAAATAAAAATACAAGCATTCTCGTATGTTTTGTGCTCTGGCCCATGTACACTACCGTGGTATTGGTTGTAAAGTTCAGTACGTTATTGAAGTAAATGGAACCTGTGTGTGATGCTGTCTAGGGTCTGGTTTGTCCTGTACTACTGAAAATATAAAAATATTAATGATTATTTATGAACTAGAATGCACTCTCTGTTGGAAATACTTTGTTTGACCGCTCTTAAAGGGGCCGTTGGCGCCAAAATCAAAGTTGTGTGTGATTTCATGCTGTCGTTTTGTTAGACTGAGATTATAAAAGGTGACATGTAGTAACGCGGACGCCATCACGTGTGTGGTTTCCAGTATAATACATTGCATGGATGTTACAATATCTCCCCCTATAATATTGATAATAAAAATGTAAACCCCCCCCCCCTCCTCATCGACCAACAATCAAGTAAACATTGATTTTCAGCGTGCTACCCCTTTAACATGTTTCCTCTGAGTTCTTTATGTTCTGAAGGTGTTCGACCTCTTCAGTGTAAAAACAATGTGTACAGAGGTGTGTGTCACTGTCTATTACCTGAATGTCTCTGGACTGCAGTCTGACCGTCACTCGAATAAAAAAGAAAACATGTTTTGGACTGCCCGTTTCTGTCCCTGACTTTACCGGCTGGAGATTACATTTAATCAATATTGTATGACAATTTATGACACGACAGCGAGAAAGAGCTCGTTGCTCTTAGTGGTGAACCTTTAGAGAATCATCACCTGAATCTACAGCTCCCCTCGGCTCATCGTTCAGCTGTCTGGCAACTCTACTGTTTTGGTTATCGATCACTGCGTTGTGCTCGGCAGAAACAGGCTGTTTTCATTGAATAAGCACTTCAAAACTCACTGACAGTCAGCTGGTGAACACAGCGGCTGAAGAGCCAGATACAGCTGAATATTGAACTTACATTCATCTGGTGGACAGAAAAACTACTAATTTATATGTTGCTCATTATTGTATGTGTAAAAAAATAAATAAAGGCCGTTTAAAGGCCTGTTTTTATAGTCATGAATAGATGGTTACCCACACGAGCTATCACTAACTATCTCAAAATAAAATGTCAATAAAAGGAAATATTCTTACACCTAAAGAGAAGAATACAACCTGAATTAAATAGCCTCGTTAACTCATCTTCAAACACACTTCATTTGAAACTCAACAAAAATAAAACTCACCAAAACCGTCTTTCCAACAATCAGCAGTTCTGGTTTGATCAAAGAGTGAGCTGTGAAGATGTGGCGGCTCTCACTCCTCCTGCTGGTCCTCGTCGTCTCTTCCAGTTTATCTTCAGGATCCTGAAGAAGTCCTCCAGCACACATCTGTCCCAGTGAGGAGTGAAACTTCTACGTATAGTTGCCTCTCTTTTCAAAACACGGTCAAAATCTTCCACCATAACATCCTCTGCAAACACATATTTTGGGATGCCGTTTTCACTGTTGGAAACATAACTAGTTTGCAATACAGGTGGGCAAAGTGGACATTGAAGTTTTGAAAGTGTAATTTCGCCCCACAGCGACCAGAGCTGAAGAAGCACTCTGTGGTTCTTCCTCCTCGTCTCCAATGTCTCTGGATAAAAAGGAAGAACTGCAGGCAAGAACTGCAGGCAAATTTCACACTATATCCCGAACTTAGATAGAGATAAGGTTGGAAATCTGGGAATTTTCCCTTTAAATCATATGAAATGTTAAACAACTAGAATTGGGATGGTCACTTAAAATAAATGAATGCATTACAGTTATTTGTGGACAGTCATAATCCAAGTTATTAGCCAAAGAATATTTAAGGTATAACAGTCCAGTGTAGATCAGAAAAAACTGAGAAATGACCAAGTTCAGGAGAACTATTAAAGGCTTGAATGGAAAGAAAAACATTCCACATGTTATGGGTACCATGACAGAACCTTAAAGTAACCGACTGTATGTCTGCTTCTCCTCATATACACATTGAGAAATACACGACAGTTTATAAACGCAACACAAAGCTGATTTAAAGATGCACTTTGTTTTATGTCCACCACACACACACACACACACACACACTCCCCCACCCGCCCCACACACACAGGAATTTAAAAGGGAGGCAGAGCGGAGAGCGTGTCGGGAATGACGATGTTTTGTTCTGTTGCAAACATGATAGCTGTAGAAATTTCTTCATGATAACTCATAAAAACTAAATAGAAATATCTTCTGGTGACCTCAGTGGTTAATGTCTCATTGTAACACTGATCCTACAAAAGTAGATTCAAACATAACTGTGAAAACATGCGAGGACCCTCGTTCATCGTTCAGTTCCATGTAGTTCACATTTGCAACGTCACTGAATAACAAGTCCATCACTCACCAATGAACCACATTGATGAGTGATGTAAACGGAATAAAAGAAAATGATGTACATTAAAAGCTGTGATCCAGAATGTGTTCCAGCTCCTGAAGCAGCTTACTCTTCCTCTGCATGAAGCGAGGGACAATTAAAACAGCTACACTTAAATAAATATGGTGCTCTGTAGTTGAACCGATCATGTTTGTCTTTATTGAGTTATTTGAGCAAGCAGCCCCTCTGGGGAATCATACAAACTTCATCAGCTTTGATGTTAACAATATACATTTTGCCATCATTGTACATGATTGAAAACACAAAGCGAGGTAAAAAAATGTAGATCAATACAATTTTAAGAGAGCAAAGCGTTCAAGTAAAGCCTCGGCTCGTCTCTCCTCTTTCTTTAAATAAATCGACAGGTCCGGTTACACCTGTGTTGCCAGTGCCAGAGCCAGCTGGAGACGTCCTCAAAGGATGCAAGAAGTAGAGTTGAGATGGAGCACAAGCCTATCAACATGCTCCCCTTAGAAAGTAAAAACAACGTAAAGCCATCTTTTTTTCTTAAAATTCCAATTCATTATGAGCTACGAGCCCCAAACTCCGCTGGGACGTGGCGGCTGTTTTCCACACTGGCTGCTGCTGCTGCTGCTGCTGCTGCAGGGGGCAACTGAACTATTACCCCACAATGGCATTTGGAGTAAAGGAAAAAAAAAAACGAAGGGCTAGCTGATGATACGGCTAATGGACTGCAGGGAAGGGAACTCCTCACTATCCCTGTTGTGCAGGGTCTTGTGGGAGTTGAAGTCTTTAGGGGCAAGTACCTGTCTGCAAGTGGGGCACACCTGGCAGTCCAGCTCAGCGGCTGCGTTGGCCATCGTGGTCGGAATCTGCCAGGCGTTCTTCTTGTTCTTGTTCTTCTTTCCTCCTCCGGCGCCCGACTGCTTCTCCAGCGCCCTGGAGTCTCCGTGGGCCGTCAGGAGCTCCTGCTGCTTGCCGGTGTCCGGCAGGAGCACCAGCAGCTCGTTGAAGATGCGGTTAAAGTCTTCTCCGAGCAGGTCCTTACAGCTGCTGTGGTACTGGACTGCTGATATCACACTCTGGGAACGAAGAAGAGGAGGAGGAGGATGAGGAAGCTTTCAACACATCACCATATATATATATGGGGCCTCAGGACTGTGGTATTTAGATAATTCTCAGGATCATATTTTGTGGCGAGTACCTGTCTGAACTGTGCAGAGTAGTTTTTGAACTGGTTGAACTTTGACTCATCGTTGTGGAGGTACATTCTAATGGACTGGATCAGCTCCAGGTTCCTCTGATTGAAGTCGTCTGGCACCAGGTAACCACTGCTCCACACCTTGGGGGGCCTGGGACAGAATAATAATACATATAAATAAAGTCAGTGTTGGCCTTGTGAGGTACAAACAGACAAACCAAAAAGGAGAGCGTGCATTAAAAAGGGAGATTGTCTCACGGGTTGACTGCAGACGGAGCGGGCTCCACCACGTTGCTGTTGAGGGGGATCCCAGTGAATCCTGGAGGAGGTTTAGGGGCGGAGTTTCCCAGGCCGGGCGGAGGTGGGGGCATGACGGAGGCCGGGGCCGGAGCTGAGGCCTTCAGCGGGAAAGAGGACTTGAAGCCTGAGGGATAAACAGAGTGTGAGCTACTAGTTTCTAGCACAACAACTGGCCTTAACGTTCATGTGGAAGATGATACGTCATAGTAACAAAAGAATATAAGCGGAGAAAAGAAAATGTTACAAGACATTAGATGAATATTGTGGATATTACGTACCTGGTGGTGGGTTCTTGGTCATGAGAGCAGGGAAGTCCTCCTCTTCAAGAGGGGGGTCGGCCTTGGGACGAGGCGTTATCGGAACTGGCTCCTTACTGACGGGTGGTGACTTGTCAGGGTGGCCATTAGCCAATCCGCTCATCAGAGCCGCTGTCACGGCACTGGAGGGGGGTTTGTTCCAACTCTTCTCAGGGACGTTCTCCTTTTGTGCTGCCGTCTCCACTGAGATCGTATTTACAGTTTGTGTCGTCCCTGAAGACACAGACGTGGAGGGAACAGCCGTGTTCTTCTGCTGTTTTTTCTTCTTGCTGGCTTTAGAGGTAAAAGGATCAGGAATGGGGGTCGGGTTTGGAGGGGTGGAGGTCACAGTGGGGGGTTTGCTGTTGCCTCCTTTGACGGTGAGCAGAGAGGAGATGTCCAACATGGTGGGCACCGAGCGGAACTCCTGCTGCGTCAACCCTCCTTTATCGTCATCAACAGCAGGAGGAGGAGGAGACCGGGTAGATGTCGTCGTTTCGTTCTCCCTTAACTTCTTTGTCCTCCGCAAAGATGAAGAGTTGGAGGAGGAGAGGAGCTGAGGGCCAGAGGACACAGACGGGAGAGGAGGGGAAGGTCTGGAGGACGGAGGAGGCTGAGTGTGGGGTTTAGCTACAGCGGTGTGGTTGGACCAAGCAGAGTTGGTGCCGGCTGCATGTTTGAGGGGCCGGATTTTGGACACGAGCGCGGGGAAATCCTCCTCTTGGAAAGAGGAAGTCCTCTTAGGTTGTGCAGAGTAAGCCGGGGTCATGGGCGAAGAAACAGCTACAGCTGAGAGGCTGGGGAAGTCGTCTTCCTTCAAAACTGCATGGGCTGCCGTTACCGTCGCAGGAGCTGACTTTACACAGCTGCAGGGGATACAACAACAGAAATGCAACATTTCAGTTACACTTTGGTGTGAGTGGGGGATTTTAGTTTGTGGTGTTAAAAGTAAAACGTTACATGGGTGGGGCAGCTGTGGCTCCTAAAGCTGGGAAGTCATCTTCTCCATCCCCTGGATTAGAGCTCTTCATTGTTCTTACTGTTAAAGAGAACAAAACACATCAGCACAGTGACAGTTAAGCTGCTGAGGATCTCTTACTGCAATCCCATGATGCAACAAGACCATAGAAATAAAATACACATTGTGTGAGGAGAATAATGCTTTTGCCCACCAGTGCTATGCGCGTTTAAATTCAGAAATCCCTAATTCCTCTCTAGCACCAAGGTAACGATCGTGCACAAAAGACGCCTCTCCATTCTTCATACTACTCCACTACAAAACCTCACCTGTTTTGTGACCACGACTGGGTTTAGTTTACACAGAAGGCAGCTCGCTACCACACATAATAATAATGGCCGCCGCTCTGACCGTCCTGCTACATTGATTTGAATGGGATCGTCTGCTCTACTTCCATTTCACTTCTATGAATAAGACTATTTGGGGGACAGCTGTGTCACTAAACCAAATGGTGAACCCAGAAAACACCACATTAACTGGTTGTATACTTTTAAATAGGTTTCTTTTTCACCTGGAGGTTTGATGTGTGCGGTCCTGTGTTTGGGCTCTTCTGGTTCTGCTCTCTCGGTCCTCTCCTCTCTGAGGTGTTTGGGAGCGCTCCTCTCCTGCATGGCTCCTCTCTCCTCTCTGAGGTGTTTGGGAGCGCTCCTCTCCTGCATGGCTCCTCTCTCCTCTCTGAGGTGTTTGGGAGCGCTCCTCTCCTGCATCGCTCCTCTCTCCTCCTGCCTGGGTCCTCTCTCCTCCTGCCGACACTGTGCCAAGGATGCCCTCATAGCAGCTGCCACCTCCCTGTCCTCTTCCTCTCTGCGTGGACAAGCACACATTCACATACACACTAATGCAACAAGACACCGATACGTTACAAAAGTGACCGAGAACAGATTGGAATTCGACTGTAACAGCTACTAAAACATATATGGTTTGACCAGTAACACATTCAAGCACTGGTGAGGCCTTCAGAGACTGTGTGCTACATTTCAATACTGAAATTACACAGAAAGGAATGTCAGACACCCACACACACACACACACACACAAATGGAAAGATAGCATCCACATCTTTGTCTGTCCTACAGAGTTTCTGGATGCTGTCGGTGCTTACTTGTGATACAAAGTCATAAACCTCCATCCAATCAATGCAGCATTGCTAATTTAGACTCACCTGGAATACCTCCAGCTCTTCTGTCCCCCTTGAGGCCTTCCTCTTCCTCCTCCTCCTCCTCCTCTCTGACGCATCTCCTCGTAGTCCTCACTTGTCATGATACCTGAGGACAAGCACGTATTTCACATTCACTGTCTTCAAACTAGTTACGTTACCTTCTAAGCATAAAGATGAGGCCAGTCTCAAACACGGAGCAATAACAAGTTCACCGACCTTCGTTTCTCCTGGTCTGTCTGGAGGTGTAGTTAAACTGCAGGTCGATGTGGCGGTTCTGTCGGGCCTCTGCTCGGTTCTTGCTGTGTGCTGCAGCTTTGTGGGCCTTGTAGTCGATCTCAGAGCGGAATGCATGGGTGAACTGTTCTGTGGCACAGCGGCCCTCCTCACATAGATAGTGACTGTCTTTGAAGTGCTCGCTCAGGTACGGGTAATCACTGTTGACAGCAGGGGTTAAAAACACAATTTAAACAACTGCCTCAAACTACAGAGCCACCACACTCCAAACAGGGTTTCTCCGTGTGTGAGAAACAGCTGTAACACACCTGTAATATTCCTGGGAACCATCTGCGTCACAGAAATGGCAGAAGTAGTGGTCCCTGCGCAAGTGCTTAAGCAGCTCATCATTGTCAAGGTAGCGGTCGTCGCAGAACTTGCAGAGCGGATGTCCTCTGTGACTGGTGTCGTCTGGATCTCCATGTGCTCGGTGACGAGCCAGTTCCTTGCGGTTGTACCATTTACGCTCATGGGAGAAGATCTGGTGGCAGAAGTGAAGTTTAAGGAACAAGTTAAGACATAACATGACATCAAAATGTTCCAATATGTATTTATGAGCCAGTGCTCCAGTGGATGTGGGCAAACAGCTCAATTTATACCTAAATGAGTTAACACCAATCTGACTTAAAATGCTACCATGTGGGACCCCACGTTTTAGCATGGTTATAAGACAAGGTTCCATTTAAATCCACTGTTTGTTCTCTGCCCTCCAGATATCTCTGAATCCAGTGCAAATTTGAATTGCACCTACTTAGTGCATCACATCTGATCAGTGATAAAAGTTTAGCCCCTGCATCAGCTGGTTGGGGGGAGTTTACCTTGAGATGTTTTGTGCAGAGCTTGCAACAGAAGAGCTCGTGCTGCTTCCTCATGTGATACTCCAGCTCCTCATACTTGGAGAAGACCTTTGGTTCTGAACAGCAGAGGCACTCTGGCGACAGCAGATGCCTGATACAACACACACAGCGAGAGTGAGAGAGAATTCCATCAGTGTCAAGTTAAAGCAAAACAGGCTACTGCATGCTGAGATGACAAGAAGTGCTTTTCTATGGTGCGAAAACAGCAACTCTCTGCCATTGAAAATAAAAATTGCCATTGAAAATAAATCCTGCACTGAAAAAGGAAACATTGTCACATTTGAATTAAAAAAAGTTGTATTGCCACTGAAAAATAAAACACAGGCATCCAATAAATAATAATTTTGACCATATGTTTAAAATGTTATTGTGGGTTTTTAATTGACATTCTTCTGTGTTTGTTCAGTGACTGGCTGTGTTTTTATTTACACTGAGTTTCTATTCAGTGAAAGTGGTTTTCAGTTTCAATTCTCCCCAAGCAGAGAGTAGCATTTAACTGGTGGAGTCTCCACTGATCGTAGTCGCCTGCACCGTCAACTTGGTTACAGATCGGAGACTTAAGAAAATATTAAAAGTCTAAAAATAACACAATCATAACTAATGGAGAACAGAGCAGTGCAGTACCTGTACTGGGCGTAGATCTGCTCGTTACAGAAATAGATATCGTGCTTCTTCTCACAGGGGAACTGCTGGTAGGGCAGAGACGAGAAGGCCTCCAGGTTCTTCACAAACACCACCTGAGTACAACATGAACAACTAATTCAACACACACTCATTGAGGAAAGTGAAGGGATAATGAGGCTGTATTGCACTGTTGGAAAAACGACATTTATACTGAGGCAGGTTTTACTTTAATAGTACTTGTAAGTAAAGAGTTATGTTCTTAAAATATACTCATGTCAAAGACCTTATTTAATGTATCCTATGGAAGTATGGGAAAGCAGTCAATGTATGACCAGTAGAGCAGGTTGTATCTATATCTATATATACTTTAAACCTGACAACATTTTGATAATAGCAACAACCATCTGTCACAGTAATTGTGAATGAACATTTCTCAATTGACAGCTCCCATAAAGGTAACTTTTTTATGGGAGTGGTAGGGTTAGGCCCTTATTGTAAGCGTTACGTATGACACTGACAGAGATTAATCAAATCTATCCAGCTCACGTTACCTTTGTTTTCTTTATTTAAAGGGAACGAGTTCCTCTTGAAGAAGGCGATTAGCACACAGATGCTAATTACCTTGAATAAGGTTTAGCATTTAGCTAAATTAACAACTAGCAACCTAGCCAGCACCGCTGAACCGTCGGTTTGTTTGAGAGTTGACATGACAGTTGACTGAATCACAAGATAAACCCGGTTGGACTAGCACACTGTCAACCTGTTAGCTATTTGACTCAAGGTGGAACTAACTACGTTAGCCAACCTGCACCGATGAACGTGCTAATGCTAGCGTGAGCTACCTTAGCTAGGCTAATGACAGCGAGGTAGACAGTAACGTTATGTTAGACACCGCTGGTCTATTTACCAGCATTGCTTTTCATTTATTATGAATCCAGCTACGATGTTATCAAACAAAATCCTGCTTTTTAATTGTTTTTCCTACAATAAAACTGCCAGAACAATGCGGCCTACTTAGCACCACCAGGCGACACATCCCCGAGGCACAGTGGCGGAGCAACGCCCACCTTGTCGAGCTCTTCCCGGCAGACGGCGCAGTACTTCTGGTCGCACAGCACCCTCATTTTGGTGGAGCAGCGGTAACAGACCGGGTGGTCGCATTTTCCCAAGGCGAAGATGTCGACTTCTTGGCAGCACAGGACGCAGTGCTTCTCTGTGTCTTTAGTGGTTGTTGGAGCCATGGTGGTTGTGAAAAAGGCACTAGTCAACTTCAGTTATATTTTGTTATTAGGGACGGCCGCTGGAGTGCTTACGTAATGAAAAGCCTGAGCTACGGCCGTCACGTAATCTGTGGTACCTCCGATCTGTATAGTAAGAGGATGGACGAGCTTCCTTCCGGTGTGATGGCTGCTTAGACCTGTCACATGCGTGTCCGTCTGCGCAGGACAGCACGACGGCTCCACGTGCGTCCCAAAGGTGTGCGCCAGACAGCAGAGGTCCTTTGTTAATAATTCACAAAGTCAGATAAATTAAATATACACTTGTACATTTCTGGATTTTTATTATGCGAGTTGCAAAAATGTTAAGAATAGTAAAAGAGAACATTTAATGCTCTATATGTATTTTAAGTGAGCACTTATAATTCGATTTTTCTTTCTAAATATATATCATTAATATTGCAATTTCTTGACCTTTAAGAGGCATAATGGAAATTAAGCCATTGTCGTTTTTTGTGATTCAATCCTGACCGCTTTGAATTAAATTAAGTTCTGTTTGTTATTTTTTTGTATTGCTTTATTTCACTATTTTTAAACTGTGTTTATTGTCATTTTACCGAATTTACAAATCCCTACACACATAAATATGCACATCTATGCACAGACTATGTAGATAGTGGATGATAGTTGTTATTCAACAACACTAATGTAAAACCTCGTAATAAAATTAATTAATGAAGAATAAATTAATAAGTAAAATAAAGTGGGAGGGGGAGATTCAAATAAAATAGATAAAATAATTTAAATAGATAAATAAATATATTTTAAACACTTACATGTCCAAAGTATATGCAATATAAACTCGGTCAACATAAAATGTGACACCATTATCAAGTTTCGGTGACTTTGTGACTTTTATTAAGTTGCTTGTAACTGTCCATTATTCTCAAAATGCCACCGTATTTCACTATTTTTAAACCTTCTTTATGTAAACTTCTTTAAGTATCATGTCATTATTTTTAATCTTGCTCGTTTCTATTAAAATATTTTTGCTTAATTTATGCATTTCACTGTTTAAAGTTGCAGTCATTGTCATTTTAACAAAACGTTTATTTATTCCGTACCTCCTATTTTCATATCTTACCAACTTTTCAAACAAAATCAGAATAATTAGAGGGACAGGTTTACTTTTGTAATGTTTTATTGGTTAGAGTATTTGTAGGATGAAGATGAGGTTACCATTAAAGATTTACAGACATGTTAAAAACTTGGTTCACAAGAAAGTGAGAGATTTCCAGGAAGTTAAAGTCCCATCAGGGGCTCTGAGCGCAGTGATCACTGCAGTCAGTCAGTGCTTTAATGTGGTCAAACGTTCATGGTTGTGAAGCTATAGCTAGCGTCTCTTGTAGTGGTTGCTGCTCAGTCCCATGACTCTGAAGGTGCAGCTGGCAATATTCTCATAGAGAAGGAACATGAGTGCAGCAGTCAGCACCGTCTGCAGCAGCTTGGCCTCGAGGCCTTTAAACAGACCCAACATGCCATACTTCCTATGGATGGAAAACAGGGTTAAAGAACAAACAAATCACTATCTGATGGGAAGTCTTCTTAACATTTACTAATTTAACAATCTGTCTGCACACACAAAAGCCACAGAAAGAGAGCTGCATTATTATGTTTTAATAGTTGACAGAAGATTAAAAAGACAATGTTCAGACTGCAGGCAAATCTGAAGCATTGCAATGTTTCATGTGGTAACAACATATTCGTAATGTATTTACATATGATGCACATGAAGTCAAATAAAGAACATAACAGCAAGTTGTAAACCAGATGAATGAAGGCAATGTGCTCTCTAGTTCTTAGTGGAAATATAAAGTCATGGTGACAAAACATGTCATTTTAAATGATTTAAAGGTTTGAAATTGAGCGATAGGTCCAGCTATGAATGTTTAAAAATTAATAGTTTCATTTGTTAATTTTCACCCAGATTGCATCAAAGCAAAATTGATTGTAATCTGGAGATGCCAAAACCAGATTTGGACTGCAAGTTTGACCACAGACAACGTTATTGTACCACATTTAAAAAACAACTTTTTATAGAAAATTACTCCAAATTGAACTGCTACAAGTCAAATGTATTCTCCATCATTGCATTGTGCACTGTATCTAAATACAGGAACTTAAATTGAGCTGTAAGTGTGGACAAAATTCAAATTACAACCATAATGTGTAATCTGTGTGTGTGTGTGTGTGTGTGTGTGTGAGTGCACTCACCTGACTCTGTTGACCAATAGACACTTGATAGTCCGTATGCTGGACAGTAGTTTTGACTCGTCCTTTGACTCGCTGAACTGACCAAACTGTAGTGATTAAAAAGAAGAAAAGAAAACCTTGTGTGTGTGATTAAAGCATATCATCATACATTCTGACAGCATAAAGGCTTTTATTTGTATAGAAGTGGGACAAATCTGTGAGGAGGGTTTTAAATATACATTTAAAAAACCTACCCTGAGGATGGACTGTATGGTCTGCAGCGGGTACGTAACAATGGTGGCAACCGCTTTGGCAACGGCGCCGATCATGAAAAACTCAACAGATGACAGCTGGAAGGAGAAAAAGAAGAAAAATGTTGTGAAAATTCATATTATTAGAGGACCAGTGGAAGCCTAAAGGTCTGAGGAGTTTGCTTCTCTTGAGGGTTTACAGGATTCAAACGTCCGCACTAACTGGTGAATAAGTGACACTCACCCCTCCTTCATCGTGAGCGTCACGTTATCCTGAACTAAAACATTTATCCAGCTTCACTCCGGGGGACCACCAAGACGTCAAAGTGTGAAAACACACATTCAGCCAAAAGTATCTGCTTCAACAGTCTCTCTCTCTTCTTAAGTCACACAAGAATCATGTGAAGAGAATTACTGCATAACCCGTGTTTACCCATCCAGATGATGAGCTGAAGTAACGTCCCTCCTCTTCTTGGTTTATTATCTTATTATATGTGTGTTTTTCATGTATTTTATTATCATGATGTGGCACTTATTTTTACCTGCAACATTACTGTATTATCATTATAATAATATATAATATTAATCATTATATTTAGGGTACTCAGTGACAGTGTATTTTTGCTCTCTCATGTTATCTATACGACATTTTTCACCTCACATTTGAGGGATCACTGCCAGAAATGTTTCTGTCCATGTGCAATAAAGTTATGTTCTTTATAGTAAAGTTATATAAGCTTTAGTCTTTATAGTTTTATTTTCTGTTAAATATCAATACTATATTGGCATCAGTTTAAAATCCCAATGTATGTAAATCATTTATTGACCATCGCAAAAATGTCAAGATCTCTTGTAAAAATGATGATTAATAATAAAAACATAATATTGTAATTTCCAACTTAAATAGTCAAACTTTGTTCCTCGTATATCGTCTCCCTGCATCAGTACTTTCTAAAATACTGCTCTGATTTCAGCACTGATCTCCTTCCACTGCCTGTGTTCTCCTGATCCGTCCCTCACCTCCCTGGGAACTCCTCTCCTCAGCTGCCTCTTCAGGCCTTCGTAAATCATGAACTGGATGGCCGGGTTCAGCACCAGCAGCAGGGACGGGAAGGTCCCGTTCCACAGTGCTCCCACGCCCTCATCACGGACGATCTGAGCAAACGCATCTGCCAAAAACAAAAGAGCAAATCAGACATTAATGAATTTCTAAATTTGAAGAAATTCCCTCCAGGCGTTCCTGAGAGACCACGTTCCCAAAATGGACCGGACGGACAGACAACCCAAAAAAACAACATGACCATTTACCCAGAATGCCAGAGTAGTTGGTGGGCCGTATATCTGCATTGCGAAACTTGGAACCCTGAAGCTTCAGCCTGGTGTTGACCACCCACAAAGGAGTGGTGAGCAGTACGTTTACAACACCTGGAGACGAGAAGGCAAATCAAGACGTGGACTCAACCCGGAGACTGGATGTCACTAAAACGAGTCACGAGTCACTAAAACAAGGCTTTTATGATAAACACGACCCTCTTACCTGCTGCAACGCCTGTGAGTAAGTCGGTGCTTGGTGTCGACTGCTTTCCCTTCAGGCAGCTAGCCTTCAGGCTGTGGAAGCAGTAGAAGTACACAAAGTTGGAGCAGCACAGGCTGCAGATGACCGGGAACCAGCCTCTGTACAGGGCGGATCTGCAGGAGGGGGACAGCAAACACAGGAACAACTTAGAGCCCTTCTAACGACAAACTCTTGTGCACAGATCTTTTCCAGTTAGGATGGAAATGTGTGAGGCACTTGTGATGTGTGTGTGTTCATGTAATTACATAAAGTAGGTGATAAAGCTAAGACGTAGAATCAAGAATGCACTCACAGTCCTTCCTCTTTGATAATTTCTGCCAGAATGGCTGGAGTTGATTTGGCTTTCCTATTTTCATCCACTGAACACAAAGAAGACACAACCTGTTTTTAATAATGGCATTACATTGATGATAATAACTGTAAATAAGAATGCACCACTTGTTTACCTTGTAGCCTCAGCCTGGCGGTATCAAGAGGGAAGAACACAGTCATGGCAGTCACACTGCCCTAAAACAGACCGCAATCAGTGCTCAGGGAGGAGACGTAGTGCCTGTTTGTTTAATATGAAATCAATAGTGAAAGTGAAGCTAACTTACCATCGCTCCTGATACAGCATGAACCAAAGCCTCATACGATAACACCGCGAAGCTCATTTTTAACGAAGTCACTCGTTTATTTTATGCTTCGTCTAAAATAAACCCAGTGTCCACTTTTTAAAACTCCGGCTACCAAAACAGAGCAGCAGCTGGACCCTCGCTGTTTTTAATGTCGTACTTCCTTGTGGCTGACTTGTAGACGCGTGTCTACCTAACACGGAGGGGCATTATGGGTAATGTAGTTCTCGTCATTCTGCACCTATCAACATATTTCGTTGCCTGTATATTTTGCCTTTTTTAGGGAATATTTGCAGGATCAACCTAAGGAGGGATTCGGGAACAATGTGATAACAGAAGATACATGTACTTATTACATTATAGAATATGTTGTGACTTTCTGCATTTAACCAGTATTTGTATCACTTTCACCCCCTAAAAACACTTATGGATGAGGAGCACCATCATCAGTACTGTTGACTTCACATTTTGTTTACAGTAACCCAATAATAAAGTACATTTTATTTTCATTGTTTGTAATATAGTAACTATTACCCTGCATTTGTATACATGTATTGCACTGTTATATTTAGATCTCTCTTCCCTTTGTCTTATTATACATTTATTTTAATCAATAGTCTGCTATTTCCTTTATAGGCCCTTACAAAAAAGAACTGTTATTACAAAGAAACATTTACAAATCCCCACTTCTGTTTCTTTCTATGCAGGATTGACTTCCGGTGTGATCTAGAAGTCAATGAGGTGTAATATGGTACATTTTGAGCATCGCAAAGACACCGTTGTGCATTTGCAGTGGGCTAAGACACAACTGGGGGCCGTCAGTGACTGGATAACAGGTTGTAACTGCACCACAGTGGTTGTCTCAAATGCTGCAGAGGAACATGAGGACATCAACCTGTAATGCAGGATTGAAACTGCACAGGTACGCACCTGGAATAATTATGAGCTGTATGGTGTTGCTGCCTTATGGCAGCAGAAAGTGTGTGCGTGGCCTCAGAGCTCAACAAACCCCATGTAGGCAGTTGTGTTTTTAACCCAAAGGATATCCAGTCAAAAAATAATGATGTACAGACGGGGCTGAATTCTTGTTCAAACATTTATTTAGCTTTTTATATTTGTACGGCATTTGTGTTTGTTGTTACTTTGACATAAACTTTTTTTTGTGTCGGAAACAGTTTGATTCAAAGCAGTAAAACAATGAAGAAATAACAGAAATGCACAGAAACATACATTGTAGTATGCTTAATGCTGTTATGTGGGACTCCATGTATGTTACAGCCATGCAGTGAATGTGACAACACACATGACGTTACGAGCATTTAGACATTGACAAAAAAACAATTGCTGCTGCTCAGAGTTAAGTCACATGACCATATACCAAATTAAAATTCTTATCTTTTCAGGGGGGGGGGGTATGGCATCAACCCAACCCCTCAATCACTTATCAACATGAACTTGAGCAAGGCACTTATTTCTTAGCTCGTGGTGGAACTGCTCAGCGAATCACTGTTGAAGGCTGGTTTTAGTGGGCAGCTCCCAGTTGTTAACTGTGACTCGGTGAGGGAATTAAGGTACTGGCTTTACGTCTGTGTATGCCACTTAAATGCAACGGGGTGGTCAGTGAGATGGAGCATGCAAGCTCAACGTCACTTTCATTAGTAAACAGTTAAAATAAGTTAAAATACATAACAATAAATCAGTCCCCAGACCATTCGCTCAGCCACTCCTGACACTGCCTCCTCTGCTCCTCACTCTCCCCCTCAATCCTCTGTCCCCGGCGTCCTTTCCTCCTCTCCTCCTCCCTCCTCGCCATCTCTCTCTTCTCCTCTTTGAGCTTCCTGTCCTCCTCCACCCTGCGCTCCAGCAGTGCCTCCACGGTGGCCGGCAGAGTCCGTAGCGAGCGCTGCGGGAGCCACTTGGGATCCGCCGTGGGGAGAAAGGGGTCTCCAGCAGAGACCAGTAGGGGCTCATGTTCCAGGGGAATGTGGAGGAGGTGTGCGTGCAGCATCATGCGGTACGGGGCGTCGTCCGCTCCAGAGCTGTAGGTGAAGTCCCCGACGATGGGGTGGCCTATTGCGCTGCAGTGGACCCTTAACTGGTGAGTTCGGCCTGAGGGGGGGTAAAGAGATTGTGAGGAGCCAGAAAGACTTTTCACAGCAGAATCATGAAACACACAAGTTACTCAAGTTCAAAATAATCCAAAAAACATCTCAAACACAAACAAATAAACGCAGCAGACTGCGAGTCAGGGCCTCAAGCAGAGAGGCACCGCAGGAAATCAGAAACCTAATTTTAAAACTGAGAAACTGAGTGTTGTTACCAGTGAGCGGCTGCAGTAGCACTTTGGTGACGGAGTCTCCATCGTACAATCCGTACTCCAACACCGTCAGCCCAGTTTGGCAAGGCTTCGGGTTCTCACAACCTGACGACAGAAGGAAGGGGAGAGATCAGCCAGAAAATAAAAGTAAATAGTTCAGTCATCCCAAGCAAGCTTCATAAAGTATTCAACAATTAATTTAAATCACTATTAGACCTTTTAAACTCTGTGTGTGAATACTTAATTTTGTTTTTAACTCTATGTGTCTGTTTTTACTTTGTGTTACACACACACACACACACACCTTCTGTTCCCTCGATACACATCATGTGTGTTTTTCCCTCTGAGGAGTTCTTGCCAATGGAGAAGTCCAAGGTTTGTGTCTCTTCTTCCACCCAGCCACGAACCTGGGAATCAAACCATTTATGTACTTCCTTTTTAGTCACACGTAAAAGGTGTCACACACAGACTGACACGTGGTAACAGCTCTGTTGTGTGCATGTGATGGCTGTGTTTGTGTTTGTGTGTTTCATACCAGGGCGAGGTAGGCTTTGGTGACGGTGCGGTCCTTGAAGCAGCGGTAAGCTCGACCGGCAGCAGCCTTATTGAGGGCGACACAAAGAGCCCCACTTGTGGAGAAATCCAACTGATGACAGAACCTTTTAGAGGGAATAGAGAAACATGATGAGGGTATCAATCTTTATGAGTCTGATGCATGTAACCTGATGCAGTTAGCATTTGTGTGATTCTGACCTGAATCCATAGTAGGTGCTCGGGTCTGCCAGCTGAGGGAAGCGGTGGCCGAGTTGCGTCTGCACGGTGTGCTTCTCGTACCACATCTTGCTGTCGATGCGGATGTCCCAGTGCTTGTCCACCACGATGTAGTCATCGCTCTGGTGCAGCACACGCAGGCTCTCCAGGCTGGCCGACTCTGTGGTCATCGTGTGCAGCGTTTAACTCACACGACTCATCCAAACCTGCAGGACAAAGGTGTTGTCGTCATATTTCCATTACGACTGAATCAGGGAGTAGTGCAGTCTTAAGAACCGTTGTTTAGAGTATAAATACAACAACTTAAAAGCTATTAAAAGCAAAGGTACTATTAGCAAAATGCACTTCAAATCAAGTATTTACTATGAAGAATGATCCCTTTCATACTGATATATTAATGCATTACTATTACTGATGCCTTGATGTTCAGGCAGCATTTCACTTTGTAGCTGGTCGACATGGAGATAACTTAAATTACTTTATATACTGTTGGATATAATACGATTCTCAACACAACACTGGCAACCTGTCATGAAATGGAAACAAAATAACACAAACAAACATGTTTTAAACTGTGAGAGTAACAGGTAGCTAGCTGGTAGTAGCATCTCTTATTCACTGCGTAGTCTTCCTGTCTGATAAATAACTGACTTTTGCCATGAAGCAAAAACAGCAAATACACTGTCGTGACACCAGCTCAGTTTAAATAATCGGGAAGACATATTGTAGGTTGAGTAGCAGCAACTACTGCGCTGGTTAGCTTGTAACGGCTAAGAACCGTTGGTTGGTTTGCTAGCCGCTGTATGCTAACACCATATAAGATAAGCTAGCTGTTTGTGAGCGTCATAATAGTGCGACTGTCTGCACAACTTACCTCTAGTAACCAGACAAGACTAATATGTGGTGTATTTTTGTCGACATAGCGAAAGTAAGCGTACATCTATCTATAAACATCGATGTAAACAAAACCCCACAAGTTCTTCTTCTTCTTTGTTTATTATGGCTGATAACAGAAACCAGTGTGTACAGCGCCATCTACTGTACGGAGGTGTGTCGCATCATGGCTCCATGTCGGGGTCTTTTTCTAGAACCAGGATTATTGAATTATGGATAACTTTGCTCAGTGAATATTACAGATTTGAGTGAGCTCTGGGTTTTAGTCAGTAATCCAGTAAACCTACTTGTTGCTAATAGACCTTAAAACTACATAAAGATCTCCATTATTCGTCCTCCTGTTAGGAGACCCTTTCTGTTGTCAGTTTGTGTTTGTGAGTTTCCTGTGCTTAAGTGGTTCCCTAGCTTTTTATCCCGTGACCCCTTGGAATAAAGCAATGTCTACTTGTCGCCCCTCCCGTCACAACATTCATATGTCAACGTGTTGTGGGAAGTTGTTCCACCATAGAGTCATTTTTCCTTTTCAAATTCACAGAAAACAATCTTGTGACCCATTTAAGTCCCGACCCTCAGACTGGGAACTGCTGTTAATGCTTCCTTTCCGTAGTCCAAAGACGTGCAGGTTAGGTGAAGTGGAAACTATACTGTTATACATGTTATTGGCAAAATAGCACAGGTGTTGCTGTGATATTATTTTGCTGGTATTGTGCATACTGATTCATTGGGACAATGGACAGAGCAATCATTCATGTCATTAGTTTTAGTTGAATTGCTGTGAGAAAGACCCACTGACTCTAACTGTGGTTGTGTTTATCTTAGTTTGACATCACATACAGAAAAGCAGAAAATCTCATTTTAAATACATTTTTAATGGCCACATAATGATTTACATCAATGCTATTGCACATGACATGTAGGGGGTCCATCTTCTTGACACATGAGATTATGTTTATTGCATTTGTTTCGCCTGCTTCTGCTGTGTCAGTGAGCATTGTTCCAGGTCACTCACACATCATTCATGACGTCCATAATCCCTCAATTTAACCTCACCGTCACACTTTTATCTGGCAGAGGTCCCTGGTCTGATGACGCGCTCCATCCGGCGTTGTGAGCATGTGGTGTTTAAGATAATGACATGCTGGTGTTTTCTATTTCATTTGTGTATTTTGTGCCACAGTGTCTAAAGACCTTATATTAATGAAGTATAGAAGATAATAAAAGCTAGTAGGTACTTGGTTTGTGAGTATAAATACATGATATTGGCACAACATGGACCGTATTTATTATGAATTATAAATAAATAATGATCAATCATCCATCATTTAAATTCAAGGCTTTAGGGTTTTTAGGGGTTTGGGTATAGTTGAGTATGGGTAGAGTCACTATCTACTGCTGAAGGAGGAACCAATGGTGACTGAGCCTGTGGCCCACTGATGAAAGTACTGCAGTATTTATATATTTGCAAAAAATAAAAAGGATAAAAATAACTCCTTCAACACGATCATCTTCTGTGCTGTGGATCCTTATTTTCAGCATGTTTCAAACACTTATCATTTCTCCATGCTGTGACCTCCTCGTAGCTCAGAGCTGAGCTGTATTAGCAAAGTGCTGATAGTTGGGAACAAACTGTGCCTGAAACGTGCAGGTCAAATAAAGTGCAGGTTGGAGTTCTATTAAGTAATCCCTCAACACTGCAGCAGGTATATATTAGTTTTCAGCTAAGAAGATCAAGAAATATTATTGAATTGGAATTTCATTACCCAATCTCCTTCCCGCTCTGTGCGTGTGTGTGTGTGTGTGTGTGTGTGTGTGTGTTTAAATGAGAAAGATGTTACTAAAGAACATGATTCAAATGTGGGATCGTGGCTCTATTGTTGGGTTTCTGGTGATTGTTACGTAACATTTCACAGCAAATCATCTTAGAGAGCTGAGTGACAGATTGGCATGTTTACCTGGGCGTGCACCATGGCAAGAAAGCCCCTCACACACACACACACACACACACACACACACACACACACACACACACACACACACACACAAAGACATGCACGTGACTCTACGTAATTTCAGTGGACGTGACAAACATTTCAGTCAGATAACAGAGGATGAAGAAGACGAAGAGGAGAGCGGCGCCGCTGACTGACGTTAAAGTCATTCATGATGACTTCTTTCCACAACAAGGATCTATTATTTTCAATTGATCCGAATCGGGATATTCTTTTGCTCTTTTAACTATAAAATCACAACTATTCTCTTTGAATATTGCCAGATTCATCTTTTGTTTTGGGCTCTGTGAATGAAAACCTGCCTGGATGTTGCATTGCTCTGGATTTAGCTGACTCCATGTCATCCAAGGTGACTTTCTCCATTTGGGATTCATCCTTCATCCTCTTTGGATAAACTACAACACCAGCTGTGTCTCAGGTCTGTTTCCTCCACAGGTTTGCTGTCTGGGCACAGTGTTTTCTCCCATTTTGAGGAGAAAAACACCTTCTAAATTGATCATTAAAAGTGTTGGCGTGACAATTACAAACTGTGGACTAACTTTTCTGGCCCTTCTGGAATTTATTTCCGCCTCACCGTTAGTGTTCTGTGATCTGTTTGCACACTATGCCGAATAATTCCTTTCTGCAGGCTCGCTGTGAAGAGCCCATAATGACATCGGACTGGGGCCTCCCTCTGCTGGTGGCTCTGCTGATTCTGGCGCTGGTCTACGCCTTCCTCTACCTGCCGGCTACCGCCCAGCGAGCCCTGCTGGAGCAGGCGCTCCGCAGCAACAACACAACCACCGCGGTGACCACCGGCAGCAAAGAAGACTGGCTCACAGATGAGTAGGACAGATGGAGACGCTGGCAAATAGACAAAGAGCTTCATCAGAGGACAAGTGTGAGACAGCAGAGATAGACGCTGCCCTTGAGTAGATTCTGCTCTAAGTGACAACATGAAGCAGATCGGTCAAATTGTTCTGCAAAACTAACTTTAATCCAACACACTTTGGATTACCTGCACTTTGCAAAACCATCCTCATACGCGACAGCATTTTCATCTTCTCTTCATGAGATTGGATGGCATCAAAGGACAAATAGGGGCGAAGAATGTCGTAAAATCCAAAGGAATGTGACAAAGCATTATATTTTGGCAGTTTTATCAGTGGTTTTTAATTGCTGTTGATGCCAAAAAGAGGTTGAGAGATTAAAATGAAACCCCTTTAAGAAGGTGCTGAACCACCTTCTGGATCATTGGCTAATAGGCCCCTCCCTGTGGACGAACGTATGGACGGTAGTCGATGGCAAGAACAAATAACGTTTTGATCCGGTTTGAATTGTGCCATGAATTACACATATGATGTTTGTCAATTGAAACCATAACTTTGCACGTTAACAAAGTCTCATTTTGTCGTAAAACTGTTGAAATACTCAAGACTTAATGAGTTCGACTGATAATCATCTTTCTATAAAGCTTCTCTTTCAAAAACCACCAGGATTTGATTCTTTTCTATTTGTTTTATCAGTTATTTTGCTGAGTATAGTGACTGATACTCGTGGTGATTTAACCAGCTCCCTTATCTTGAATTAATGAAGCATTTTAAATGGTCATGAAGGACATTTATGTGTGTAACATACTTACTAGTTAAAGGTATAATATGCAACATTTCCACATTAAAATGTCTAAAAACTACTATACTTGTGCTATATATTTTGTCTCCTGGCTGCATATAAACATGAGAGTGGAATCTATTTTCTCATCTAACAGGCGCTAATAAATGTGAATAAGCACTTCTAATGCTTTGTGTGCATGCAGGAGGAATATCTCAAACGAGACCTCTCGCTGGTTGTTTGAATTGCCTTTATTAAAAGATACAGGATACTAGATTTGACACCAATATTTGACGATGCAGCACTTGATCGTTACAGGCTGTTACAGACGAATGTTTCCAGCTGTCTGTGCCTTTAAAAATATCCCTGTAGATACTGTATCTGCAGTATACGGCAACCATTGACATCTGGATATTGAGTCAGTATCT
Source organism: Leptoclinus maculatus (assembly GCA_032191485.1). Taxonomy (NCBI): domain Eukaryota; kingdom Metazoa; phylum Chordata; class Actinopteri; order Perciformes; family Stichaeidae; genus Leptoclinus; species Leptoclinus maculatus. The sequence continues at coordinate 18,157,481 of JAVDOI010000002.1, forward strand.
TTTTATTTTTTAAATCACATTCAATTTTACAATAAAGTCGTAAAAAAGGAAGAGAATCTTGCTAAACCATGCAACACCCAACAAGCCAACATTTACAGTTAGTCTTAGATCACAACGATTTCAAGTTCAATGTTCAATATGTTCAGCAACAATGACAATATCATATCCAAAGACTTAACACAATAATGATATTTCTTATTTTTTAAGGGGATTTAATTCATCCCTTGATATACGTCTCAGTATTCTTTCAGATACCATCTTAAAATGTTTAAATAATGCTCAAAGCAGAATTGTATTCACATCTTGTGTCCTTGGTATATGAGAGAAGTTCAGAAAGGGCACACTTTGTTCATTTTTAATGAATGAATTGTATGAAATTATTAAAGGACATACATGCATCTCTTTCTACAATATGCACAGTTCAGTTACAGTCTTTCAAAACGCTCCACAAAGACTTGAGAAAACTGCTGCTTTCAAAGCCCACAGCAATGTTAAAGTATAGATGCATGTTGTGCACCTTATCAGAGTTTATTAATGATTTGAAAAGAGAATATTTGGACAGTTAGAGCGTAATCTTGTATGAAAAAAACCACATTCCTTTACTTCCTGTAGAATTGATGATGTGGATTATCACTCAGTTTTTTCTTCTTCAAGTTTGTAATGAGAAAACGACATTTGTGGGGATGTGATTTGATAGTTTGAATCATGAAACCAAGGAATTGAAGAGAAGTCATTATGATAAATTGTTGAACCTCTTCCCTTAATCAATCCACAGATCAATCGATCGATACCCTAAGACATGGGATAAAATATATACTTTAACTAAAGAAATATATGAAGAAAATACAGGAGTTAACCGACACCTTGAGAAAGTAATAAAATCTCCAACGGCTTCTTCTTTTCTTTTACAAATATTCTAGACAGGGGTTTCAAACTGGATTTTGCCACCCCTATTTCATTTCTATTTTGGGGATAGTTTTGCTCTAAGTTTTAGAACTACAATAATCAAAACATATATAAACCCTTGGGGGATGTAAACTGGAATTGCAATGTTGCCATTGATCCATTTTTAGCCTATATTTGTGTACATTTTGGCACACCATTGAAAATATGCAGTATTAGCTCCTAGCACTTCCTGTTTGCAGTGTACCCAAGGCTGTACATGCATCTGTCACTGGATTACTTTGATACTGAAGACAATTTAAAATAAACATGGTGATTCTGAGGCACACTGAATCTAAAAATACGTTAATTATGTCTGAGAGAGTTATGGGTTATGCATGCATTTTGACGCAATTTGTGACAATCAGGTGCTATCAAGGGCACAAATATGATCCACGCAAGTACATGGACGTAAACGACAACGCCTGCTGGCACAGCCGGCACGATAACGCGACCCTGGTGAACATAATCAGCGTTTGTTTTTACACACCAGTAACTGAACAGACAACCGTCCTCAAGGGGGCGACATTGGAGCTAATCAGAGTGATTCCAAGATCACAGCGGTAAAAAAAAGAGAAGAACCAAGCTTCTGTGGTGGAATGTGTTTTCAATTGCATAACTAAATATGTCGATGCATACAAAATGTTCAGCTTCACGCTCGCGTTGTGTAAATATTTTTTCATGACACCGATCTTGCGTCTGCGTACTTGCGTGGATCCTGTTTGCTCCCTCAAGGTTTTGAGGCCTTCATGAGCTGCATGTCACACATCATCTTTGCCACATGTCACTATCCCTTCAACTATTATTGGTATAGTATTGGAATAATTCCTATTGAACATCCAAATGCACAGTATTTACATATTTCCTCTCTTCTCTTTGGGGACGTCTGTGTGACAGATATTGAGTGTTTGTAATTATGTAATGTGTGTAGGCCTATATATTGTATTTCCATTTGTGCCACAAACACAGACTTCCTTTAATTGCCTGCTTTTGCAGACCACAGATCTACAGATGTAGAATAATCTGGAAGAAGAATATAAATGCAGTGACAGAAGGCAGAGAGAGGGGGGATTCTTTTCTCTAAAAGTTCCCGTCAGGACACCTGCACCGAACAGACAAGGAAGGAAAGGTAGAAGAGGAGACTGAGGAAGAAGAGGAGGGGAAGTAGAGCCTCCTGTCTCGGGACCATTGCGAGGCTGCTCTCACAGGACAAGATGGAGGAGGGGAAGGAAAAGAGAGGAGGGGGAGAACAGGAGTGAAAGACGGGAAGAGCAGCATCATCTCTCTCTCACTCTATTCATTCCAGTCCTTGTTGAGGTCGAAGTTCCACTCCCAGTCCAACAAGGTGTTCTTGTCGTCGTCGGTGAAGTGGGATTTGACCTGATAGCTGCCGTGTGACATCAGGCCTCTGGGGACCTCGTCAACCGGGCAGAGAACCTCGTGCTCCTCCTCCTTTGGGCAGTAACTTCCCACCATGTGCGACACCTTGTCCACTGCAGGGAGAAACAAAATGGACACTTGGAGCAATACGACTTAACTAATGCGGAAAACAAGTTGGATGAAGCCGTTTGTGGCTCCATGAGGGAGCTGGGTGAAGTCTAATAAATTGCCTCAAGTGATGTCATTTGCATGCTTCTTCCTTAGTTAACTATACAAATACCATATTTAGTCAAACAGTAGGCCACAGATTACAAATATTAACTCTGATTGATGTTCGGTTATGTGTTGTTGTCCCTTTATGATCAGCATCATTGAGAACATTAGATGGGTAGTCCTGTCTGCAGTCTTAACAAGGTGAAGCTGAGTGGCCTTACCCGTTATTCCTTTTCTGGAGGTCACATGATGGTACCGCAAGCCAGCAACGATTTCTCTGTTCACCTGCACACACACACGCACACACACACACACACACACACACACACACACACACACACACACACACACACACACACACACACACACACACACACACACACACACACACACACACACACACACACACACACACACACACACACACACACACAGACACACACATCAGATCTCCAAATATTGTCAAGGACTTTTCTGACAACACTGGCCCCCCAACGTTACCATAAACCTACTGTGACATGTATTTATCAGCCCGGTATATGTTTCATTTTTCCTCTTTGACTTTTAGTCCCTAGCGTGGGTCAAGCGCCAAAAACAGTGGATACTACATTTCCCATAATGCAACTCAACAACTTCCTTTATTAAAAGCATTTTGTAATTGTTGCTCGTTTTGATGAGAGCTATATATAAATAACCTTTATCATTATCAACGTGTCTTTACTGCACAGCATGCAACTAATAACCAATAACATAGAGTTCAAGATTACAATCACACAGAAATTTAGGTTTTTTATCAAACTGCATTAAAAGACAGCAGTGAGGCCATCTGTCCAGCAGGTGTCCTCACAGCAGAGCAAAGCCAATCACTCTCTGAGCTGTTTGGTTATTCTGAGAACGTCTCCCTCTCCCCTCAAGACCAAATCCCACCAGTACTGTAGACCATTTGAGCCATTTTCAACCATGAAATGTCAATATTACAAATACATTACAGTCATATCAGTCACAACTTAAAAACATGTTTAATTGTGCAGTTACTCTTTAATCCTGAAGGGAACATGAATGTGTATGTCGCAGCAATCCATCCAGAAGTTTGAGACATATAACTGAAAACTACAAATGGTGGAAATCAATACACGAGTTATAATTTCGGTAAAAGCCAAACACGTCAACCTGCTGGTGACACTAGGGGAAAAGTCACGAGATCACTAAAGTCAGTGGGCTTCATCCTCTGGGGACCGCGAATGTCTGTACAAAATGTAACCTCAATCCATCCGATAGTTGCTGAGATGTTTCAGTCTGGATCAAAGCGATAGACATTTGTCATCAGAGACATCTCACTCGCTTGGCTAACAATACTATCCAAGAAATGTAAAAGTGATGACTGTTTCATTTTAAAAATCCAAAACGTAATCACTTGTAGCCAGACTTGAGAAACTTGCAACTAAAGACAGAAAGTTGCTTCTCTGGTATTACTCCAATGGCACTATAAATGAAACGGCACTAAAAAGACTCATTAAATATGATAATGGTCTTGATTGATAACGTGGTTTGCTCGTACATTGTGGCTGACTCAGCGCGGCCTCCTATTGCTTAATCACTTACAGTGAATACTTGATCATGTGTTGGTTCATTGCATCCAAACACACAGTGATCCATCCACGTTGTAATGTGCAGCTGTGCTTTCTCTGCTCTCGGTCGTCAAAATTAGTTTTGCAAAAATCAAAATACTTAATAATTAAAGAAAGCTGTTTTAATATAAACAGACACTTTTTTTAAATTGAAGATTTTGTTTACAGATTTGTGATGTCAGTAGAAAACAGGGGGGGGGGGGGGGGGGGGCTCAGCTTTTCTTTGATACAAGTAGGGGGGCTTCAAGGACAAAAGGTTTGGAACCAGTGATGTAGAGTAAACCTCTCCAAACCTTAAACTCCCTCTGTTCCTGCATCGATCCATCTTACCTTGAAGTGCATCTTCAGTCTGTACGTCACGCCTTCCTTTAGGGAGAGGGTCTTCTCCTTCAGAGCGCTCAGGTCTCCTGCACAAACAACAACCATCAAACATCCCTTGTGGTCAGCATGACTCATTCTGTATGATATCACCTGCTTCATCATCTCAGAATGACTCACTTACATGACCACACCGCTGCTGATTTACACATAAAGCTGAATCTTATTAGGATAACCATCTGGAGAAATTGCTCCTCTTTAGCCCAAAATATGTATTTTTATGAAACTAAAATAGGTTTTTATAGTTTTTATCAGATAGTACTTTCCTTTTCCCTGTTTTTCCAAACTTTATTGATTAAATATCCAAGCAAAAAGACACAAGTGTTGAGTTTTGATTCAAATTAAAAACTGATTTACAATCAGAACAGATAAGAGAGAAAAATGAACTTTAATGGCCAAAAGAAACAAAACTAAAATACGTACACAAAAAAGGAATTCAAAGTCGAATATAGCATGAAAGTTGTTCTTGAAAGCCTTAGTTTGGTTTAATACAATAGCAGCTGGAAATACACACTGGCATGTGTTTATACAATAAGATAAATGTGGCTCACTGCAGGTCAAAATCACTAAAATATAGACTTCACTCTCATCGTGTGAGCTAAATAAGAGGAATTGAAGTCATAAAGGTGGGAAGTCTTCTGCTTTTATACATAAGAGCTACTGGTACAACGGCTTCTTTGTTCAATACAAATCGTCTTTGTGTTGCTGTTCGGTTGAACGGGTTCTTATTGAAGGGAGGAAAAGTATCCTGGATCGTTGTAAAAAGCACACAGCAATCAGAAATGCATCCACTGCCTAATCACTTTATATCTCAATTTAAACCCGACCACCAGTCCTGAGTGCCTCCTAATGGACGGAGAGAAACAAGGGAAGGAGGAGAGGAGAGGAGATGGAGGAGAGATAGAGAAAATGGGAAGAGAGGCAGAAGACAGCCAAGCAAAAAAAAAAAGGAAGTGACTTCAGATAACACACATAAACAGAACATATAGTACATCGCTCCCTCAGAAGTGCACATACAGCGTTATAGGTTTGACTCCCACTGGCGTCACCCAAATGAAATATATATGCACTTGTGCAACATTTAGGCACGAAGAATCGACATATTGCTCTTTCTAATGAAAATCTTCTAACTCTGTTTATGTTGACAGTCATGTTTTCACTTAAATTGAGAATCTACATGCCCCCCTGTGGTTTGGTAGATTTATAGCGCCACAAGAAATACTTGAAACTCCCCATTAAACTAAATCAGAAATGGATGTCATCAAGGTAATAAAGCTGTTCCTCACTGGCCGACATTTGAGAGATTTATCTCTATCTGTGTCTCGGTTCCATGGATTCCAGTCTCTCTCTCCCTATGAAGTGTGGTATGTAAATCTCCTTCTCCCTTCTCCCTTCTCCTCCCTCCGACTCGTCTCCTCCTCTCCTTCCTCTCGTCTCAGGAGACAGAGAAAAGAGAAAAGATAGAGGCCTCCCCCGGGAGCGTCTGACTGAGAAAATAGGTCAGTGCGGAGAGCTGTCTACCTGTTCTCCTCACCCACACACACACACACTCACACACCCACGCACACACACACACACACACACACACACACACACACACACACACACACACACACACACACACACACACACACACACACACACACACACACACACACACACACACACACAGTATGCTGCAAAGATGCACATGCCTGGTGAAATCCACACAGCTGAACCTCACACTTGGCAAATATTGCACCGATGCCACGAAATATTTAAATATTAGGGAATAAATCAACTGAAAAATTCCCACTACACCCTGCTAGTTTACTTTGTGACCTATTTAACAATACATGGCAAACAAATTACAACTGTTTAATTTATTTTTAAAGCTGCTGCTTGAGACTTTAAATCTTAATTCAAAATACATGATTCACTTACTAAATGTGATGTGTTCTTGTATATTAAACTACCCAACAGTGTGTAAAGTAATTAAAGTAATAACAGCTCCTCCTTGGTCGGCCACATAGCGGGAGTCTACAGCCATGCTAGCGGCTCTGCGCGGCTATCCTGTAAGGCACAGCTGTGCTCTGAGCTAAATGCTAATGTCAGCATGCTAACACGCTCATAACGACAAAAAGAGTAACTGCACCATTAAACGGTGGTAATGGTGGTCTATTTTAAAATATATAATAATTGAACACTCGAAGGAACGTTCTGCCTAATGAGTACGCTACTTAAACTTTAATTTACAGTTTTCTATACTCAAACTTTCCTCCCATTATTAGGTGAATTTCACAATGAGAATACCGTTAAATCGGTCACAAATGACATAATACTAGGCCCCGAGCGCACAATAAATGTGGGGTTAATATCAGTGGTCGACATAAAGAGGCCGCATGCTTGGCCTGTGTGTGTGTGTGTGTGTGTGTGTGTGTGTGACAATACTGTGCGACTGAATAAATGTGTAGCAGCATGCATGCTCAGCAAAACGCCCCTGAACCCGGGGAACATGGAAGTTTAACAAAGCCAGTGATTACGTTTTTTTGTGTTTAATAAATGCAATCAATGTTCAGGCCATGGATCTAAGCACAAGCAACGACTGAAAACGGCAACAAAACTGCAATTTCTTGAGAGCAAGAATGAATCTAAAAGGAAAGTCATAGTCCGGTAGCACTGCTGATAAAAAGAAGGCGATACACTGGATGATCTCTAGAGCAAAAGACAAAGTGATGAGTTCAGGATGAGGAAGAGGAAGTGTCATGAGGCGATGATCTGAGGCAAGAAAAATACGAGCGGTCAAGAAGATCAGACAGGTTTCACAAAAGCCAACAGTTTAAAAAAGATAACCTGAACCACTTTAAAGGAGGTAAAACAATGAGAGCTCTTATATTGTCAGTAGTAAAACCTCAGTGCAAAGGAAACCGTACAGTGAGATCTGTGATGGATTTACAATAACATTACTTGTGTTTCTAAGGTTGATCTTAGATCTCAATGAAAATAATAAGTAATAATTTACCAGAATTTGATATAAGATTGTGGGATAGACTCTTACAGTATGAACAGAAACACCAATTGAGCTATCTGAGGCCATGAATTACTGTTTTACTGAGACATAATTAAGTAAATAGTTGTAAAAGCTTCAGCGCACATCAATTATAAATTATAAACTGTGAGAGTTTTGTCTCCGAGAGCTTGGATGTGCACGAGGGAACACTTGTGAACGGAGAAGGTGACACGAACCCAAACAACCTCGCAGTAGTTAAAGGTCTCTGATGGGACAACCAGTCCAGCCTGCAGCGAGAGGCTCTTTTCTCTTCTACACTTTCAAAGTGTGGAGCAATCACCTTTACTGTGGTGCAATGTACCCCCCCCCCCCCCCCCCCCCCCCCCCCCCACCCTTCTCTCTCTTACACACACACACACACACACACACAGTAGTAAATGCTCGTCATCACTTAGGGCACCGTGCTGCATTGGAATCAGCCGATAGTGTATAATGAGGTCTCTAATGCATTCAGCCACCGATGGAAAGTCCATTTCACATCCAGCCTGGTGCCGGCTCGGCTATCTGACTGCAACACGAGACACCAGCAGGAGCGATTATTGCCCCGCTGCTTACTCAATAGATTAATGATGAAAGATGCTTTTCTCTCACACAGCAGCATTCAGCAATTTCTCCTTTTTTCTCTCTTTAGCTCTCGGAACACAAACACACACATTCATCCAAATTAAACCTGATAAGTATTTGAACGGCTTCCAGGGGAAAATATGAGAAGGAATAGTTCAGTATCAGATGTTTCTAAAAGAGCCTCCGACTGTCAAAGAGCACTTTCTGTATTGGACTGGCGTCACTCCCAAGCTCATACAAGTATGCCATAAATTTTGATTATTAACATGTCGGAATTAACATAAAACAAAATGATCTCACGCTACAAATTTGATGAAACCAGCCCCAGATTAACTGTGTTACCAACACGTACTTCCCATACTGAAGCTTGTTCTGGGACGTTGGCGTCACTTTCTAATGCACTGGGTGGCCCGGCGTGTGAAAGGCGTGGTTCACGTGGTGAATTCAAACAACAACGACATCACGGTTCATAAATAAAGTAAAACGTAAAACAACGTAACATAAGAACAAAAAACAAGTAATTTCTAAAATAACTCAATAACAACTGGTCGCAAAGACCGGTCCTGACTTTTCGTCCCTAATATAGTTCAAGCTCAAAAACATTGCATTCTACATTCCCCACAATGCAACTGGACAGCGTCTTTCATTAGACCATTCCTGGCTGGTGAACATCCCCACCTGCAGTTTGTAATGCAGGCTCTCAAGACCCTGCTCGTAGGAAGCAGCCTGTATTTGGTCATTTACGGTAATTGAGTCACGTGGTCTTGACATTGGTAGTTAACGGGGTTATCAGCTGTTCAGTATCGTAGTTTCGTCAATGAAAGGAGAGCTGGTGCTGACCGCTGTTTTTAACGCCGTTGTAAAACTCTTTGGAACGTTTTGGACGCGTGGATTCCACCACACGTATTTGTTTGTTCTTTCTGCAAATAAAACTACAAAACTCAGCTACTGGATCTGTGAATCATTGACGGCCAGCGCGTCAGCAGCAAACCTTTGGTTTCAGATAGTCACCTATAACCCTGATGACATCACTGAACTTCACACGTGTATCATCCATGAGGTGCTCCTTTAAACCCCCCCCAGTACGTAATGCAGTCTTTCTGTTAAAAAATTGTCCATGTCCAAACTGAGATTAAACAATTGATTTTCCATCCACCTCTCACTTCCTCCATCATCTATGATTGCGATCAGATCTGAAAGCATCTGTCTGGTGTGGAGGAGCAGCGCGCTCTCTCCGTTTAGTGCAGATCAGCAGATCTTCCATTACACAGTGAAACATGCACATTAAAGGCTGCTGGACACTCCGTGTTTGAATCAGAGAAGACTGCATACGGTACAAAGTCAGTATTGCCTAGCAACCAGGTGACCTTTCCTATTAGCAGTCTGTGTTTGTGTCTTTGTGTGTGCGTGAATGTGCATGTGTGTGTTATTGTGTATGTACAGCCTCAGACAAGGAAAAACCAGAACAAAGCAAAGCACGCACACATGGACGGACTGACACACAGTCACAGTTCCTGTTGACACACCCTGACACACAAGCCAATGATAGGTGAACCTACACACACACACACACACACACACACACACACACACACACACACACACACACACACACACACACACACACACACACACACACACACACACACACACACACACACACACACACACACACACACACACACACACACACACACAGATCGATCCTTTCCTCAACTTTATCCCCTGTAGGGATTGATAATCTCTCTGCAGCCACCTGATTACCATGCACCGCAGACACACATACACACACACACACACACACACACACACACACACACACACACACGTACACTAACATACACGTGAACTTACAGACACCTCACGACTGACTGTCGCTTTCGCCTGCACCCAGGGGAAGATGTCAATACAGCCCACTAAGCAAACATTTGTCTGTCTCTCCTCTCTCGAGCATAGACACACCCACTGCAGTCTTTCTGCACATAAAAGGCAGAACGTGGGGTGAGACGCCTTGCTCCGGGGCGTATCAGCGGCATGTTTCACCTCACAGGGTGCGAGGCTGTAGCAGCACCATACCACAGCTAGCCAGGGTTAAGGAGGAAAAGTAAGGCTGGATAGAGAGGAACAAACAGAGGAGTGATGGAAGGGAAGCACTGCGTACCTGTCAGGTCCATGGTGATTGGTTCAGGAGCCTCGTCACACAGCAGGGTCAGTCTGGTCACCTGGACATTAGCCACAGCGGGGTCTGGTGAGGAAAAACACAGTATTCATATAGACATTTAAAAAAAAAAAACGTCATTCACTCATTCATATATTTGCTTGTTTGTATATTTTGAAAGGGATAGTTAGACATTTTGGATAATAAGCCTACTTTATTTGCTAGAAGCGCAAAAAGGTTGGAGTGCTCTGAAAAAAAGATGCTGGTGTTTAGAAGAAACGCTATATGGACACTCCACATGTCAACAAATGAAGCTTCTAACTATTCGATACAGCCAGACGAGCCACAACACAGTATTCCAGCAGGAACAGCCCATCTGGAGGAGGGTATTTGTTGAACCTAATATTCATAATAAAATATAAACGTCTTCATATATATTTATACTGCAGCAGCTGAGGCTGAATGTCATTAGAATGTCAGTAGGTATTTGGTCATAAATCAAAGAACTGGACAAACTGACATTTAACTCAACACCACAAATGTCAATTGTATTGTGGTACTACAGGAAAAGTCGTTAGGACTCATCCTCTGGGAACCATGAACGTCTGCACAAAATCGTCAAGTCCACCAATCCATCTATTTGTTGAGTTATTTAAATCTGGTCCAAAATGGTCGCCTGACCGCAAGAATGGCTAAAATATATCAAACATCCATTATGCTAATGCTGAAATTGCACATATTAAAATATTACGGTCCATAAACATTTTAGTTCATTGGAGAAGAAAGCAATCGTCCAATACCAGTTTTGTAGGCCATCTGGATTCAGCAAGGACAGATTAAAAGCTTAAGGGCCTCTGTTTGACAATAAAGTCCTCTCCGACCACTCCCCGCTTTCCCTTCCTCTCATTACAGCCTTTCTCACTGTATTTAATATTACCAAGATTAAGATGAGGCGGTGTGAAGTTACAGCAGTGGGGGAGTCAGAGCTATTCTACTGATATCAGCTGTCATGGCCCGGCTGCTGGATTAGAGATGCTGAGGCAGGCAGGTCTATTCCAGTGTGTGTGTGTGTGTGTGTGTGTGTGTATATGTGTGTGTGTGTGTGTGTGTGTTTGATCAGAAGTTGATGACTGCGAGGAACTCTGCACCAAGTCGTTATATAGAGTGAATGGTATTATTAAAGCTGCAGTACCATTAGGTACTAGAGTGAATCACCAGTTCTTCTATCACCTCAGGTAAACAATAGACACACACACACACACACACACACACACACACACACACACACCTGCTGGCATCGTTTCCGTCCCCAGCAGGGTTTGCTTGTACTTGACCAGACTCTCGTCGTCTTTGTCCAGTTGCCGAATCTCCTCCAAACTCTTCTGGACCGGAGCGATGTAGTTTAGGTTTCTGTCATCCTCTTCCTCCTCAATACGCACATCCTTCTTGTCAGCCATGAGACCTTTCAGAGAGAAGAGAGAAGAACAATAAAGGGAGACGTTATACGTTGCAGTGATTGCGGGTGCTTTAATCTAGTTTACAGATGAACTCAGTTCATCGACGTCAGCCGTCATTTTACAGATACAATATACAATAAAAGCTTATATTGTTACAATAATCGTGATCAACACTACTCTGACTACAAAACATAAACCAGAATTACTTTGACCTAGAACGCTAACTGGTTCAAACAGTTTCTAGCTTTACTTCTAGCCACCCTTTTCAACCATTTATCGACAGTATTACTTTTAGCTAATTATTTTATGTTTATTCATGAATTAATGTTAATGTTAAAATCCTCATATTTCTGTATAATGTTTAGTTATTTATTTGTTATTTCACAGAATATTAAGAGAGGATGATGAGTGCCTATACCTATATCTCTATCAAAAAAACTAAGAAATAAACGCTGACTTCTCTCTGACTGTCACCTGGAAAGTGCAAAGAAGAAAAAATAAGTTAAATAAAATTAGCAGCAGAGCTCATCTGGGTCAATATTTCAGTTATATTTCAGTGCCTAGAAACTCAACCGACAGGCGAGATTGCTTTACTGTCGGGGATAAGATGCATCTCACTCTCGTCAGCCATCCGGGGTTGGATTTCATCAGGGGTTGTGATTTAATATAGACTTTTACAGACATTCGATAATGTGTTCTGCAAGCTGAAATTTCATTTCGGCATCTCGATCTCATCCGCACCTCCTGAGAGTGAATACTTGCAGACTGGAATAGTTACACTGACTGAAAGGACCCGACAAAACCACTGTTCACAGTTTATTATGACGGAACAGTGAACAGTTGAACCTGTGTCACAATAAAGAGAACGTTCAACACAGCAGGCTCTTATTCACCAGGATGTACCGCTCTTCACTAAAACGTGCTTTCAGTGGGCCGTCATGACTACAATGCAAGCTTATAGCATTGGCAATAACGCAACTTTGACCACAACGAAATGCTCTCAACAATGAACGAACTCAAGACTTTTCAAGTTTCTTTGTGACTTGGTGTCTTTATGCTTGAAAACTCGGTGGTCCAAAAAGTCAAGGGCCGAGATAAGAGACGAGATAAATGACCTATTTAATGTTCTTTTCTCATCCACATAAACAGACACACACACACACACACACAGACATATCATTTATAAAACGTTACATGGTCTCCAACACAAATGCACAATGTAACCTCTAGACTCCAATTATCTGGAGAACAGGATGCAACAGACACAAACTGCGAGCTGGACGTGTATTTACCTCGTGTAATAGCCTCTGCTTCTGTTTTTACTGTTCATAATGAGACGGCTCAGTGTACATCAGCTCAGAGCTGTGTAGAGGTAATTGGATGGCGCACACACACACGCGCACACACACACACACACCCTTTAGTCACAAACATACCCACTAAACAGCATATGGATGCAGTCAAACAGTGTTACAGATTCTGTAAACATTAGTGGAAATCAAACGTGTTGAACAGCAACACAAGGACCCAATAATAAGTGTCAGCGCACGCACACACACACACACACACACACACACACACACACACACACACACACACACACACACACACACACACACACACACACACACACACACACACACACACACACACACACACACACACACACACACACACACACACACACACACACACACACACACACACACACACACACACACACACTCGGGGCCAAACCCGGCTGCCTTCAGCCCGTCACCATGGCAACCCTTTCAACTCCCCTTGCAGTGACATCACCTCCGCTGTGGATCTGGTTTATACGACCGAAGAGATAAAGTGGAGCATTTATTACTTGCAGCATCGGAGCTCCATGGTGGATCAGTTTTAATACACCCTTGCAAGTGCATTTCCATGAATCTATATTTATTTCTCTTTGTAATGGACTCAATCTAGTTGCATTTGTTTATTTTTTAAATCAAATTTACGAGTGTTTTCATGAAATAGGCTTTTTTTTTTTTTGCGACAGTAAAGTTTACACTTAACACAGAGGGAGGTAAACTGTTTGCATGGAGCGCTACAGCGATAGATTGGTGGTTTACACATGTTTAAATGTGTCCGTTAACACACATTTGTATCCTTAATTTACAAGTATTAGGCACAGACAGGTTTCCCGGCCTCATACTTTGAGTCTATCGGGCAGATTAATTATCTGTGTCCTTTCTATTATGGTCAAAATGAAGGTGTTCAGCAGAGGAATGGACATTTCTTTCCCATTTTCCTTCCTGTGTTTGAGAAATGTTCTTAAAAATCCTTGATTCTGATATTAAATATTTATACATGACATAGCATAAATTAGCCTAATGTTTTGAATCTGCATATTTTTTATTATCAAAGACAACGGTTGTTTTAAGATCTTTCTGTGTTGGATCCAGTTCAGTTCAGAAGCTGAAATCATGAGGAATTGTTTATGTAAAAAAAAACACACACACACACACACACATGTTAAACTCTACGTGTCAGATCTGCATGACTTCATAAATGATTCACCCTGCTGTATTTACATATCAAACTCTGCAGCTCATCCCCACACGAGTAGCGTAAAATGTGTTTGTGAGCCGCTGCTACCTTCCTCTCTGACGTCTGATAGCTCCTCTTTGATCTCCAGACTGCTGACCTGTCACAGTAACCGCCAATTAACATTCATTTTGAAATCCAGGGTTTGGTCCTCAGAGATGCGAGAGTGTTTTTTAATATGTGCGGTAGTAGAAACCTGTCAACCAAAGAGGCATTCCTCCTTTGTTTGAAGTCGCAATGTGTAAGATCTACGAGAAAATAGGCGCAGTATTTTATTTCTACTACTGAGTCAGATACAATCATCAGTATATTTACATATATGTGTATATAATGACAGGAGAGGGGGAAGAGAGGCATAATCCCACTGCTCTTCTCGGAGAGACCCGCCCCGGTGTAGCTGGTTGAGGCAGAGACGATTGGTTAAGGTTAGGCATTGACCTCGAGTAGTTAGGGTCAGGACAGACCTTTGGTCAGGGGGACAGGACTTGGTGAAATCAGGTTACCGGTACCTCGGTGAGCATGCAGTCCTGGCCAATCCGAGCGCTTGAATGCTACACAGGGCGGGTCTTGCCAAGAAAAGTAGTGGGATTCATAATAACGCCCGAGAGACGCCGCTGCCGAGGACTCAAGGACGCTCTACTGGTCACCACTACATAGACATCTTTGACATAACGTCAACATTGTGACCTATTATTATTACATTTTCTAATGTTCTAAACTAAAACTCTGCCCGGATCTTAGACACTGCACCTTTAAAAACAGGTACATTTAGTTTTTTAATCAGATATGCAGTCTAAATGAGTACATTTGGATTCCTTATGTGAAAACCTGAAATTGTTTTCTGTAACATTCTGTGCATGGAGCTCCTTATTAAGACCAGAACAACTTCTTAAAGACGATTTTCTAAAATCTGTGAAAATCTTTACTTTGCACTATTTAATCGGTTTTGTCAAAAGGAATAATACAAAAAAATCTACTGTTGCAGCTGATTTAAGCCGAAACATTCAGAGCTAAAACCCTCCATATTGAGTGGATCTGGTGTTAGAGACGAGCTAACGCCAGCGAAAAGCCAGCAGTGTGTCTGTTCTGGTCCATGTGTGGACATGTGTGTGTGTGTGTGGTCTTCCTTCTGTTGCAGACCTCCATCTGTGATGTGATATCAACCGGTGGATTTTCTTTGATAGCCATAAAACTGCCTCATTACCCCACCGGCTTCTGAAACCGTCTTCTGCACCGTAACGCACCCGTCTGCTGTTAAATACGTGCTACAAGTGACAATCAGCACTGTGTTGTTACGGAAAAAGCTTGAAATCATGTTCGGTCATGTTCACTTTTGTTATTTTTTATTTTACACAAAATATCGATGTGGATTTCTTTAGGGCTTCTTTCGTTGCCAGAATCTAATAGTCAAATAACTTGGGGTTCATTTATCTTCATTGTTTTTACTTCAGTGAATAAAAAACTGATTTATCTTCTTGTGTCAGCTTCAGACTTTTACCTTTCACCTGCCGTCAAATCAAACCGCATTTGCACAAGTGATATATATATTTCTACACTAACACAGAGGATCCACAGCCAGTATGTAGAACCGTCAGACACAGAATCAGTGTTCATCTGCTCATATTTACAGCTAAACCAACACGTTTAGTGCAAAACCAACACAGCAATCTGTCTTGGCAGGAAAGAGGTGGCTTCAGGGGGAAGAAGGATTCGAAGAGGAATGCTAACATGAGTCCTAAAACACACACACACACACACACACACACACACACACACACACACACACACACACACACACACACACACACACACGTTCTTCTGTTGGTTCCTTGTTGACACGAGGCTTTCACAAATGTCTGTATCCAGATTGTGACTAAATCTACTGTAGCTGGTAGACACAACCTGCTGATTCCCCGTTTCCAGCCTTAATGCTAAGCTAAGCTAACAGGCTGCTGGCTGTAGCTTTATATTTAACAGACAGATATTAAAGTGGTATCGATCTCCTCATCTAATTCTGGTGTTCATCCACGCGATGGAGGCTACCAGATTAATCTGGATCAACAAAGAAACAAGAAAGAAATCTGTGTTTGACATTCATTTAACATACTGTATCATAAATGGGGCATTATTGGGACTTTAAGTAAACAAAGTTAAGTCTTCTATTTCCTCAACAGCCCTCCTCTGTTTTACTTATCGCCTCCTCTTTCCTCAACCCAGATAACCGTTCACCGTGTCAGGAAAACACTTCCTTCTCACCATGTGTGTGTGTTTGAGCCCTAAGCATTGCTGTTTTTATAGTCCTATGAGGCCCGCTGTCACTGCTCTGCTTTAATACTATAACGAGACCTCTGGGACGCTGAAACACACATACTATATACAAGAAAAAAACACACACACACACACACACACACACAGCGGAAGATAAAAAGAAACCTTTCAGGTCTCTGCGAAGCCGATAGCGGCTTTTACAATGAAGGAAGAGGCCGTAAAGGAAGATTGATCTAAATAACAGCGTTACAGCAGGCCATGAGCACGGTTTGCCTCCATCTCTAAGGCTGCTGTCAGCGCGTGGTCCTTTTACCGCTGCAACACGACGGGAATCAATATGTCACCTGCACGAGGCTGCAGACACGCCGTCATAACACTTCATCATGTTAACCAACAAATCGTTCACATCTCATTTCCTGCTTGTTTCCTTGCTGATGAAACACCGAGATGACAAACAGCTGATACCAGCTGCTGTTATTGGTGACATCAACACACGGAGGATGTCTCACCATGACACTGCAGCATCTGTAGCAGGTTGCTTTACTGCAGACCTGATGCTTTTAAAGAGCAAGAGGCTAGAGATGAAACCACGCCCACTTATGTATGACGACAGCTACAGCACGGTTTGATGAATTTACTGTTTACCAGACCACAAATGAGACAAGAACCGCCTCACTCCCCGCCGCCGGGAGACTACTTCGCTGTGAGGAAAGCGGGCGCCAGCTTCAGAGACGGACCGATTCGGCTGTAACTCAAATTCAAATTCAAACTCTAGCACCTCCGTCTCCGGAGCGTCTGTCTGCTCTCCTCCTGGCTGTACAGACTGCAGATCAATAAGTCCACGCTGCAGACGACATGCTCGACTAAGCCCCCGCTGCTGCACAGAATGTGTATCAACATTTGATCGAAATCACACCAAATTTGACACTGCACATCGTTGGGTTGCCAGCAATACATCCGCCAAGTGTGAAGTAGATCGGATGAACGGTTCCTGAGATATGCGGAGGACAAACAGACACACAGACAGGTCTTGCTTTATCGTTAGACACCATTTCCCATGAGCCCTATAGCTTTGCGGGCTAAAACATTCCCGTCTAACTAAAAGAGTCAAGTCCATGGAGTCACGTTCATGGGTGAGTCGAGCGGTTACAGTTAGCTCATACCTGTCTGTAATAACAGCAGAACAGAAGGGACTGAACGGACAGAAGTTTTAAGACAGCAGAGATTACAACTAAATAAAATTACTTTAGAAGAGAGCGTTGGACGAAACATCTAGAACGGTATCATTTTATTGCTATGCTGGTTCCTATACAAATAATTCCCCTTACCCCCTAAAAAAAGAAGAGAGCGTTGGTTAACTTTTATAGATGCATTGACTTTTAAATCTCCATGGGAGCTGTAGTTTTACTGTTCTCATCAGACGGCAACCTCCACTTCTGACAAGCCAATGTGGCAGTGCCTTAAACTTGCATTCTCTCTAATGTCCACCAGGGGGCGACTCCTCTGGTTGTATAGAAGTCTATGAGAAAATGACTCTACTTCTCTCTTGATTTATTACCTCAGTAAACATTGTTAACATGAGTTTATGGTCTCAATCTCTAGTTTCAAGTCTTCTTCAATGCAGCATGATGTTCATTTAGTACATTATGGTCCATTTAGAGTCAAACAGACCATAAAGCAGGGTATGCTTTAGGGCGGGGCTACCCCATTGTGATTGACAGGTCTCTACTGCTATATATATATATATATATATATATATATATATATATATATATATATATATATATATATATATATATATATCGCCAAAATTCAAGATGGCGTCGGCCAAATCTTATAAGAATATATTAAGTAAAAGGTTGAAGTGAGTTACAGAAGCTGGTGAAACAGAAGCCCGGACATGACGTCAAGACTTTGTCTCTATAGACAGAAAGCACATCACCCCTTTAATCAATCTCTCTCACACACACACACACACACACACACACACACACACACACACACACACACACACACACACACACACACACACACACACACACACACACACACACAGAGTAATATGTCCTCAGCTGCTCTGCAGAGACAGCAGGTTGTCTAATTGACTGACTTGATTGGTCTCGTATGCGTCTGCTCACCCGCACAACCTCATTTATTACTGCTGGCACAAAAAAAAAGAAAAAGGAGGAGGGATGACGTGAGGAGTAGATACAGTCTCTTAAACACATCTGACAAGCTGACAGCATGTGTGTGTGTGTGTGTGTGTGTGAGTGTGTGTATGTGTGGAGAGTATAGTGAGCAGGTGGGGAGAGAAGAGAGGAAAAAAGATGAGCGTTCAGGAGGAAAGGAAGGAGGATTAGGGAGCAAGGTGTGGAGGTTAGTGTTAATAGAAGGTGGGCGATAGAGGGAGAAAGAGAATAAGAAGGGACAGAGGGAGGACAAAGGGAGAGAAATAAAGAGCGGAAGAGGGAGGTAAAAAAAAAGTGAGGGAGGATTAGAGAGAAAATGCAGATAGAGAGACAGAAAAAAAAGGAGAGAAAAGGATTTCAATTAGTCTGAACACTTGCTGCTCGCTGCCTGCGCCGGTCTGTTCTGATTGACAGCTTATGAAGAGCGTTCTGGGCCTCACCCACTCTCACCCCCCCTCTCTCTCTCTCTCTCTCTCTCTCTCTCTCTCTCTCTCTCTCTCTCTCTCTCTCTCTCTCTCTCTCTCTCTCTCTCTCTCTCTCTCTCTCTCTCTCTCTCTCTCTCTCTCTCTCTCTCTCTCTCTCTCTCTCTCTCTCTCTCTCTCTCTCTCTCTCTCTCTCTCTCTCTCTCTCTCTCTCTCCTCAACCACACAGACAGTCTTCAGTGTCTTTCCTGGTAACATTCGCTGACAGAACACGTCGACCTCAACCGCCTTTGTTTCCTTTCCTTTCTGTTTAACCCCTGTTCTTCCTCTCCTCCCTTTCTCATCTTCCACCTACTCTCCTCTTCATCCTCCTCCAACCATTCCCACTTATCCTCCTCCCCCTCTCCTTATAACTTCCCCTCCTCATTCCTTTTGTTTGTCTTCTTCTTCTGTTCCTCCTCACCTTCTCCAAAAAAAACTATTTTTCTCGATGTTTCTCGCCTCGTCGTCATTTTGCTCCCTACTCGCCATTTATCTTCCACTCAGTCACCTCCCACGTTCCCATCAAAATCTCCTCCTCCTCGTTTTTCAAAACTCGATCTCAGCCAAGTGTTTTTGACGGGATTCGATGTGTCATAGTCACACAAAAAAACAGCACAGACGAAGCAGAATTCACTTAAATCCAACGCGTGTCGGTTTGTCATTTCTTGAAGCAGTTTTTGTTTCAGGAAATTTGTCAAAAACAGCAATGAAATGTAGGATGGTTGAAGTTAAGGGAGTCGGGACTGAAACACTAAGTAGTAAACCGGCAGACATGAAGATCTACGGTCGGATCCTGACTGGAGCAGAGCGATCGATTCAAGCTCTTTGAAATTCAAAGACTTAATAGAGCAGATTATTCACGGCCGCCTCAGATCTTAAATCTCATTTCACCTCCTCTGCTTGAAGATGATCTCTCATTTCTTTGCTCCTAATTGTCACTGTGGTTCTCTCTCTCTCTCTCTCTCTTTAGATTACTTCACTCACTTTCTGTTTGCATTCCTCTTCGCCTTTTGTCTCTTCATCTCACAAACACACACACACACACACACACACACACACACACACACACACACCTGTGTGAGGGGAAACCCCAGGACTGTTCCACCATCTGTAACTGCTCAGCCCTACTGCAGTGTAGTGAACACACACACACACACACACACACACACACACACACACACACACACACACACGCAGCTGCCCCCTCTGCCAACATTTCTCATGAACACACACCCTTTTGCATGTATGTGAGCAGAAACATAATTACAAAAGCTGGCATAACACATGCACAGACGAACACACAAAACAAACAAACACACACACACACACACACACACACACTCATGTTACAGATAGTCACAGATAGCGTTGGATGTGATCAATAGCTATTGATCTGCCACCTTTGGCTTGTCTTGGCAGCGTTTCATGTGAGACATAAAAATGTCCACACCCATCACAATAGAGACATATGGCACACACACACACACACACACACACACACACACACACACATACACACACACACACACACACACACACACACACACACACACACACACATTCAAACACATACACAGAAAAACATCTCTTAAAACAAACACACGCGCCTTATTGCTAAATTATAAACACAAAAAAATTGATAATTGACACACCTGTAATAACTTCTATCACTGATGTTATTCTAATTCACTAGAACACACACACACGCACACGCACACGCACACACACACACACACACACACACACACACACACACACACACTCCAACGCCTCACCTTTGTAGCACATAGTTAACCACAGCAGCTCCAGCACCTGACCCCCAAACTCACACACGTCCATTCCCAGCATGGTGCCTCTCTGCGGGGCTGAAAACCCGTCGGGGGGAGGGGGGGTGGAAACCTCCACAGGTAGCAACAAAGTAGCAGAGCAGGGACGGATTAAAAGAGGAGACCATCCACAGAAGTCTTGAATTTGGGGAGGAAAAAAAAAGGGAGGGGGGGGTGAGGTCAGATGAGCATCTCCTCCCTGGAGGAAATTTACAACAAAAAAAATGTAGTTGGAGGGGCGGAAGAGGAAAAGGGCTGGCGTGAGAGAGACGGAGGCAGAGAGGCAGGGAGGGTATCCTTGGGTGTGGGTGTGGATGTGATGGGGATGTGTGTGAGCTACAGAGAGAGAGAGAGAGAGAGAGGAGAGAGATGAGAGAGAGAGAGAGAGAGAGAGAAGAGAGAGAGAGAGAGAGAGAGAGAGAGAGAGAGAGAGAGAGAGAGAGAGAGAGAGAGAGAGAGGAGAGAGAGAGAGAGAGAGGCGGGGGAGAAGCAGCAGACACAAGAAGCAGCCAGCTTCCTACACTTCTTTTTCTTCTTCTCTTTTGTAAACCAGAGCTCTAAAAAAGGGAGAAATCGAACAGTTTCTGTTGTTGCATGCAGCAGAGAGGATGCTGGGAGCTAACGCTGGTTTAGCCGGCGGAGCCGTCTGCAGCAGCACGTGTGTGTGTTTGTGTGTGTTTGTGTGTGTGTGTGTGTGTGTGCTACTCAGACGCTGTCTATCGATTCGCAGTCGAGCAACGAACCCCTCCCCTCCTCCCTCCCTCCCTCCTCCCAGAGACTGCAATGAGCTCATCCTTTAGCCTCCCTCCCCTCCCTCTTTCTCTCCCTCCCTCATTCACTCTTCCTCGCCTCCTCATTCCTTCTCACCTCACCACCCCCCCATCAACTCTTTCATGCCTTTATATTCCTCTTCATTTTTCATCACTTATACAAATCCTCATGTGGTGTCCCCTCTCTCCCTCCACCCATTCATCACTGTGTCACGCCATCACTCTCCCTGTGTCTCTATTTATCTTCCCCCCACCCCTTCATCTCCCTTCCTGTCTTTTAGTGACCACACCCTGTCAGCAGTATGCTCCAATCATGACTCCCACTCTCGTCTTTTTTTTCCCACTCAATCTTTTTCTGCTTCATCATTTCGTCTTTCTCAGATTTCGGTTGTAGTTCTGAATATAAAAGGAGCTGCTTCTCTAGACACACACACACACACACACACACAAGTCTTGTTAGTCTGTCATTCAGAGATAGTGCAGCTGTCATGTAGCATTGTGTGTGAGACATCTTCTCTCTTTCTGTGTCTCTCACTCTCTCAGACTCCGGCAAACCAGAGCATGAAGATATTTTACACCAACAAATACACATTTAGTTTTTTTGCGGTGGTCGATATTTCAGACAAATTCCCACATTTCAAATGTGAGCATGACCCAGATTTGTTTTTGTCACATTACAATTAATGTTGAAACTCAAGAAACAGACATTAGTGAAATGGGCCAGTTTGATAAATGAGGGACGTCGGCTCGTGTTGTTGGTGAGAAAATGAAAATGAGCGAGGGGGGAAGTGAGAGAGAGGAAGAGGAGAGAGGAAGAGGAGAGACTGAGGCAGTGTCTTGACACTAACTAAGTGTCTCCGTTTGTCTCCTTGCCAGCAGCGAACAGTGAGCTCATACTGGAACAGAGAGAGAGCCGATGTGGAGGTGGACCAATATATGTGGGTCAATAGGTCGTTCATTGAATAATAGATATCAGTGATCATATAAATGTTTTATAGTCTGTTCTTCAGTCTCTTTAGGTTTCCAGAGAAAACTACTTTAAGTAAAGGAATGATGATTATTGACGCATAATTCATGGCATCAGTCAAGCATCTATGGGGTGTATTTTAATTATTATTCTAAGAAGAAATGAAAATATAACATTTAGAGCTCGAAAAACTAAGACCCCTTTACATCCTACACAAACTGGGACAATCTGTAGTCTTAATAAGGTCCCATACAGGTTTTTCCTGAAGAGGTTCAAACCAGAACCATTTGTTTCTGAGGAACCCTGAAAAGAAAAGGGTGTTAAAAGGGAACGCCCACAATCCAGCCTGCAACCCCCCCCCGAAAACTGTGATTGTGAAGCATGATTGTTGTGGGTTGAGCTGCACCACAGAAGCGTGTTTCACAAGAGTTTATCTTTCAAAAGTGAACGTCGTCTGGTTTTCTGAATTAAATCGCATAATGTTGAGGTAATAAAAAGGAGGCCAAAATCGTACTCCTCATTGTACAAATCCATCATTTTAAAACGGTTAACGACGGTAAAAAGTGATTTAATATCGTCTCCCCGCCCGACCAATCACCCCCGTCAGCGTCAGCAGAGGGTCTCTCTCCTGTCTGTCCTAAAGCAAGCAGCGCTTTAAACCCATTATATTCACATTGCTTTATGGAAATATAAATCAGCAGCAGCAGCGGGACCCGGTGGAATGAGTGGCATCTATAAAATAAGTGCTTGAACAAGGACGGCGTCATAAAGAGTGTCTCAGGGTTAGGAGTCCCTCAGGGTTTAGACACAAAGACCCACATCTTTCTCTCAAACAGGAGAAAACTGATAAAACACGCTGCAGGCAGCAGCCGACGAGCTGCTGAGGAGTTATCTTCATAACACGAAGCCAGTAGCTCAACCCTCATGTTCACTATTAAACACACATGTGTGATACACTCTACTGCACCATACTATCAGCAGATATGTTCTATCGCTGCGCACATGATATACATCTGTTGTCCTTTTATTTCCAACACAACCAGACAAAATTAGAGAGCTATCACTCTGATCTTTTTCTGGAAATCAGAAACTTTCTATATCTTTAAGGACAGAGACAAAAGTATTTAGAGTAAATATTTTAGGGCGATAAATATTTTAGATAAATGGAGATTGTGCAAAGGCTGTTGTCACCTGATATTTCTATTAGCGTGATGCCTCTTAAAGGATGAACAACCTTTTTCGTGACGCATATTTCATGCCAAACTCTTTGGAAAGCTAAAGTGGAGAAGATAAGAAAAGATAATTAATTAATAGCAAAGGAACTTCTTGTGCCAGAGATTGATCAAAGACAACAGAAAATATATACAAGCAATACATATGTAAGTGTATAAAAAGTAATACTGACACCAGTGCAGAGTAGAAAAGCAATAAGATACATTTAGTAAAATAATTTACTTAAAATAGAAAAAGTAAATTACAACAGCTAGAAATGAGTAAAAAGATATAGATGGATGTTATGAAAACAATGTAAATAAAGAAGTTCTAGCAAATACTGCAAGTTGTCTCTGTTGCCTGGTCATGAAATCACAGTCAAAAGGTTTCCTGTCATCTCGGATGCACAGCATCACACCTCCAATTGAATTCAGGGACTGATATCACATGGATTTGCAAGTGTAATCGGCAACGATTCGGCAAGTGATTCCATTACGCTGCGGCTACACGAGCTCTGGTAATTGCTTTCTCTCTCTCACACACACACACACACACACACACACACACACACACACACACACACACACAGTATGTAAGCGATACACTATAGGAAGCGGCTAAATGGTTTCCCGACAGCATATTGGGAGGCGTGAGTTTATCTCTGCTTAGTGTGGAAAGAATAACGCGACTCATTTGGGGCCCATTCGACCACAAACCGCCTGATTTAGTCAGACTGAGGAGGGCTGAATAACCCAGACGCTAATGCTCTGAGGGAATGAATAATAACTTAATGTGGTAAAGGTGAGTGAATAAATACAAAAGTGTTTGTCAAGGAAGGATTGAATAAGTGTTGTATGGAGGTAATCGGGGGTGGTAATCACGTTTGTCAGCGGATGAAGGAATGAGTAAGAGGGTTGTCAGGCGTCGAGTATTATGTGCACATATTTGACTCAATTTATCAAAAGGCAGAGGAGATTATAGGCGATAGTTTCAGCAACACTGGGACACAAAATGATATCATGGTAAACTACTGTAACTACACACACTGAGAGAAACCTCTGGGTCTGATGAGAGACGCCAACGTGGACGCAACAGAACCACAATAACATAAAGCAAGCAGCGCTTTAAACCCATTGTATTCACATTGCTTTATGCAAATATAAATCAGCAGCGGTACCACGGTGGAATGAGTGGCATCTGTAAAATAAGTGCTTGAACAAGGACGGCGTCATAAAGAGTGTCTCGGGGTTTAGTCACAAAGACCCACATCTTTCTCTCCAATGTGGACATTAGTGAGCTTCAGAGATGCCTGTAGGTGGTATTTGGCCACAGTTGGGACAGAGCTAGGCTCCGGTCTTTATGCTAAGCTAAGCTAACTGGCTGCTAGCTGTTTCTTTATATTCACCGTACAGATATAAAGTAACCGCTTTGATATAATAATACTTTAATAGCAAGATGAGAATCAAGGTGAAAGCTCAGAGAGCCGTGATGGCTGCAGATCTGCAGCAGCATTTATTTGGCATTTGAACTTCAAAAATAATCTTTGGGGCATCTGGATTGTGAAAATTAGAGTTTTGTTACACGAGAACCTTTATGTGCTGCAGTTCAGATACCAGAGTCCATCATGCAAAGACTGAGCTGCATTTAAATTCAACTCAAATTCATGCATGTTACATTTAAATATGGAGCAGCTGATTTCTGGTATTGAAGTAACTTGGCGTCTGAGTTTAGGTCCAATAATCATGTTTTCTTTTTATCCGTCCTTTCTCTGACATCTAGTGGCGACTGAGAGAAGTGACACAGAAACATGTGATGTGATAAATGTGTTTAATCCGGAGACAATTCTCTGTAACTGAAAGGTTAATTCAGCTGAGGTGAGTTCTTCCACACTAAGCTCTGAAGACTTTTAATACGTTTCTGTTCACTTTGAATGATGACCTGTATAAATACGAGTGTCTTATTAATACCACGCGATCCTCAAAACCTTTAAATCAATACTGTGGAGAGCAGAAATCACTCTTTAAATGTCTTCACATCAACAAATCAAACGCATCATTTAACAGATTTCAATTTTATTAATTAACAAAAGGCGTACCCGGTGGTTATAAAAGAGCATAGTCCATGTTTTAACATCTAGAACTGTACAACAAAAACCACAGCGGAGACAAAATCAGAGTAAAACCTATGAATTGCACAAAGAATCAAAACAGCACTCGTATTGAAGAAACAAAATGACAAAATTAAATAACTATTATAATCTGTTTTGGGTATTAATCTGACTCGAGTAACTCAGGAACAAATGGATCAAACGGTTTACATTCATTTAGAGCTTCATGACACTTGTGGGAACGTTGTTTTTCAGTAGTCGGCCAAAGTGCAAACATTTGGAGGAGTTAAACATGATGTCGGTACATGTTTTTACTGACAGTAGTACAAATATATACGAGCTCAGTAAACGGAAAGAGGAGGAGATTCAAAACGATCAGACGGCCGTTGTGTCTCTTCTCTCTTCAAGCGTAATGAATCTTGAATGATGGGATATATGAAGACTGTCTGACCATACGTGAGCCCAAAACACACACTTAAAATATGCAACAATAAATAACAGCATTCGCTCAGTGCAAAACTACACAACAATGGAAAATAAAAACTTAAATGGTCAGTTACTACAAACCATTAACACACTCGTTTAGTTTAATAGCAGGACATTCGTCCGAACGGTTTGAGGATGTATCACTGCATACCGTTATCGTGACGTTGAGACAGAATAAGAACAGAGAGGCATATGTGAACTAAACAAAGCAGAGTGTTTCCTTTTTACCAGCTAACAGATCAAACAGATTCTTCTCACCTGGATCCGACGGCTGGCAAAGTGTTTTATTTTGAAAGGATCCCGTCATTCTCATTTAACTTGACCCCGTACATGAAATATCTGGAGTGAGGTCCGTGAACACGTAGAAGCTCAGGAAAAATCCTGCAATAAGGCAAATCTGACTTTTCTGTCCTTGACATATTATTTGCATACAACCCCGTGCTGTCAGCTGATTCAGCACAGCAGCCGCCAAACACACTGTGATAACAATAATAGAATCCTTTCAAAGTAAAACACTTAATGCCGTGTGAACACCAAACACGAAGCAAAGCTTTCATTACATACGAAGTCAAAGCGAAGACGTTGAGACTCTCCTCCTACGACGTCACGGACGTTTTGGAATCAGAAATGGAGGAAAGAAGTATTGTCGTTGTCTGTGGTCGGAGTTAGTACCTCGTAGATGACGTTATTTTGTGTTGATGGAGCAGCTAAAGAGTTAGCATAGCTTAGCACCGATCGACGTGAACACCATTCAGAAAACAAAAATTTTAAAAGATGTCTGACAAAACATAAATTCAGACCTTTTATAAAATGAGTTATTTTATCATCCTTTTTATTTATTATTTGTAATTAAAACACAGCAAAAAACTCTTTAGTTTGGGTTCTTACCACCGCAGTAAGCTAGCCGACATGTAGCTTGCTGGATAAAGTGAATAATAAGTCATTAACGGAGCAGACGTGACGGCGTCTGGTTCTCCGACGTACCTCTGACAAACTGAACAGAGCAGCAACAGGCGGCCATGGTTGGTGAAACGTCGGTATCCACGTGGAGGAGTTCGGCCCCTTTTCTCTCCGGCGAGTTTAGCGTGAGTGACGTGAATAAACACAAACGATCCTGCGGTAAAAGTCGAGGCGAAAAATTTGCTTCTCGTTTGGTGTGAACACAACGGTGAATTTGTGCCTTTGTTTTTCTTCCAATTTTTACACCCATTTTGTCATCAAAGATGAATAAAGACCTCTTGGGCCTTTGATGGTGTCCTGCATAGAGCTACACAGCTGCTCCTGAACAGCTTACCAGACATCAGGTGGTCATAGTTCATGGCTGTGTGTGTGTGTGTGTGTGTGTGTGTGTGTGTGTACTATGTATGGGCCAGCTGGAGCTCCTCCAGTCCGTGTTTGCCCAGGTGATATCTGGCCAAGTCTTTCCTGGTCACCAGTCCAACCACCTGTAGAGAGTCACAAAGCAAATGTGACTTTAGAGCATCATCATCATCATCATCATCATCATCATGGCATTCAGCAACAATTGAAAGTTGTGAAGGCTTAAATCACAGCAGGAAATGAAGTAAAGAGACCATGTGGGACAGACAGAGAATCTTACCCTGTTCTCATCATCCACCACCACCAGGTGTCGGAGTCCCAGCGCTCTGAACAGCTTAAACACTCGAGGCAGAGAAGTGTCCTGCAAACAAGCCGCTTAATTTTAGTTCAGCTCATTCACTTATACACTTAGAACAGTGAAATCGTGATACGGTCATGTATGTGAATCGACGCTGTCGGGCAAAAACTTTGCCTCTCCATATTTCTTCTTCTTCTTCTTTTCTTTTCTGTGGGTTTTACAAATATTCAACCAACGTAAAGTATTAAAAAGAGATTGTGACTAAATCTCGTAACTCCATTGGATCCTCAAGCTGTCGGCAAAAACCACACAGCCAATACTGTCGTCAATAATATAACGTTAATAACACCTTTATAACGAGAGATTTTAGCCAAACGTAAGTGATGATGTGATGCACTTACTGCCTCAGATGAGGCAGCACGTATCTGGACAGAATCCTCATGACTCTATTTGAGTTTGGTAAAATAAAGATATAAAAAGACAAAATACCAACTTTGAGGACGCAGTGTTCAATTATTTTAAAAGCCCAGTTTCCTTAAAAGTAAATGTTTTGGACGTACAAGGTTTCAGCCAGATAGCCACAATGTGCAAGTTAAGAACTGGGTCAAATCTGTGCTTTTAATATACGTCTGTGTGTGTGTGTGTGTGTGTGTGTGTGTGTGTGTGTGTGTGTGTGTGTGTGTGTGTGTGTGTGTGTGTGTGTGTGTGTGCGTTACCTGCGGTACTGTGTAAGGCGTTGCGTTCATGAACTCATTGAGGTCCATCATACACTCCCTCTCGTCCTGGGACACGTGGATGCTCTGGATCGGGGGGAAGCGGGGATAGGCGTCTCTGAAGTCCTTCAGCTGGAGCTTCCTCAGAGTCAGCCGGGACCGGGCCAGCTCCACAAACACCTGGCGGGACAGAGCGGCAGCAAACCGGGACCCGCTTCCATTAGAATCATCACAACGAAAGAATTAATCTGCAAAATGCTGTCAGCCTCTTTTTTCCCCCTGATGTTACCTTGTGCTTGAGAAGAACAATGAGCTGAGAGCGGAGGATGAGGCCGCAGAGCTTCGCTGGCTGAACGGGAGAGAAGAGCAAAAGTAATTATCACAGTTTGACGTCTCACATCCTCCAGAGAATAAGAACTGGACTACTTCCACTCAACAGTGGCAGCGATACGGGAAACATGTGGGCAACAGCAGCAGTCAGAACTTCCTGAAACAAGATCCTTGCACCTGCATTGCATTCTGGTCTATAATTAGCTGCAGTATGTTTTTCAAAAGATCTCTCAGCTGAACAACTGCCGATCAAAACAAATGGCATCTTAAAGAGAGACACCGAAACCACATTTACTGTTGATGTTTTACACTGATCTCGGCACTCGACACGCCTGAACTTATTCCACCTCCAACCAGCCATGTTGCAGTTTACCTCTTCACCACCAGCGCCCTGTATGACGACCGGGAAGCCGTTGTGATTGGTGGACGTGATGCTGAGGACGTCCACGATGGTTCCCACCTTCTCTATCCGGTTCAGGCAGGTGACCGGAGAACTCATCACCTCTCTGGAAGAGGGGGAGACAGTCAGCCCAGTTATATTCATACAGCAGCTTTTCAAACGCAATGAATGCGATTCAACGTGGTTCACAAATGATTGACCGCATGAACACAAGATGAAGATGAAGAGAACACGAGGACCTCACCTGGCGGTCAACCAGTGGGAGGTGGCCGGAGCGTCCCAGTGCAGGAAGGGAACGCTCTGCAGCTTGATGTGGATGTCATACAGACCCTGGAGCAGCAAGAGAACAATCAGACTCTGTCCCGACAGTTTACACTTATCTTAGTTTCATACCGTTGTTAGGGTTATTATACTAGCAAACAACACACTGCACTGTTTTGCACAACAGGTCACCTGATTAAATGTCAATAAAACGTAGTCTTTAGAATGAGATTGCTGATTAAATCTGTCACTTTTCTAGTGTGAATGAGATGAATCAGTGCGCTAGGATTAGGGACTATACTGCACATGAAAAGCTGTGGGACACTTGATCAGTTAGTTGGCTCTTTTACTCACCTCGACAAAATAGTCTCCTACTATCTTGGCTGTCATGAGGACGAGCATGATGGGAAGACCGTATGTGACGTTTCCTGTCGCCTCCACCATGATGACAGTCAAACTGAGGGTCATCCTCACGATGCCACCTGTGAAGATCAGATCAGTGCACCATTACTGCTACTACACATTCGTCTTGTATCTGAATCCGTATCTAACAGAAGAGACGTTTGAATATGGATTATTTAAAAAGACAATTCCTCAGATCTCAACAGGTTGTTCAGCACTAAGCAAAGCAAATAAAACAACAACAAGGTGAAGCTTCACGTTACTCACCTAACTGAGCTGCAGCTCCGATCAGGGCATATTTACCAGGGTCAGTCCAGATCTAACAAAACACACACAGCAAAGTCTGGAATATTAGTTTAGTTAAAAAGGAAGACCTCCACTCACTAAATCTATGTTCTTCCTTTCACTTCTGTGTTATGATTATTGGTTCTAGGGAGAACATTTCTTGGTCTTTTTGGGCACAAATGTTTTGACCCGTTGAGAAAGAGACACTTGTTTTTTGTGTCAAGAGTTCAGAAATTGTGAAGATGAGCCTTGAAACTGAGGAGCAGAGATGTTTAGAGAAGAGAGACACGTTTAGTGAACCTACTGTCAAGTCCATCACGTTTAACTGTCAGTCAGATTTCACCATGTTGCGTTTGTTGAGTCATGTTGTCCTCATCCTACAGAGTGAAGCCTAACACACACACACACACACTAACCGAGCCAGTTGTGGTGATGGAGGCCAGCAGGATTCCAAACAATCTGCCCCAGGCTGCTCCTATAAGCAGAGACGGGATGAAGACTCCAGCAGACACCGCCAGGCCGTAGGTCCAACACGCCAGGAAGAAATAAGTCAAAGTGAACAAACCCAGAGTCAAAGGGTTGTAGGTTCCTTTAAGAAAGAGAGGGATGAGAGACGACGTGAGTAATTGTGCAAAATGAAAGGGAGAAGAAGTGGCTGGTGCACATGTTTGTTTGTTTTTACAAACGTTACCCTCACGAACAGCTTTACCTGGCTGGTTGTGGAAGAGACTACGAACACTTTTCTCTGGAGTGTTGAAGAAGGCCGTTGCCATCGAGTTGTACTCGCCATCTGCACAGAACAACTGAGAGATAGAGACAGAAAATGACTCAACGAGAGAAGGAAGAGGAGACACAAAGAGTGTTTTTGTGTTCTTGTTGAAGCGGTTTCTTGACCTGATGGTGCTAGATGTTAAGGTCAAAAGGATCACCAAAGTAGTTACTGTTGATCCTGAGGGGGACATGTGGATGTCTGCACCAAATTTCATAGCGAACCATCAAATAAAATCACCAAGGATCACCAAAATCAGTAGCGTTCGTCCTCTGGGGTGTTGTACTCGTCTTAGATCCTTTGGCAGTATTGTTCTCGCGACATTGTTGGTGGTAAAGCTTATTGAACCGAAACACTTCTGTCTGGTTCAAAGCAGGAAGCACCAAGATTCACTACGAGAGGTGTTCATCTTATCTCAATCTGCACTTGTGTGATATAATGTGCCGAGTCATGCACATCGTATTGTCCATTCCAAAGCCGTAATGATAAGTAACTGTGCGTGTGACACCATGTAACTGTGACTTCCCTTATTTAAGCTTTATTACATGACATAGGTGATATTTGACTGTGTGTGTGTGTGTACCTGCAGTGGGTACTCCTCAGTGTGTTCAGGCCCCAGAGGTTGACAGTCATTAGAGAAATAGATCATGGTGAACGAAACAGTCGCAGTCACAGCAGCAACCAGCATGGCCTCAATCACTTGTAAACCAGGGCGATGAACATACCTGTAACACACACACACACACACACACACACACACACACACACACACACACACACACACACACACACAAGTTGGACATTTTCAAATCCTACACATAATAACTTTTATTTCCCCGAAAACTCCAAAATGGCGACACGTTGTCGTCCTCGGTGGACTTTCCCCGGTGACAAAGAAACTTTAGGTGCAACAAAAACAGCCGAGTGGAAAACAAAAGCTTCTCTGCCAAATCTGACTTTTCCTTTGTGCCTCAAGGCGTCATGGCGCTATTCATGCCAAGTACAAACCAATCACAAAATGTGACACAAATACATACTTTAATCTTTGGAGTATTTTTAGAAGCAAGACTACCCGGAAACTGAATGTGAAAATACCACACATCAGGATTAAGGTCATTTTATTCATTGCCAGTTACGCTGAACAAAGTCACACAACGTTTCCTCTCACCCGTCCACTTGTTTGCACGCATCTGACTCAACAATTTACATATTTATGAAACTTCACTAGATTTGTTTTTTTCGTCGTGTTGGTCGCTTGTCAAACATCGAGTACTCAGCCTGAGCACATGAATCCTGTAAATATCTTCAACTACACAATTCATACTATTCACAAGGCTATTGATCATGAACTGTACCTCATCATGCAAACCCAGTGGATCCATATCTTTGACCTTTAAGTTTCATCTCTAGTGGGGAGATCACTATAAATATACATTCTGAAAGCAGTGTAGGATATCTCGTATTTATTATAACGCAATTTACAGCGCTTGTTTACATACAATTTGTCAAGTTTTTTTATCTTATTACAATACATGCTTATTGTTCCGTTTATCTCCTCAGTTGTGTTTCTTTGCTTGTGTGTTAGATTAATTTGTATATTACCGACTGCTGTGTCATTATTATTGTGTAACTGCCCCTCGTTTACGTTCACATGCATGTTCTAGTTTAAGGAAACACCTTACTGCCACTATCATCTGACACAGTGACTCAATGGGTCTCTCCGTCTACAAGCTTTAGTTATTATAGTAAATGTTGCTTTTGTAAATAGACCTCATCAAAGCCACTGTTGTAATTTAATGCCGTACCTAAATGAATACACGCAACCTCATATGTGCTTAAACCAAACTGGAATACAGAAAACGTGATACCGGTTACAGAAAATGAGTATTTCTGTTTGCTAGTAGTTGCCGTATAGTCATTATAAAAGTACCAATTCATGCACAGACGAATAAAAAGCACAGTATGTACCATCCAGACACGAAAGCAGGAACCACAGGTTACTTAGCAGAAGTCTCCTCCCAGATCAGACAGTGGCTCCAGCGATTAGACCTGTTCTCACTCGGAGACTATTTTTAAACACAGATGCTGACATTCTGAGAAACTTCTGCAGTAAACGCTCGTGGGAAGACTTCCTCATCTTGCACCCCACCCTGTCCTTTACAGGCAAGAGCAAAGTCTCAATGCCACCGTGTGTTGTTGTTCTTGGCACACTGCACACACACACACACAAAGCCATCCTTCACACCGCTCGTCACCCGACCTTTTTTGTTGAAACTGAGTCGGTGACACTTTTGTTTTGTACTTTTTGTGTTCGTTTGAGGTCTTTTCAAACCGTACCTGATCCTGAAGATAGTCAGCCAGTAGTTGAGCTTGTTGAACAGAGCTCCCAGCAATCCACCTGTGAACAGTAACAGCATCAGATATACTCTTCTTCTATTATTCATGGTACACCCTGTGAAGTATCAAACGTATTTGCAGACACATAAGAGAGGTTTTACCGATAGCTCCCATAATGATGAACAAGGGAATCTCATAGAGGTTGTAGGCCACACTCTGAAAAGAGACAACGGTGCATCTTTAACACTGACTAACAGACAACACGAAGCTGGAAAAACACACGATGTATAATATAGAAACGGTTCTCACATCATTCTGAAAGCGCCCAAAGTTGATGAGACCCGGGTTGGAGAGGTCTCCCGGTTTTTTGTTGTAGATACTGAGGAAGAAGTTGAGGGTGAAGGTGGAGATCATGGAGGCAAAGAACTGCAGGTGAGACAGAAAGTCCATGATGAAAAGGGAGGGAAGGAGACACAAAAGGACAACTCTGCACTCTTCCTCTCCATCACATGATGGTTGATACTGAGGTTCTGATGGAGGTATAGACGTAAGACCGTGTGACTTACTATCCTCCACGTCAGCATCTGGTTCCAGAAAGAAGCTCCTTCCTCCAGGGAGAACAGAACGCCGCCTGTCGACCAAAACAAACACAGTCAAGAACCACAGCAGCATTTTTTACAGAATAATTAATTTGATCCACTTAAAGACATGACTGGAGTCGAGTCTCTGTGCCAAGATAGCTGGCATGTGAACTGGGTTCACGCGAGTTGAACTGCACGCACCCTGTGCACATGAGGGCAACACATAGCAGACCGGGACACGGATTTGAACCCAGGCCTCTGAGGTAAGGTTGTTTTAATACCACATGAAATGCAATTTACATTCTGATCTCACAGACATCCACGTGAGAATGCAACGCTCAGAGGAAGTATACAAAGTAAGAAAGATGGTGGGTGGGAGGGGCCATAGATGGGTCAAACAAACACAGGACCCTGAACCAGCTTCATGTCCTAAAGTGTTGTTTTGTTGCCTAAACATAAAGTTAAATTGTTTCTGCGGCACACATCATGTTAAGAGGTATTTCTGTGAGACTTCTAAAGACTTGCAGATAGACCTGATGGTGACTCAGTGTTTACTTTGGGCATGCAGCTGGATTGTTGGCTTCAAAGCAGCTGAACTGCCTCCACAACTAAGGCAGATTAATATCAAAGCTCATGTTTGTGCTGCGCTCTGGTAGAGGTTGTTGGTTTTTTTTTACCGACTGGTGCTCCAAAAGCAGCCGAGACTCCGGCAGCAGCTCCAGCTGACACAAAGTCACGTTTCTCTGTGTCTCTCCGGAAGTATTCAAACATCTACAAACACAATCAAACACATATTACTAGTAACATGATTTCACTCACAAACACGCCACAACCATTGAGATCATGTCAACAGCACACAAACATGCTTCACAGGTGAACGTTAAAACTTTGAATTAAGGAAATCGAAATATCTCAGAACTGTGTAAAGCAACTTCAGTAAAACGAGAATACAGCGAGTGTTTGTAACAAAGTAACTCCAACTAAAAGTAAACATATCACACACACACACACCTTTAAGTCTTTCTTTAAAGTGGTGCTCCGGCCCTGTGAGACCCCGGCAGCTACAACAGCACCAGAGTGAATCATGGGCCCTTCCTGAGGGATTGTGGGTAAACAAGAGGAGACAGGTATGAGAGGGAACTCTTGGCATTCATTTACAAATTCAATCCGTTCAACTTTGAACGAAAATGAACAACTATGAAAGCAAAGACGGCAGTGCAGTACGTGTTCTGTAAATGTCTGTAGTGGTCACGTGTAGGTTTGTCTTTGTCTCCGTTTGACTCTCGTCGACTCTTTACAGCAGCCTTTTGGTGAATTGAGCATCTTGAATGTGCATTAGGGAGAAGTAGGTCAGCGCTAACGTTTACCTTTCCGACAGCCAGACCGCCAACCACTGAACAGATAACACCAAGCACTTTCACCACCAGAGTCTGTGGGGGACAAACACACAACATTGTTCAAAAGCAGTGGTTCAAGGGCATCCATGATGTGTGTGTGTGTGTGTGTGTGTGTGTGTGTGTGTGTGTGTGTGTGTGTGTGTGTGTGTGTGTGTGTACCTTGAGCCGTACCACCCTGGGAATCTTGACTCCGTTCAGGTAACATTTTATCTGAGGAATACCACTTCCTGCTGCTATGGGCTGGATGAGACGAAGGAGAAACAGAGGAGAGTTATGTTGAAGGAAAAGATGGAATA
Source organism: Leptoclinus maculatus (assembly GCA_032191485.1). Taxonomy (NCBI): domain Eukaryota; kingdom Metazoa; phylum Chordata; class Actinopteri; order Perciformes; family Stichaeidae; genus Leptoclinus; species Leptoclinus maculatus. The sequence continues at coordinate 18,193,502 of JAVDOI010000002.1, forward strand.
CAGAGAACTGCAGTATTTATGATTACAGCAGTAATATCTGAGCATGTGATCAGAGGTATTATACATTTACATAATGAAATCTCTCTCTGGTTTTCACATGAAATGGCATTAACTGCAGGCTTTATGGGGGAATAAAACCCTGACTGAAGCACGTTTTTTGATCCGTGTGGTTGCAGAAGGACCGGCGGGTACACTTTGGTTAACCAAAGGGCGAAAAAAAAAAAGCACATTCATCTTTATAAATTTCACTATTACGCAGTGTTGGAGTCAAAAGGGTAAAGACATGCTGTTGGCTAATTTGATTTCACTTCCTGTGTTCATCTGTATGATTTCACTTCCTGTGTTCATCTGTATGAATGGATTGTAATACTGATTTACTTCCTCAAAATCCACGATCACACTCCGAGGATTGTGATCAAACGCACAGAAGAGGAAGGCAACTGAAACACGGGGGGACTCGTGGTATTGAATAAAAAAGAAATGTCTCCTCCAGTCTCACCTCGAAACATGCAACGAGGATGGCCCCCACCATCACAAAGACGGAGTTGATGACAACCCAGAGGATGAGGGAGATCGACAGGCCGCCCACCTCGGTGAACTTATCTATGTCTGTGAGGGGTCAGAGGTCAAGGGAAAACTCAAAAGTCCTGACAGCACGTGGCTGAAACTAGCCAAGTTGGGGCATTAATGTATTCATCACTTTAGAAATGTAAAGTAATATGAAGAAGTAGCAGGATTCATCTGTATGAAAAGTAGATTATTCATTTCAATAATATACATATTATAGATTCATTAACTATCAAAGTAGTCGTTATAGGTGCAGTCCTATGTGTATCTTGTACAAATGTTCAGGATACTCTCTTTGACCACTCGGTATTTGATCCCAGCCATTTCCTCCACCACGATGTCTATGAAACAGGCGATGAGGCCGGTCAGGAAGCCGATTAGACCACAGACCACCCAGCGACTGATCTCCAGACAGCGGAAACCCTAAAAAGGTACAAGATGAGGGAGGAAAGGAAGCAAGAGGACAGGAGACAAAACGAGCAGCAGAGGAAGGATGAGAGAAAGAAAATACACGAGTTCATACACAGGGAAATACTAAGATAGCACAACATTTACTCAGGTTATTCCCACTCTACTTACCATGTAACTCATCCTCCTCTCCTCCTCCAGAAACAGCTGGTTCTCAATGTTATCATAGTCCAGACTCTGTAATAACACACAATACAATTCATCAGTTAATATAAGGATAAAAGGGGATAATGTTTGCTTCTATTCTTCATGATAAACACAGATCTTGTGACGTCTTTGGATCAATGTCAGCGAGTTCATATCAAACCAAAAATATGTTAATACAAAGCTGATTCCAGTTCTGCTTAAGGAGATTATTGCCCTCTTTGTTGCCCACAGATGTTACAGTTTCATGGCCTGAAGTGCATTTTCTATTCCTACGTTACCGACTCCTTTTACTGTTTTCATTGCTTCCTTTATTTAGCAAGACTCCTACAAGGTGTCACTAAAGTAGGAGAGTTTAAAATCTTACACATGCGGCTTTAATTAAAAACAGTTTCTAGAATCGTCTATTCTAATCAGCTGTTTGACGGGTGAGCGGTTTTACCTCAAATTTAAGTGACAGCAGCTTCTCGTTGTGAGGGATCTCTTTCGGCCGCCCCCGAAGAGCATCCTGCAGGGAAAAACACAGAACAAAACAGATCACCAAATCAACACTGAGCTTTGACCTCTGACCTGTTGAATCATGTGAGCGGCTGCAAGGAGCTGGGAACTAAGTTACGGACATCAGAGGAAGCAAACATTTAGAATACAACAGCAGCAATTCACAAACATTTAAAACAGAACGAGAAAGAGAGGACAGCTTCAACAGACTTTATCTAACGTAGATACTGGAGCATTAATAATAGTCTGCTACAGGCAATTAAACACAAGCGCCCCTCTTCACATCTACATGCAACGTGAAGAGAGTCACACCGCTGTGGCCCGTCACACAATCAGAAGCAAATAAAGCAAATAGGAAGTAAGTGACATTCACAGAAACACAAAAATACTGTAAACAGATAAACAGTATTTAACAAGCGTGCAGATCACATGCACGGCATCACATCGCAAACAGAGCTGAATCTGATGGTTTCTGTCACGGAAGGAAATGTGATGCACCGTGAAGCTAAGTGACGGTAAAATAGCCTCAAACATCAGTCGGATGGTCTCGTACTGTTCTGTCACCACTGACTGTGGCCTCAAGCTTTTGATTCTGTTCTTGGGTCTCACACGCTGAATCTAACGGACTCATTGTGATCTTTGGGGGGCATTTATGGGATTTATTTTATTGCCCGATTACCTGAAACTGTGCAAAGAGCTAAACAAATAAACCTCACTCTGGTTTCAAACCTATTAATACGTTGTTGGCTTCACATTTAAAGCAGGAGGGTTTTGATAAGTCTGTTATAAAATCCTGAATGGTGGAGCGGTCAGGGTCCAGCTGCACATGGCCGGCATCCATTCATCATTTGCGATGCGTCACAGTGGAAACCTTCAGACAGTTTCCAAACACGTGTCTTTCATTCACGCTGGATGAGTCAACTGTGCCCAGTAAAGTAGCTCGTCAAAAGCCGTATTCAGCAGAGAGGAACTGAGATTAAATATAATACAATAATGTTTGAAACCTCAAACTTTATCTCAGGCTGAGTCTCACAAATCAGGCTTTAAGACTCCACGCGTAGCCTGAGCATGAGGCCGAATCACATTAAATCTACTGTAAATGCCCCCCAACACGCAGCTGGATACGTTTTATTTTGTAATTTTGAGACAATAGTTGATCATTCTTATCATTGTAGTGGAGAAATGCTGCGGACGGTCTTGGTGGAGTGATGATAAAGGAGCGACAGACAGAGAGAAAGAGAGCGATGACGTTTTCGGACTCAGACTTTACCTCCTCCGACGATATCTCCTCCTCCAAATCCACCGTGCTGAGTCTGCCTATCTGAAATATACCGCCTCCTCCAGACGGCTACAGACATCACAGACATCAACAGACATATATGTATGTTTGGCTTTGTGTGGAAACTCCTGAGCTCATGTTCTAACATCACACAGATGCTGATATTCAGAGAGGAGTAACAGGCTCCAAGAAACTAACAACGCATGTATGATCAAATGTACAAAAGTACATTATGATAAGAACTACTAGGATACTTCCACCTTTAGTCCTGGTGGTGCAAGAGGTGGCTGACTGGTTCTGGTGGCATTTGAGGGGAAAAGGGAAGTTGGATTCTCCCGTGTGTTTCAATATTAGAGGGACAGACGACTTCATTCAGTCTGAAGGTCTGATAGCTGATGACATTATCAAAGCTTGATAGTATTCTGTTCTCTAGTAAACTACAAGCAACCTTGTGTAGGATTAAAACGGTATCAAAGGGCACAGATTACCTTAAATGTTACGTAACCTGATTTTATTACTTGAGAAGTGCAGCAGGCATTATACTCTTTGGAACTGACTCATAAATTACATTATCTTCATCATCTTCATCCTTTCTAAAGTTAGGACTGTTAAGTTGTTCATAATGATGCATGTGTCCTTAATGTTCATACCAGGGAATGAATAAAGTAACAAGCTAGTGGAAAGCTTTGCAAAACTCTCTGTAAACCTATTATTTGGTTTAAGTAACAGAATCTAACGGAGTGCATCATGTAAGTAATTCAATCAACATTCATTTAATTACTTTCATGCAGTTACATTCCAACCCAAACAAAGCTTGTTGTTGCATCTGATGCCCCCCCAAACTGCAAACATACCATAACACATGAAAACACCCCCAAAAAATGTCATTACAAGCATTCATAACATGCGGCATTTAAAAAAACATGGCTAAAAGTGACCTAGTAGTGGTTAATAAACACATGACACAGCATCTTGCTGCAGGAGTAACAGCAGCTTAGGCTAACTTAGCCAAACATGCTAACAGTACCTGTCTGGAGAGTCTGGGCTGCTCGGAGCCGTTGAGCAGCGGCGTCCCCTCCCCGGTAGCCCCGGACTCGTCGGCCCGGCTGGACCACGACACTTTCTTCGTGATGTTGGCCATGGTGTCTTCCGGTAGCTCGCCGCTATGACTGTGGCTAATTTACTTCATCAGTGGCAGTTGTTGCTATAGCTAACTATCTGTTATTCTCCCTCAGCTCCTTCATGATCACTCTAGTGACTCGTGACGCCTTGTAAGGCTCGTGAGCAGGGTCAAAAGAGATCCGTTTAGGCGCGGTGGATGCTGGGACTTGTAGTTTTGTTGTTTAATAGGTTAAAGTCAGAGGGTGAGTGCAAAGACATCAGTGCCAACAGGTTCACCAGTGGTGGAGAAAACAATCCTGATATGTAAATACTCCAGATCCTGTTAAGGAGAAGTAGCAATACTGCGATATTTTAAAAAAGTATTGAAGTATTAGCAAAATGAGTCTAAAGTAAAAATATTAATAATTCTGAAAAATGGCCTCTTATAGTGTTAATAGTATCCTATTATGTGATTACAATTAATAATGCATTAATGTGCAAGAAGCAGTTTTGTACCTTTATAGTTGGTCATCATACACAATTTAAATTTACAAAAGCATAAAACAAAAGCATGATGAGATTTAGAGATTTATTCATATAAAAATAAGCATTATAAGTTTCTACTGACAATCCAAAAGACAGACCAACATATCTCTCTATCTACAGTCACACAGTGGCTATCAATAAAAAAGATATCCACGAACATGTAAGAAAGTGCAGCATCATTGATTAAAAAAAGGTGTTTTTCTCTTCCTTTAATCTCCATCCTGTATCTGTATGATGTTTAACACAATTAGTCAAAGTTCTTATTAATTATTATAGGGTGTTTTATTATATAACATGTTATGTCTGTTATGGATCAGAGGGAATCTGTCTCAGGGGTGAGCCTATGTTGAGACATTAATATCACATTTACAGGCACACTTGTATTATTCTAGAATCCTTCGTAGTGTTAAATGATTGATTGGTGGATCAAACTTAGATTATTACTGACAGCTGATCAGTCTGACTAGATCCAGTTTTGGTTAATACAACTTTAAGTCCAGTAAGAATAGTGTTGTGAATACATCAAACACATATGAGAACAAAAGAATCTAAAAGGACAAGAGTGTTTATTTTAAAAGAGACAATAAACAGAACGTGTTGGAATGAAAACTCTTGATTTGAATCCTCCTCTGTAACTTTACTACACACAGTGCTCCAGACATTCACATGCCACCTGCTGCACCTCCCCATGGACCTCCTTGATGTCCTCCATGCCAAGCACCACCCCTCTGGGCACACCCCTTCCTTCTGCCACCCCTTCCACCTCTGAAGGACTCAGCACCCGGCTCCACATCCTGAACCCGGCCACCTGCCCAGCGAAACCCTCTGCAGGGTCGAACCCCCCACCGACGGTGTCCTGCTCCTGCCCCAGCACCACTGATCCACCGCCGGGAATCTCCCAGCCCTTCCTGAAGTTGGAGCCCGAGGAGGCGAGCCGCCCGTCACTGTAGTGCCAGAAACGACCCTGGATGGAGGACCAGAGGGCGCAGAGGTGGTGCCAACGAGCGTCGAGGAGCGACGACGCATAGAGACGCCGATAGACGGGGTCTCCAATGACAAAGTCCAGGGATGGGGAGGAAGAGGAGGAGTGGGAAGATGAGGAAGATGAGGCTGAGGAGTTTCGTCCATACAGAACTAACTGGTTGTCGTTGAAGTCTGTGGCGTAAGAGAGCAGAGTGCCGACATGTGAGGCCTCCACACGGAGCCACAAACACACAGAAAGTTCAGGAAGGTCGGGGAGAGACCGGAAGAAGGTCACGTAGTTCTCCGTTGAGGCCGAGGGGAAGAACAGCATGGAGTCCACGTTACAGACTGCAGACAGAGGGAGAGAGAAGATACATTAAAACCCTGGAGCTAACATGTAAACATTGGTTTAGTAAGTTACCGTTTAAGACTTTGCTCATCATTCCCCTTAACACACACATACAAAATACATTTAAACCTCAGGTCCTATACCTTAAAAGTATAGTTCCACATTTTGGGAAATCATCCAGGACATAAACCAGCAAATTGATTAAACAGATGAGTTATAATGTCTTAATTAGTGAGCTTTGGGGGTTGCTGCTTGGCAGATTTTGTTACCTTCTGTGTCTCTGTTTCCGGTCTTTATGCTAAGCTAAGCTAACCTGCTGATGGCCGTATAGCTTCACATTCAATGGACAGATCCATCGTCCTGGTCTCAACATTGTATGTCCAGTCACTGGTTGAAAATACGAGATTGTCGGAGCGTTGGTTTCTTTCTTTGGCCATTTTTATACTGTGATTGTTTTTGGTGCCTGGAAATGTAATCAACACTGTGTAGAATGTATTCGCCCCCACAGGGGAAACATGAAGAAATGGCTCAATCTGGTGGAAAACAACCATTTTTGAAGCCAGGGCTCCAAACGATCAAAAGCCTGATCTAATAGAATGTATGATCTTGTGCTGTAATCGTGAGATCAACAATCATGGGACATTTTGTCCTTAAGGGTTTGTATTTTGGCTACACAGTTTATTATAGATGTATTATAGGAGCTGAGGTTGAGCTTCCAAAGTCAAAAACAATTTATGCCGAATGCATTAACACAGCCAACATGATCGAAAAACAAAAAAACACGTTTTCTTTCGCTGACTATTCAGGTCATAAGTACCTGTGAGGTACTATTGTGAGGTATTGTGGGACTAATAAAGGATTATCTTATCTTATCTAACTATTACTTACTGGTTGCATCCTTTTTGGGAACGGGTCGAGCAGGGATCTTGTGCCTCACAGGAAGATGGAGGAAGTTGTGGATCACTGAAGACTCAACCTTTGTGTCACTTTCTTCCTCCTCTCCTCCGTCCCAGTCGCTCACCCGATGAGACTCAGACTGGGACTGAGGGAGATCATCTGGAACCCGGGCCTGTGGAGACCCCTCACTGGTCCTGCTGTGTCGGTCTTTAGTGGGTTCACGATAGGTTGGAGAATGAGGGAGGGGCCAAGAGGGGTGCCTGGGGTTGTGTGACTGGGGGTGACGGTTCAACCGAGGCTGGGATCGTTGGTGGACCTGTTCATGAAGATACGGCTCAGTCTGGCTCGACTGGAGCTGCTCCTGCTGGATCGGGTACGGCTTTTTCTGGGCCCGGATCTGGATCTGTGACTGGGGATGGTAAGAGTCAGGCTGGGGAAGGTAATCTGTGGACCGGGCTTCAAGATTTGAGGACTGGATTTGAATCTGCTGATGAGATTCTGGTTGAGGTCTTGACTTCTGGGTCTTTGAAAGTTTAGGCTGGTTCGGTGTTGCCTGGTACTGATGAGCCTCTGGGTGGTTTCTGTTCTGCACTGTGGACTGTGATTGATTATCAGTCTGTGAATAGCTGATACCTTCTGATCTGGGTTGGGTATCCAGGATCCTTCCAGGCCTCTCTCCTCTCGGTGTCTGGCTCCGAGGTGTGACGTAGGAGTCGAGGGACTCCCCCGTCCTCCACAACCCTCTGGTTCTAACTCCTCCGTTCTGCTGCAGCACCTCACCGAGCCGGCCCTCCAGCCGGGTCACACGCAGGGCCTGGTTCTTCAGGGACTCCTGCAACCCTTTCAGCCCGATGAGCAGCTCGTCGCGCTGGTCCTGCAGGGCAGCCAGCCTTTCGTCTTGGCTCTGGAGCTCCAGCGTGAGGTTGGACAAATCCTGACCAGGATCAGGCTTCTGTTTCTGGGCGTGTCGGCGGTTCTCCCTCAGGTTCCTCTCCATCAAAGCCAGACGACCCTCCATCCGTTTACTCTTCTTCTCCAGCTTCCTACTCCACTCTCTGGGAGGATAATCAACGGGAGAACACTTGTTAAACTGGTTAATGTTTTAAAATTGTATAGATGTTTTACATTTTTGAAATATATTATATAGTTTCATTCCCCTTCACAGATACACCTATTTTTCTGTATTTTGGTATATGAAAGATATATGGTGATACATTTCATAATAAATGAAAAGCATTGATTGCTGATCAATTCTGAAAGTTATTGCAAATGCAGATCTATATGTATGTCAACAGGTGAGATCTTCAAAAGTGCAAACTGTTGTTGCATTCGAGGAAATTAATCCAGTAAAACAATATTGTTGTAAAGCTGTTCTGTTCTCATTCCCCAGAAAATAATAGAAGCGACTCACTTAACACTTTTTACTTAAATAAATCCTAATGTTTGAGCGTATATCTCTTTAAGAAAATCTAATTCCTGTCATTTTATGCGCTGAAACTGGATTTACCTCAAATTGGCTTCTCTTCTCCACTCTGCTCTTTACTTTTCATGATGCCTTTATTTACCAAAAACAACCAGTAGGGATTTGTCTGGGATAAATCTATCCACAGATATATTTACAGTCGACCCTTAATTAGTTAGTTTGTACCCGACCTCTGACCTGAGACCTTCTATCTCCTGCGTTGTGCTCAGCTTGAAGTGTTGGAGGTCCTGTGACACGCTGTGCCAGTTGTCACTCAGGGCCTGGACACGTCTCTCCAGCCCCCCCGAGGAGTTTCTGTTCTGGTTCAGGGCCAACATGTCCAAGCGGGCCTGGGTCAGTGCCTGGAACTGCTGGAACTAACAAAGAAGAAATGTGTTTACACAAGTCTTTCTGCAGCTGTTTGGATTCGAAGGTCAGGAAAATATTCAAAACCTCCAGAAAGAAAAAAACAAAACAACAATGCATTTCTGTGATGACTTTTCCTCTTGAACGATCGTTGCTGCAAGAGTTTTTTCACCATTTTAGCTGCATACCCACAGTACTTTCACAAAATGAATTATATGTTATTAGCCATTTTGTTTTTGTGTGTATGCCCGACAAAAGTGAAGGTCTGTAGGTCTACAGCAGTGAAGTCGAGGAGAAGGGCTTGACGTTAAAGCTTGTTGAGTTGTAAAACCTCAATTTTATGCCTTTTAGGCTAATTATTAATCATTGTCACGGACGTTACATCAAAAACACATCACAAAATACAGTTTACGCTCAGGTAGGCAATTAATTTCAAGAAATATTATTATTTTATTTGTTGAAATTCTCTTGTCAAAACATCTTGTATCTTGTAGACTGTACTTAAGCTCCTTAACGTTCATTCATCACTAACTCAACACACAGCGGAAAAAATACCAACATAATAACAGCATAACAAACACATGAATGCAATAAAAATGTCCATTATTTTGACGAATGTTGGCCACACTTAATGCACACACACACACACACACACACACACAAAGTCCGATTCAAACCTGCTCGTTGAGTCGTCGTAGTTTCTGGGACACAGGATCGACTCTCTGCACCTTAACGGGCTGAATTTGCAGCAGAAGCATGTGGACCAGGATCAGGGGCCAGCGGCCGGGCCTGAGGCTGCACATGGTGCAGTGTAGCTGGGATAGATGCAGCTGGGAGCCTGGGTCCCTGTCTGGATGTCTGGAGGTGAAGAGCAGAAGAGAGAAAGACATAGCGGAAAAGGGCTGGTCTTGATACACACAATGAACACATATGCACACTCGCGTACAATACACAAAAAGCACGCCCACAAGCTCGGACCAGACTTTCCATTTTCCACAACATCATTGGGGACCTCAGAGGAAATGCAGATGGATTAAACAGGTACTCAGACTCTTTCTCTCTCTCCTACACAAAGGAACACAAAGAAAAGTAAACTTCTCTTTCGACAAACTGTTTATTAATGCAGAATAGTAGATTACTATACACAGTTGTTTTTATGTTAAAGTGCTGAGAATTATGTTTTTCTCCACATCAATCCCACTTTAAGTTTGTTACTGTTATTACTGATCAGATTCAGCACAAGTAGAAAAGGTGTACACTTATTTGTATGTCATGTGTCATGTGTAACGTGCTTATTAAGCAGTAAATGTCATGATGGAGAAGCAGGCTTCTTCCCCCTGACTCAACTAGCAGGGGATTCTGGCTCCTTTCTTCTTCTTCTGCTTTTTCTCTGACCAGCTCAATCCAGGAATCACATCGGTTATCTCGTTCCTTCCGCTTTATGTTCATGACCTGGTTGCAACACTTTGGCTTCATTTACACTGGACTAAAACAACCAATATTTAGTTCAAAAGACAATTAAGACACTTGACAGCTCGTGTTTTGATTCAGTATTCTGTGACTGTTTCCATGTGTAATAATTCGGTAGTTTTTCACTTTAACTAAGTTAAATATTGTAAACAATTTAAGTCCTGATCATAATTACAAAATATTTCTTAATTTTAAGTATTTTAACCCTTTAGATGACAGTTCGTTTACATAATGTAACTGATGTATTTATGAAAAGACCCTAAACATCTGTATTATTTTCTGTATACTAAATGCAAGGCGTTTACATTCACATCTGCTCCATAATAAAGCAGCAATGCTCGTAGTGGAAACCAGGAAAATAGCAAGTATTTGCCCCAAAAAGTAGTCTGATGGAAAATAGTAAAAACTAGAATTTTGAAGCCGGGGCTCTAAATGTTTGAAAGCCTGATATGATAAAATGCATTGTTCTGTGCTGTAGTGGCTGTGGGATTTAAAATAGTGTTGCATTTTTGCCCTTAAGGGTCTCCCGGAAGCCGAGGTTGAACCCTTGCTGAAATGTATATCAAATGCTTTAACACAGCCAAAATGATTGCAAAATTTTAAATTAGAAAGCCAAAGGGTAAAAAGTACATTTCCAATAAATGATCTATTATGTTACAAGAGTAACCGAGGGCAGCTTGTCCAAAATGTTCAATGATGCACACCAAAAATTCCAGTTCCATGTCATTTGTGAAAGACCAGTGTCGACATAGTTTTCACTTTCTTTTTGAATACTGGACATGTGTTAGACTCCTCCTTGTTTCAGTCTGTCAGCCTGGGAAAACCTGCAGCACACGCAGGTCCATCACTTGAAAAGTGGTCGATACAGATCGATATTACTGTCTAAACAAAACAGCCTTTTTATTTAACCGGCTCGCGTTCATTTTCATTTTTAATCTGGCAGTGTTTTTAGAGGACACGATTTCTTTTGGTGATATTTCATTCCTGTGTGAGGAGAACACACTGATCCTGAAACAGATTGATAAAGGCTCCTCTGTGTGCAACGTCAGTCTCCTCTGCAGACATGGAAGAAGAGACTCCACTGCTGAACAGAAGACCAACATCGACTGAATCCAAGGTTGGAAACATTTCACTTATTTTAATGGCTCTTAAAATCTCATCGGCCAGTTGGATTTGTTGAGCTTTGTTAATAACGAGTTGATACAAAATGAAATGTCAATGTAACACTAAGCAATTAGTTAACTAAGTTTTCCCCACTTGTTTCATCAAAATCACAAATTATGGTAAAATTTATTTGAAAGAATTTGACAAAAAGTGAGTAAATCGTAAGGATATTGTTTGGAGCCAGACATTTCTTTAGCGCTGTGGAGAGATAGCAAGCAAACAAAAAAACACACTTCTCTTCTGTGTGCTTGCAGACTTTACTTTTGGAATCTATTCTGAAAATAACATTTATTTTCATTTCCAAACAAGAGCATTCTTTAGTGGAAGCTGTGAGAGCCTAAACGTCTCTTTAACTTGAACACACTGACACTATCAGTGTGTTTAGCTCTGAAACATAGAATCTAAGTTTTATCTTCATCCTTCCACCCCAGATCAATAACTCCAAACTGTTCCTGGCCGTCTTCTCTGCCGTCCTGGGGAACTTCAGCTTCGGTTACTCCCTGGTCTACTCGTCCCCGGTCCTGCCACAGCTCACGGGCCCCGATGTGGATCCTCGGCTCAGGATGGGCACGGAGCAGGCCGCCTGGTTCGGCTCCATCTACACGCTGGGCGCAGCGGCCGGCGGGCTCGGGGCCATGCTGCTCAACGACATGATTGGACGCAAGCTGAGCATCATGATGTCAGCAGTGCCGTCGACTATTGGGTCAGTCACAACATGCAGCTGTGGCGGAAAGTTCATTCACTCAAGCACTTCAGTGCAGTTTTGTTGTACACATACTTGAGTATTTCAATGTTATGCTACTTTACTTTATTCTTCTACTCTTTACTTTTTCCTCCACTGGATTTTCTTTAAAGCTACAGTAATTTGTTATTTTGTAAATGAAACAAAATGGCTGATTAGACCTTAACCTATGAAGCAATCGATCACTGACAAGTAGGTCAATGCTGTTGTATTAATAGATGATCGTGGTGTCTGTTTGTTTTAAAAACTCCCATCTGTTTATATGTGTGTCTTAGATACATGCTGATGGGGGGGGCTGTCGACATACGGATGCTCCTTGTGGGCCGTTTCCTCACAGGCGTTGCGGGGGGGATGACCGCAGCATCCATTCCTGTAGGTTAACGTGGTTACAGTCTTTTAAAAAACCTGTTCATGCAACTTTTCCTCTTGTTTTTAGGTCCCAATTACCCGTTAATCAGAGTTTGATACGACAGTCCTGACAACAATCATGTAAATTATCATGCTGTTTATTGTGTTTTTTCATAATGCATCTGTTCATGTGACTGTATGTTTGTGTGTTTATGTCACAGGTTTACATCTCAGAGATCTCCCACAAAGCAGTGAGAGGAGCTATGGGCTCCTGCCCTCAGATCACTGCTGTGTTCGGGGCGCTGGCGCTCTACGTCATGGGTAGGATGATACAAAACATCCTTGAAAATGCAGTGTAATGTTCAATGGCCATGCACCTTGCCTTTCTGGGCATTTGCTGGATTAGTGTTTTTGTTATTCTGGTTGCTTAATGTAGATAACACTGGGGCATGTTGTGGTATTTTAAGTGATGCATGCAAATTGTTCAGCTGTCTTCAACTTCAACCGCAAACATTTCCTGTTTGGCTTTCTCAACAATCACAGAGGCAAAACTCTATCATAGACCAGAATGTATACGCGCTATCGTGATCTGAACATCTCGTATGACGACGTTCAGGTCCGGTGGTGCCGTGGCGGTGGCTGGCAGTGGCGGGGGAGGTGCCAGCTTTGTTGATGGTTGTGCTGCTGGCGTTCATGCCCAGCTCCCCCAGGAGGCTCCTCGCTCTGGGCAGAGAGCAGCAGGCTGAGAGGGCCCTCCGCTGGCTGAGGGGGAAACACTACGACACGCACATCGAGCTCAGCGCCATACAGGTGGGAGACACACGGTCGCAAAGGTGCTAACATCATACTCACACATTGACTTCAGTTGTGTACATGCTAAGGTTAAAGAACTATTCCATTTGAGTTTTATTTAAATTAATGTTTATCTGTTTTTCTGCACAATGCAGCACAGCATCAACACGCAGGGTAAAGTCACATGGTCGCAGCTGGCCACACCCATCTACTACAAACCAATCCTCATCTCAGTGGTGATGCGTTTCCTGCAGCAGATGACGGGCATCACGCCCATCCTGGTCTACCTGGAGACCATCTTCTCCAAAAGCACCGTCTCCCTGCTGCCCAGGTTGGACATCTATTCTATTTATTATCAGTCTGTTTAGTCATCTTCTGTTGGTATTCCCTCTTGATTTTATGTGTTGCTGTTTGCAGTGATTGGCTGTTTGATTCAATCCCAGGATGCTCCATACTTCCCTTTTCTTCTTCTGTGTCTCTCAGTTATGACGCTGCCATTGTGGGTGCGGTCCGCCTCTTTTCCGTTTCTGTGGCAGCCAGTTTAATGGACAAGGCGGGACGCAAAGCCCTGCTGTACACGTCGAGTCTGCTGATGTTCCTGTCCTCTCTGACTCTGACCATGATCTCCCACACCTCAGCTTTCCCTCCAGGCCCCACCCCTCCTAATCTCACCATGAGTTTGGACTACAGCTCCCACAATGCCATTGGAAACAGTTTGGATGCCGGCCCCCCGACTGCAGCAGGCCTCATCCCTCTCATCAGCACCATGGTGTTCATATTTGGTGAGTGTTACGTTGCAATGTCGCTCATCGTTTGGACGTAACATTTGCTTAAATTATTTAAGACTCCAAGAGGATGAAGTGTAATAACTTTAGATATCCAATGCAACTTCATCTCTTGCAACCATCAGGTCAAAGGTTCTTTGGTTTATGACGTCAGCAGACGCTAACTTTCTAACACGCTCAGCATGTTAGCATGCTAACAATAGCATTTAGCTCAAGCATCGCTTTGTCTCAGCAGCCTGCTCAGGTAGAAGCAAACTAGCACTTGTAAACAAACATCATATGGTTACATGCAGTATATTTGATAACCTGTCAGGCTTGTATTTATCTAAGAAAGCACGTGCTGTTTGCTAGAAAATCACCCTTTGTCTTGTTCCAACAAGTTAAGACCCGTCATGTCCTCAGGTAATTTTGTTACACTTTGTTCTCGAAGCAACACCCATCTACTCATACGAATAAAAAATTGCTTCTTGGGTCATTCAGTTAAATTGGTTCCAATTATGTTGTCACGCCTTACTTAATTGGGAAAACGTTTCAAACGTCCCAGCGTGGTCATGTGACGCTACTGAGATTCAAGACTCTCACCTGAGAACAAATCGTTTTAGTACCTTTTTTGGGGTTAATTAAGGGAATAGTCTGATAAACCTTTCAACACAGAGCATGGTGTGACCTTAACAAACACTTTTCTACAACGACATCATCACCCGCTTTCATTTGACCTGACTGGTTTGTCACCGCGTTGTTGCTTATCTCCTAGGATACGCCATGGGATGGGGCCCAATCACGTGGCTGCTGATGTCAGAGGTGTTGCCGCTGGTTGCCAGGGGCGTGGCCTCGGGTCTGTGCGTGACTGTCAGCTGGCTGACGGCCTTCATGGTCACGCATGCCTTCACGCACCTGGTGGACAGGTACGGCCTGTACGTGCCCTACCTGTGTTTCACGGTGGTGTGTGTGCTCTGTCTGCTGTTCACCGCCGTGTGCATCCCAGAGACTCGCGGACGCTCACTGGAAGAGATCGAGAACTATTTCAGGACGGGGCGAACGTTCACCATCAACAGGAGTCAGTCCATCGCACAGTCAAACTGAAGATCACTTTGATCAAAAAGGAGTTACTCCCACGATATACCTCTGGAACAAGGCTACTGCACAGTGTTTATGTTTTATAAATATGTAATAATCAATATTAAAGGTCTAAGAGAGACGGTGTATGTTGTACAGCAATCTGAGGACAGGACAACTAGAATGATGACTGACTCAGAGAAGGACCACTGATTGTAAAAAGCAATTAACAATAGGTCAAGAAGTAGGTAATAATCATGTCACGTTAATAAAGCATCAAACAAACAACTATATGCTGTGTGAAGATATAGCGGACTAATGTCTACCTGAGTAGAGAATGATACAATACTAACACACAATGTAACAACACATTTTATCTTTAAATACATCACAATATATAATTTGACATTTACTGACAATGCTATATATTGTTTTTGTCCATGTTGTATTCATACATTTAACAGTGAAATATACACTTGAGTGCTGACACTTCACAAGTTACTGTGTTTGTACTATAAACTATCACGGACAGTCTCTCTGTGTCAGGTTGGTTATTGGATCGATTGACTTCAAAACATCTGCTACAAAATACACAATACATGCAATATATAAAGCAAGTAAACAATAAATGTACTTTAAATGTTTATTAATCTTATCAGCAAACAGGTTGCCAGCTGTCTGGGGAAAAAAAAACTGGTTTTCACAAAGAAGAGGAGAGGACATGATGTGGACGGCACACACTGGTGGCTGAGCAGGCCAGGTCACATGCCACAGTGCTCTCTCATTGAGTCTGACTCACAGCCTCCTCATCATCCTCGTTCTCTGGTAGCAGCACTCTTCTTCATGTTGCTCAATCACAGCAGTTATCTACTGTAGATTTCTGTCACAGTACTGAAGTAGACACAATAATATACAAATTTCAAGTAAAGGAGGAGACTACACAGGTTTCTGTGTGTGTGTGTGTGTGTGTGTGTGTGTGTGTGTGTGTGTGTGTGTGTGTGTGTGTGTGTGTGTGTGTGTGTGTGTGTGTGTGTGTGTGTGTGTGTGTGTGTGAGACTTTGATCTCTTTACCTTACTGAAGCAGTGTGTACATTGATGAAAGGCAAAAGAAAAGCTTTAGTACAACATAGGTTTGACTGTTTGGTTTGTAAAACCATTGTGCTCTTACACAGGGCTAATATAGCCTGCACAACGTATAGCAACAGCAATTGAGCACAGAAAAACCTTGTGTGAAACAATAGTTAAAGGGATGTGACATTTTATTACTGAACTTTGATGTGTGTTCTGTTAGTAGCAACTGCTGCACCGTCACCTCTGTGTCCAGATAAATATCAAATAATAATAAACATAATTTATTTACTCCCAAAATGTCCTTTTCTGAGCATTTCTCTGCAGGTACTCTTTCATTGCAATTGTCTTGGTAGAAGTTAGTTTTTCTAAAATCTATTTCCTGTAGAGATGCAAAGGTCTCACCTGCCAATTCTGATTTTGTTCCTAATTCCGATTTTTTCTTTTGAAGAACTATAATTGACAGCAAGGCTCAGCCGTCCTGGAATGTTACGAAAAATAATTTCAACCGTCCAGAAGTCAGTGCAAACAGTGACTTCTAAATGTAATCTTTTTACTTTGTTATTGTCATCTTTAGTGGTTATTTGCATCGAAAACACACAATGAAATGTTTAGGAAATTTATGATTTTTATTTATAGTTAAATACTTGTTTGGTAAAAGTTTAAGTCATCGTTAGTGCTTGGAAGTTAGACATTTCCCTCTTGAATATCTATTTTATATTGCTGTGAAAACATCTCCTTCAAACAACTGTATTTATTCAAGTTTCTCACCAAAAACTAATTTGTAAAACATTACATTTGAACACATGTTAGTGTTATAATTTACCTTCCAAATACTAATTCTTACTGAGTAAAGCTTGAACGCATCATAATCAAGCCAGTGGAACCTCCGTTAACGTTAGCCGTTAGCCGTTAGCTCCGTAATGAGAAGAACTCTGCTAGAGAGAGACTGTGATTAATCTGAGCAGCATTATGGGAATAAATTACAAAATAATAAGAGTCTGATTAAGTTAGTTGATCCTCCACAAACTAAATATACTTTGCAATGAAAACACTAAATGATTTACAGCCTTCAATATATTTTTGAGAAAGGGTTTTAGAAATCTGATTCACATTAAACTGAGCGCAATAACGACTTTATTGTTACACACAACACGTGTATGCATTCAAAATAAACAGGAGTCAAACTATGTTGTTGTCCTCCACATCAAAGGGTAAGACAGCTAAAAGATAAACAGGTGAAGAGACAGACGGACAGATCGGATCAGAAGAAAGACAGATAAGTGTAGCGGTAACTCTCACAGCTGTTCACTCAATATCTTTATACCTGCTGAGTCAGAGGCTATTATTATCTTTATGATTATAGCTTCCTCCTCCCTCCCTCCTTCCTTCCTTCCATAATCAATGCTTGTCTCCCTCTCTCCTCCCTCTCTCCTCCCTCTCTCCATCACTCCCTCCTCCTCCACCTCACTGCTGCTTCATGATCTTTTTACCATAATATTAAAATGTGTTGATATGAGAGCGTCTTTGCACATTGGTCACCCTGAATATACGTTCATGACTTTTGTTTGTAGTTTTGTTTTACCAAAGATAAAATTCTCTAATGCTACTCATCATTTTATGACTACTATTGTTTTGGTCTCAGTCGACTAAGATTTCTTTTGATGATTAGTTGTTGGGGTCAAAAATCTAAATGACTAATTATAATATGTGTGCTCACAAAGTCTGGTGTCCTCACGTGAACTTTATGGTCTCGAGTGGATTTTTCCAACATTAGTCGTTTTTTATGCTTTTTTCATGCTGAGCACATCTCTGGTAAACACAATATTCAAAGTGGTGCTTTTCTGTGATTCTTTGTGGAGAAACTCAGTTTTACAGATCTGTCGATTAAATCAACTAATCGTATGAGTGTTAGTCGACTAAGAAGTTCTTTGGTTCGAGGGCGGCCATCACTGTCATAAACGGGTTCCTCAAATCAAGCAATCTGATTGGTTTATAGCTGTGAAATAATAACCACATACCACGGCTATGAATTTCTTTGCACTTTCAGTCTGAGAAAAGAAAAAGTAGACTAATGTGCTGTCATGGTTGCTTAGGGGATCACTTTTTTTAAATAAATAAAAATACTTTATTTCCTCCCCTGCTTGCTTATTCACTTGATAAAATGAGCCATGACTGAACTACAGGTTGTTTTAGGTCAGTAAGAAAGAAATGAATAGCTTCATTGATAACCTATCAGGCTCCCCGGGGCTGTGCTCCAAGCTTCATAGCTACTACATTTTTGAAATGCCTTTTAAATCAGAGGGTGGCTTCGAGGCCTCAGGCAACATTTTTTTTCTGAGATAAAATGCTACAATTGATGAATACCTTGAATAGTTAAAGATGAAGAGATATCGCCGTCCCAACCCGAGGCGTCGTCTCAGAAGTTTAGCACTCTCACCCTCCAGTTCCTCCTCAGCAAAACACTGTTAGCTCAGTCAGCACTGCTGCCGTTGTTTAAACTTTTTTAACACCGTTAGCTGCAAGCCGTTGCCATGTTGAGAGCCACGTGGAGGCAATCCCTCAATCATATATGCTCTGAATTTTGAATTTAGCACCTCTAAACAGGTCTCTTTTTTTGCAGTTTTCATACTGATAACTATTTTATTCCTATCCCATTACAAGTATAATTTCAATTTAATTATATTTGACCTGTTGTTGGTACTGGTCTCACTTTACATATGGTTTCAAAAGTGCTATATGCAAAAAGCTCAATATTATTACTATTATCTTTTAATTGGTTATAAACTCAGTAGAACCAACAAAAATGTAATTCTGCGTGTCTTCTCTTTTAAACAAATAATTGGGTATGAAAAATGTATGAATTATTGTTCTTAGCATTTGCAAGTATCAGCATTAACGTGTCACAGCTATCATGTCCCAGTTTATACAAAACTTCATAACACACACACACAAGCCTCAGTCTTTTTACGAAATGTTAAATTCTGTAGGGATTGGTCTAATCTCTGGAATGTTGCTCATCAGGCCCATCGAAACACACAAACACACAAAAACACACACACTCACACCACCTCACCCAGATGACATCATGAGTGGAGGAAACACCCCACACTCTCACCCACACACTCTCTCTCACACACACACACACACACACACACACACACACACACACACACCTTGACTACTGAAGATTCTCCAACTGAGGTGTTTTGGGGCTGAAGGAAAATTGGGAAAGACAATGTATGCATTGGATCATTATTATTAAAGAAAGAATAAAAACCCTCATGTTTTTGATCGTGCACTCATGCAGCATTAGTCTGTAATGATCAAAGGTCAGTCAGGTTGATGCAGTCTGCCTTTAGAAACAGGCTCTGGGCTGGAATAGATTGATTCCCCACACATGATGAAAATCATAATTCATTACAATTATTTTCCAGCCTCCCTCTACATACAAGTGAAGGTGTGTTTAGGCAAGGCCCTGAAGCTGTACTCTGTCACCCAGTGACCAACAGTAGAAGAATGTGGCTCAACTGGCCTGCTCCCAGCTGACTGAGAGAAAATGCAAACCTGGTCCGACATCGTTTGAGCTGAAATTTAAATGACGTTAACAAAAATAAAAAGAACCTCAGGCAGGTCTGATCATTCCAAATAAACCTAAACGTGTCATGTTCTCTGCAAAAAGGCAACCAAAAGTCGTATTTTGGCATCAACCATTGCATTGTGTGTAGTTCAAATAGCCAAACCTCTCAACACTGAATCATTCATCTCCTTGTCCTCCGGCTGTCTATCATCGGCAAACAATGTCGAGGGATTGGTTGGATTTTCACATACTGTACATCTTTTGTGTTTGTTTGCAGCACCATCATAAAGGAACGTTTGAGGAACATCATTCAGTTTTCATTTAAAGGACCACGCCAGCCTTTAAGGAATTCTCTGATATTTTGGGAAATACACAAGCTTTTTAATGGAGAGCTACTGTTTATGAGGAGATAGATATCCATCTAGATCCATCCCCTAGAGTGCAGGGGCAGAGGGTTGGGTAGTTGAATATGTATATATGTATATATGTATAATATATATAAGTCTGCGCACTCATTGATCCTTTTTCTGACTGAGGTATGTGCAACTTAGAATCTACGGCCCCGACCATGGCTCCGAAGTATTAGTAGAGTAGCTGTGCTATGTATCGATAAAGCCGTGGTGCTGTCCGTGGTGCTGAAGTAGCAGACGGATTTGTAAATGCGACGAAAAGAGTCGGCGGGTAGCTAGTCGCGGTTAAACGTTATCCCTGTTAAAAATGAACAAATCACCTACTGGCCACGCTATTTCTTGTCTGGGACCATTTCATTCCTAAAAAAAACTGCTTTTGTACGGATTAAACAAACAACAAACTGTATATCGTGTTAATTATTGCGCTTCAGAGGTGCATGTAGGAGGACTAGCTGTTTCTCACCGTCTTTATGCTAAGCTTAGCTAACCTGTTGTTATTACTGTATACAGGAGAGACAGTTACGTAATTCTTCACAAAATCACGCATAACATCTCAAAAGTCTTTGTAGACGGGGTTCTGGGACAAAATCTTAATTTGAATGTGTGTTTGGTTAAATGTGTTTCTGTTCTGGAAGTTGGAAGGAAGAAGTTCTGGCAACCTTTGCCTTAACATCACCAAACCTAGGACTCCAGCCTAAGGCTTAACCTGGGCTTTTCATACACTACATGCACACAGATAAGTGTGGTAATGTTCAGATTCCTCAGATTGTATGTTCTGTATGTTCACACATGTAAAATTGTGTCACTCAAACGTTGTTGGCGACCTTCCGGTCACATTCCAGGTCAGAAACTATGATCGCTTGGAGTCTGTGTGTCAGGTTGAAAAGTCTGCTGAATACAAAGCAGCAGGAGGGAAACTGGTTATTCTCACTAGAGAGTGACACAATCACACACACACCCACACAATCACACACACACATACACCCTCAATAATATCCCAGAAACAAAGAGCATGAGAAGACGACCAGTTCAGCATTTCAAAGTTACACCTAAACCACTGAGTGACTCATCAGCGCAGCACATTCAGTCTTTGTCAGTGAGGGCGGGGCAGTGGGCGTGTCCGGGGAGGGGCTTGTAGAGGTACAGGTGAGACAGGTGGATGTCCCCGTTACAATCAGTCTGGACTCATCAGCAGCAGCTGACACACATCTCTGCTTATAGACTGCAAAACCCCAAAGAGGTAAGACCAGATAATATGGGATGTACGGAGAAGAGGACTTGATTGAACAGATTCAGATCTGGTGTTTCTTGAGTTTACATTGAACGCTCAGGCAGGAAAGGATTGGTAGTTATTAGAAAGATATAAAGAAAAACAGAACAGAATATTCATCTTGAGCTTTAAATCTCACATTAAATTACTGTTAATGAATCTGTTGTGACCTTAATCAGCCAACTGGTTATATGGGTTCCAGCTCAGCTTGCAGTAACATTTTCAGACAGGAAGTCATTTTAATTTGAATGCTTGTTCTTTTTTTCACTTTTGTTGTGGTTTGCCTCCTCTTGTCCTCGTGTTATTCTTTTGTATTTGTTTGGTATGTGAGGTTGTGAGCGGTACGTACGGTGTAGCCCAGAGGACATGCAGCTCTTGTTCAATGGCTTAGACAGAAAGTAAATGAGCCACTCAGATGAACTGCATTTAGGATCTGTTTACCTGATACATATATATCAAATCAGAACAAGGGTCAGACTGTAAATCCGAGACTCGACTTCGATTGAACTCTGGAGCTCTGAATGAGTTAAACTTAATCCAGGTCTGAAAAGTGAAGCTACGGTAGAAGTGTCTAAAAACGTGCATTCTCTCTAGTGTCCATCAGGGGGCGACTCCTCCGGTTGTATAGAAGTCTATAAGAAAATGACTCTACTTCTCTCTTGATTTATTACCTCAGTAAACATGAGTTTATGGTCTCAATCTCTAGTTTCAAGTCTTATTCAATACAGCATGATGTTCACTTAGTAAATTATGGTCCATTTAGAGTCAAACAGACCATAAAGCAGGGTATGCTTTAGGGCGGGGCTACTTTGTGATTGACAGGTTGCTGCCAGTACGTTGTCCAATCTTAGAACTTGAACACTTTCACAGTGTGTTTTCAGTTCATGAAAGTTAGTTGTAACATTTTTGGTTGCCTTAAAAATGTCTTCTTCTGTGTTGTACTTAGCTCAACCCTTTCGTGTCATTTCTGGTTGCAAAAAACAAGATGGCCAAAATGCCAAACTCAAGGCTTTAAATCCGTAGTTCAGCGACGGTGACTACGTCCACTTCTTATATAAAGTCTTTGATGTTGGTGCAAGATAAAGGTCAGTTAGTGTGTTTGTGTGTGTCAGAGAGAGAGAGAGAAACTGAGCGGCATACAGAGAGGATGTTGATGGTGTGTGCTCTGTGTGTGTTAAAATAAATGCTAAGTCACGCTAGCGTGTGTTTTTATGTTTGTTTTTATGGAGTGTTGAGACGCTACAAGAAAAGGACAAAAGACGAGGAGAGAAATGAAGAGAGGAAGAGTCGTGTCTATCTTTCAGCAGGTTTTTCCTGTGTGGCATCATTATATTAATCTGGCCGCATGACTTTTGTTTTTCTGCGGCCCTAAAAACCAGCAGAGCAGCTGTTTGAGTGTGACCAACAGAGGAACAGCCCATTTACATTCATGACCCTCAGGCTGGGCGATAATTCAATATGATGATTTATGGTCTTTCATTGGAATCCTATCGTGATGAAATCATATTTTCAAATTAACGTGATACACAATTAAGTCGTCTAAATTGATAATAACAATTACTCTAACTCAAATTACTCAGAAAACTGAATTGAAGTCAGTTTATGTGAATATCTCTGTAGTTAAAGACAAACAATTGTCTTAATCTGATGATACATGCCCTGTATAGCTGGGATTTTTTTATACTTTTTCTCTACAATTTCACTTGAAACTTATGTTCAGTAGTACTACAGTTCTTATTAAAATGAGAAAATCCTTTTCATTTGTCAAGTATTCAGTTCTAACAGGAGTAAACAACAATATGCTTTACCATGTGGTTATTTCATATAGAGAATTTCTTTATTGAATTACCAGAAAACATGTCGTATCATAGCGTATATTGTTATGGAGATATGAAATGATTTGTATCGTGATAGAATATTTCGGACACATCGCCCAGCCCTACATGACAGTCCCGCCCAGACGTTTCCCTTCAGGGACATTAAGAAGAGACATCCATACAATGCAGGACATAAACTCTGAGTCGACATAAATATGTCAGTAAGAGATATTATTGACAGATATTTTCTGACTTTGGGTCCATCAGGTGGCAGAAAGCAGCATCACATTTGTCTCATGAGGAGATCATATTAATAGAAGTAATATTACAGTACTGATAAAGATCTTAGCATGTTTCATAGGGTATCAGTATATTCTTCTTCACTGCTGATGAAGAGGAGCACCGTTTGTAACAGTATTTTTATATCTATGCTCTCTCTCTCTCTCTCTTTGCAGCACAATGAGTGCAGATGGAAAGAAAGAACTTCCTCCCTACATCATACCAGGTAAACCTGAACACACCATGCTCACACACACACACACACACACACAACCATCATCTTCATCATCATCAGACTGGCCCATTAACTCTTGTGTCCGTGTCTGATTTTACCTCTCTCTTTCCTTCTCTACTTGTCCAGCTCAAGGCCAGGGTCCGGCAGATGTGGTGGCTTATCACACCCACACTCCCTTCAACCCCAACTATAGCCAAAATGAGACCCCCACTAATGTTGCGCCAGGTAACCTCACACCTGACGATACGCTTCCTGGAAACGCACATCAAAAGTTTTTACCTGCAATGTACTCAAGCACACAGTGAATTGACGTTCCTGTTTCCTTTCACCCTCGTTTTCTCCTCCTTTCTTACTCCCTCCTCTGTCTGACCCTCCTTCCTCTTGTTCCTCCTCTCCTCTCCTCTCCTCTCCTCTCCTCTCCTCTCCTCTCCTCTCCTCTCCCTCCCTCAGTGTACACCAGCGGAGGAGGACTCGAGACT
Source organism: Leptoclinus maculatus (assembly GCA_032191485.1). Taxonomy (NCBI): domain Eukaryota; kingdom Metazoa; phylum Chordata; class Actinopteri; order Perciformes; family Stichaeidae; genus Leptoclinus; species Leptoclinus maculatus. The sequence goes on from JAVDOI010000002.1 coordinate 18,217,637, forward strand.
GGAGATGGCAAAAGGAGGTTTGTGAGCTACGACGGCGCGCTGGGGAATAACCCCGGCATGACGACCTGCACCTCCTGCCAGCAGCAGGTCATGACCATCGTCACCTACAAAGCAGGGACCTACGCCTGGCTGATGTGCTTACTCTTCATCTGCTGCGGGTGAGCGTGCTCTTCAGGGCGCTTATCGGCCATTTGGGACGGCTACGTTAACACATGAACACACTGCAGACCGCCTTACACAACATCAGAGCTGTGAACATTATTTTTATTGTAAGGGTCAGAAGAGGGCGAAACATATTATAAGGGGAGGGTATACATTTAAGGACAGCAGATCCCTTGCAAAAATGTAATTATAAATCTCTTGCAAGTGAACATTTCAATCATTCATTGGGAGATTTAATGCAAACATTCATATTCAAAGGACAACCACCCCCTCTCTGCACCAGGACTTTATTTTCCACAACAAAATGAAACAGATGTGGATCTTTATAGTCAATAATGAATGAACGTAATCTCTACCGAGAGCCCTTTTTATTTTTTCAAAGCGAGGGTCCAAAAAAAGTCTTTAAAAAAGCTGAACAACAAATGATCAACACTATAAATGCATAAAACAAAGCAAATGTTTGCATACACTAACTCTGTGTGTGTGTGTGTGTGTGTGTGTTGCAGATTAATCCTGTGCTGCTGCCTGATTCCTTTCTTCATGAACAAATTCAAGGATGCGTACCACACATGCCCCCGCTGCAACAGAGTGCTGCACGTTGAAAAGAAAAAATGCTGTAAATGATGAATATGATGAAGGACATGGAACCATAGAAATAAGAAATAACACCCTGTTACCTTTGTAATGCAGCTTATTTCTATGGAGGCAAAAATGAAACATCATATTATCTGCAAACAGACTGGGAGTCTTTGTGTTGTCAGAGCTTGAATGTCATGTACTCACTTCTTGTTTTATAGCTCTGGCAAGTTAAATTAACCTATTTGTGCCCAAAGACTCTGCTATATTTAGTATGATATGGAGAATGTGTTATGATTGGTTTAAAGTCTTGAAATCTGGTACGTAAATACTTTGGGAAAGTATCCAACATACAACTTTAAATTTTTTTAGAGGCAGAGCCTCCCCTGCCATCATGAAAAGTAAAAAACAAATAATGATAAAATAAAATAAATTATATTTCTCTACTGATCTGTGCTATGAATGTAATTTCTGTATGATTTCAATGATTTTAAGCATTTTTATAGTCAAAATCGCTGAATTTGCTCATGCCCTGTTCAAACAGAAAGGAGACACGCGAGGTGAGGCAGCGACGAACTGTGCCTCCCCTCAGATTGCGCAATCCCTCACAAACTGGGTTGAGCGTGTGTCTTTTGTTTTGTCATTGTTTGTCACCACTGTAATATTCCACTTGTATTATATGTCCTTTCTTTCCATAGAATAGGTCATGTATTTCACGTATGTGTAGAACACATTTAGTCTTGCTGATCTGACATTAAACCGCAGTGAAGAAGTACAGAGGGGAGGCAAACAGTACCTCTGCCTCAATGAAGGGAGCGTGCGAGAGCCCACGGGTCGGGTTTATGCTTGTAGTTCCGTTACTCTTCTTCTACACTTCTCTTCTTCTTCTTATATTTTGCTCTATAATCTCTATAATCTCGCGATTATCGCGGTATCTCGCGATTTTCGCGGGGTGGCGCCCGCGAGCGCTCCGCTTCTGAAACACAGGTTGGTGGGGCAGGTCGCAGATCGCGGAGCAGACGCTCCTTAAACTGCCGTGGTATAATATCACGACATCTCATGATGTAACATGCATCAATCTTTGTACAGCCATAATGTTACAAACAATAAAACTCTTGATTAGTACCTTGCATCTCTGCGGTTTCACTGTTAGATAATTGCCTTGGGAGAGTCTTCCTCCACACACGCATCCCTACACCCCGTGATTGGTACAGTCCCCAAAGCTTCATGAAGAACTAGTAAAGATTGCTCAGGACTAGTAGTTTTATGAACCTACTAGTCCTTGGGACTAGTACTGATTTTGAGTTAGTTTCATACCCTGCCTAAACCACTGAGTGACTCATCAGCGCAGCACATTCAGTCTTTGTCAGTGAGGGCGGGGCAGTGGGCGTGTCCGGGGAGGGGCTTGTAGAGGTACAGGTGAGACAGGTGGATGTCTCTGCTACAATCAGTCTGGACTCATCAGCAGCAGCTGACACACATCTCTGCTTATAGACTGCAAAACCCCACAGAGGTAAGACCAGATAATATGGGATGTACGGAGAAGAGGACTTGATTGAACAGATTGAGATCTGGTGTTTCTTGAGTTTACATTGAACGCTCAGGCGGGAAAGGATTGGTAGTTATTAGAAAGATATAAAGAAAAACAGAACAGAATATTCATCTTGAGCTTTAAATCTCACATTAAATTACTGTTAATGAATCTGTTGTGACCTTAATCAGCCAACTGGTTCTATGGGTTCCAGGTCAGTTTGCAGGAACATTTTCAGACAGGAAGTCATTTTAATTTGAATGCTTGTTCTTTTTTTCACTTTTGTTGTGGTTTGCCTCCTCTTGTCCTTGTGTTATTCTTTTGTGTGTGTGTATATATATATATATATATATATATATATATATGTATGTAAACTTGATAAACTGTCCTGTATTGTGGGTTGAACCATGTGTTTTGGCTGATTTGGGGTCAAATCAGAACAATCAAATCCGAGACTCGACTTCAATTGAACTCTGGAGCTCTGAATGAGTTAAACTTAATCTCCTACAGCTGTTGGATTAACTCCATGTCTTTCTCTGAAGTGATTGATGGGTAATTTCCACTCCTTTGTCAGGTGATCATTAAAAAATGCATCATACGAGTACAAACAGAGAGAGAGAGTCAGGTTTGACCAGCACAGATGTCACATACAGTCAGGCCACACCTTGGTCTCAGATGTGTCTCAGGGTGTTAACGTGTCTGAATGAAAAGTCGTCCTGTTTAGCATCAGAAAGACAGAGTTTCACCCGACTCGACATCGCTGATCGGCTCTCTGGGAAGCTCATCCCCTTGCTTTGATTTTCTTTTATGCTTTTTTTTTAGTTTGTCACCCAGGATGGATGGGGGTGGGGGGTTTTGCTTCATTACTTTTCTCGATTGGTCGCACCCAATTCTTCCTCCACTAATTTACGCCCAGACACCTGCCTCCACAGAAAGCCCCCACCGCCAGAGCCGACGTCACGTGGCCGCGTCCTCTCTCTCACAGACGATGTATTGTTTGATCGGCATACTGTAACTTTCCCCCTTTGTGATTAAAGTATCTCTGCAATGATGCAGATGGATTTTTCAGAAGCCGCACCCAGTCGTGTCCGCCTCCATCAGCAGCCTTCTGTCGCCTCTGAGGACAGAAACACCAGCACAGTGGTCCTACTCATTACATTCAGCTCTTTGTTTCACATCACTTTCATGGTGATAGAAGCACTGTTGTGACTGACTTTACACTATTTTACTATCATACTTTTTTAAAGTCTCTCTTTCTCAAAGGATCTTGAATGCATCATGACTGCTGCAGCCACTCTGCAGTGCTTGTCTTTGCATAATTATCTTCTCACTCATTGAGATAGAAAACATATCAAACCATCATAAAAAACAGGAGTCCCTCAGGCTGCTGGAAACAAACTATTTCCTTGTCCATCATGAAACCAACACACCCAGACTTTCCAATTAATGTTGCTTGTAGAACAGTGGACCGCAGCCAAAGAGTCAAAGAGCAACTCAGCCAGTTATTCGAGACCAGTTCTTCCACCATGACAATCAGCTTTTACCAAAGCTCCTTCACCAAAACAGATCTAGAGAATCGGACTGGAAGGAATAAGTTGTGGAGATTCATTCAAATTCACTTCTTTGAGGGATGTCCCTAATTTTCGTGTGTATTCAGTCATCACTTTTTAAAAGAAAGCTGTCAACACGGTGTCAGGTTGTTGTTGTTTTCCCCCCAGATGAGCTCAATCAACAGATTTCAGATAGATTTGTGCACAGCAGCAGTGACACACTCTCGGTCTGTGACACACAGTGAAGCATGCAGTCCGGTCGCATTCCTGCACCAACATATGGGTGTATACCGACCGGTTTGTGTGTGTGTGTGTGTGTGTGTGTGTGTTACCTCAGTAAACATGAGTTTATGGTCTCAATCTCTAGTTTCAAGTCTTCTTCAATACAGCATGATGTTCACTTAGTAAATTAGGATCCATTTAGAGTCAAACAGACCATAAAGCAGAGTATGCTTTAGGGCGGGGCTACTTTGTGATTGACAGGTTGCTGCCACGACGTTGTCCAATCTTAGAACTTGAACACTTTCACAGTGTGTTTTCAGTTCATGAAAGTTCGTTGTAACATTTTTGGTCGCCTTAAAAATGTCTTCTTCTGTGTTGTACTTAGCTCAACCCTTTCGTGTCATTTCTGGTTGCAAAAAACAAGATGGCCAAAATGCCAAACTCAAGGCTTTAAATCCGTAGTTCAGCGACGGTGACTACGTCCACTTCTTATATAAAGTCTTTGATGTTGGTGCGAGATAAAGATGAGATGGTGTGTTTGTGTGTGTCAGAGAGAGAGAGAGAGAGAAACTGAGCGGCATACAGAGAGGATGTTGATGGTGTGTGCTCTGTGTGTGTTAAAATAAATGAAATAAAAAAAAGGAACAGCCCATTTACATTCATGACCCTCGGGCTGGGCGATAATTCAATATGATGATTTATGGTCTTTCATTGGAATCATATCGTGATGAAATCATATTTTCATGTTAACGTGATACACAATTAAGTCGTCTAAATTGATAATAACAATTCCACTAACTCAGTTTATGTGAATATCCCAGTGTAGTTAAAGACAAACAATTGTCTTAATCTGATGATACATGCCCTGTATAGCTGGGACTTGTTTATACTTTTTCTCTACAATTTCACTTGAAACTGTTATGTTCAGTAGTACTACAGTTCTTATTAAAATGAGAAAATACTTTTCATTTGTCAAGTATTCAGTTCTAACAGGAGTAAACAACAATATGCTTTACCATGTGGTTATTTCATATAGAGAATTTCTTTATTGAATTACCAGAAAACATGTCGTATCATAGCGTATATTGTTATGGAGATATGAAATGATTTGTATCGTGATAGAATATTTCGGACACATCGCCCAGCCCTACATGACAGTCCCGCCCAGACGTTTCCCTTCAGGGACATTAAGAAGAGACATCCATACAATGCAGGACATAAACTCTGAGTCGACATAAATATGTCAGTAAGAGATATTATTGACAGATATTTTCTGACTTTGGGTCCATCTGGTGGCAGAAAGCAGCATCACATTTGTCTCATGAGGCGATCATATTAATAGAAGTAATATTACAGTACTGATGAAGATCTTAGCATGTTTCATAGGGTATCAGTATATTCTTCTTCAGTGCTGATGAAGAGGAGCACCGTTTGTAACAGTATTTTTATATCTATGCTCTCTCTCTCTCTCTTTGCAGCACAATGAGTTCAGTTGGAAAGAAAGAACCTCCTCCCTACATCATACCACGTAAACCTGAACACACCATGCTCACACCATGCTCACACACACACCACGCTCACACACACACACACACACACACACGCGCGCACACACACAACCATCATCTTCATCATCATCAGACTGGCCCATTAACTCTTGTGTCCGTGTCTGATTTTACCTCTCTCTTTCCTTCTCTACTTGTCCAGCTCAAGGTCCGGCAGATGTGGTGGCTTATCACACCCACACTCCCTTCAACCCCAACTTAGGCCAAAATGAGACCGCCGCTAATGTCGCGCCAGGTAACCTCACACCTGACGATACGCTTCCTGGAAACACACGTCAAAAGTTTTTACCTGCAATGTACTCAAGCACACAGTGAATTGACGTTCCTGTTTCCTTTCACCCTCGTTTTCTCCTTTCTTACTCCCTCCTCTGTCTGACCCTCCTTCCTCTTGTTCCTCCTCTCCTCTCCTCTCCTCTCCTCTCCTCTCCTCTCCTCTCCTCTCCTCTCCTCTCCTCTCCCTCAGTGTACACCAGCGGAGGAGGACTCGAGACTGGAGATGGCAAAAAGAGGTTTGTGAGCTACGACGGCGCGCTGGGGAATAACCCCGGCATGACGACCTGCACCTCCTGCCAGCAGCAGGTCATGACCACCGTCACCTACAAAGCAGGGACCTACGCCTGGCTGATGTGCTTACTCTTCATCTGCTGCGGGTGAGCATGCTCTTCAGGGCGCTTATCGGCCATTTGGGACGGCCACGTTAACACATGAACACACTGCAGACCGCCTTACACAACATCAGAGCTGTGAACATTATTTTTATTGTAAGGGTCAGAAGAGGGCGAAACATATTATAAGGGGAGGGTATACATTTAAGGACAGCAGATCCCTTGCAAAAATGTAATTATAAATCTCTTGCAAGTGAACATTTCAATCATTCATTGGGAGATTTAATGCAAACATTCATATTCAAAGGACAACCACCCCCTCTCTGCACCAGGACTTTATTTTCCACAACGAAATGAAACAGATGTGGATCTTTATAGTCAATAATGAATGAACGTAATCTCTACCGAGAGCCCTTTTTATTTTTATTTTTTCAAAGTGAGGGTCCAAAAAAAGTGTACAGTCCTTAAAAAAACTGAACAACAAATGATCAAGACTATGAATGCATAAAACAAAGCAAATGTTTGCATACACTAACTCTGTGTGTGTGTGTGTGTGTGTGTGTGTGTGTGTGTGTGTGTGTGTGTGTGTGTGTGTGTGTGTGTGTGTGTGTGTGTGTGTGTGTGTGTGTGTGTGTGTGTGTGTGTGTGTGTGTGTGTGTGTGTGTGTGTGTGTGTGTGTGTGTGTGTGTGTGTGTGTGTGTGTGTGTGTGTGTGTGTGTGTGTGTGTGTGTGTGTGTTGCAGATTAATCCTGTGCTGCTGCCTGATTCCTTTCTTCATGAACAAATTCAAGGATGCGTACCACACATGCCCCCGCTGCAACAGAGTGCTGCACGTTGAAAAGAAAAAATGCTGTAAATGATGAATATGATGAAGGACATGGAACCATAGAAATAAGAAATAACACCCTGTTACCTTTGTAATGCAGCTTATTTCTATGGAGGCAAAAATGAAACATCATATTATCTGCAAACAGACTGGGAGTCTTTGTGTTGTCAGAGCTTGAATGTCATGTACTCACTTCTTGTTTTAAAGCTCTGGCAAGTTAAATTAACCTATTTGTGCCCAAACACTCGGCGATATTTAGTATATGGAGAATGTGTTATGATTGGTTTAAAGTCTTAAAATCTGGTACGTAAATACTGTGGGAAAGTATCCAACATACAACTTTGAATTGTTTAAGAAAAATCAATTGTCAAAGTCAGGATTTCTTTAGAAGAATGAAGGAAACGTTAACATTGTTTGTTAAATGTTTTCCATATGATTTCTTTTATACGATGCATATTTGTGCACATCTTTGAAATTAAACGTGTTATGAATTCATAGATACCAAACAGTTGATTATGTTCCTTGTAGTTTCTGAGATAGACGTTTTCTCATCTCTTTGGGCACATGGGACGAATGTTTTCTCCTAAAATCTAATGCAATATGTAGAAAAAAACAGTCGTCACATGTGCCCAAAGACTAGATTTAGTAAAAACTCACTTCTTAGCAAAACGGTGTGACCGCTTTTGAAAGATTTTGTGCTTAAAATAAGCCCAGAAAACACAAAATTACAGTTGTGGGCACAAATGGGTGAAGCACACCCCACGCACTTTTTAAGAGCCGTTTTCAGCAAGAAAAAAACCCAAATAAACTTTCTCTATTATCCTTTTCTGAAACTTCTGCATACATGATGTCGTTGAAATGAAGGCTTGTATATACACTTCATCAAATACTTTATGTTTCAAGGGATTGTGCATTTGAAATTTAGATTTTACAGTTGGAGTCCCATATGAGTTGAACAAATGATTGTGTGTGTGTACACCTTTACACTGAGTATTGTATGTATATATATATAACCGAAAGCTAAACTTGTATTACTTGTGTCATCGATTGTATGTACAGTCCTACTGATAATCTCATAAATAAAGCTCATATTCACCTAAAAGCAAAGCTTTGTGCTCTCGTACCTGAAGTGGCTATTTCTTTATTCTTTTTTTTAATTAATTTTCTTTATGTGCTGTAAAGTGATTACAAAACAAGTGCCGACAAGTACATGAACTCACAAACAGCAGACGACAAAAACAGAAGGGGACAAAAGCAATCGGAGGAGTTTAACACAGTTTCAGACGAATGAGTACGAGAGTAAAAATGGAGGTCCAGCAAAGTGTGTGTGTGTGTGTGTGTGTGTGTGTCGGGTGGGAGGGGGGCAGGCACCAGACCAGACCATCAAGAGAGACACCCTCCAAAGCGCGGGTAAAGCAACGGTGTGACTGTGGAGCTGGAATCCTCCACCTGTGGTGTAGAGCCTCTTAAATAACTTGTTTTATTGATTTATTTTCCCTTTCCAGTCCAGTAGGGCTACGTGGAGTATTTCATTTTACTCTAGAGACAAAAGACAATAATATTGATATTGTAGCTGAGGCTACACTAAGACCCAACATCAACAGCACTGCACATAAATCTGAATTTCTGGCCAAATTTGGCACCAGAAAAATATTCTATATATGAGAAACAACAATATCTTGCATGTCAATGATCATGTTGGTTTTGCCATATTCTTATTATCCAACTTGCTTGTACATTCTCACCGAGGGTGGAAAATGATTTCAAGTTTGGAGAGAGAGACAGAACGATCATCAGAGAGTTTGTGAGGGAGGGAGGGGCTTGTAGAGGCACAGGTGAGACAGGTGAGACAGGTGAGACAGGTGAGACAGGTGAGACAGGTGAGACAGGTGAGACAGGTGAGACAGGTGAGACAGGTGAGACAGGTGAGACAGGTGAGACAGGTGAGACAGGTGAGACAGGTGAGACAGGTGAGACAGGTGGACGTCCCCCCTGCATCATCTCTGCATGCAAGACTGCAACACCTCGCCGAGGTAAGAAAAGATAATATGGGATGTACGGAAAAGAGGACTTAGTGTTACAAAATACATTCAACGTGCATATGCAGGAAAGGATCGGTAGTTATTAGAAAGTCGAGATAGACGAAGAAAAAACAGAATGTATTTGTTTGGTATGTGAGGTCATGCCGTCAGATTCAGTAAACAACATTACAAGAGGGATCTAAATCAAATCCTTTGCATTTGATTGGACAGTAAATAAGTGGGCGGGCTTAGAATGTGGCTCCACACCTCCCTCGTGGCTAAAAGTTGCAGATTGATTGATGGATGGTTTAATGAAAATATTAGTTTATTTCATCTCTCGCACCAGCTGCTTGTAAAAGTGGAACTCAGCCAATGAATTAAAAGCAACTCAACCAGTTCTTCCACCGTGACAATCAACCTTGACCGAAACTCTTCCTCATATCAGACACACCGCTTCCTGCCGAGACAGAAAGGAATGAACTGAGAAATGCTGCCAATTAAACAATATGTTTGTCTGTGCTCTCTCTCTCTCTCTCTCTCTCTCTCTCTCTCTCTCTCTCTCTCTCTCTCTCTCTCTCTCTCTCTAGCACAAGGAGTGAAGATGGAAAACAAGAACCTTACTACAACATACCAGGTACACCTGACTACACCATGCTCACACACACACCATCATCATCATCATCATCATCATCTTTCTCAGACTGGCTCATTAAATCTCGTTTCTTTCTTCTTGTCCAGATGAAGGTCTGGGTGATTTGCCGGTTTACCATATCTATTCCGTGCCGGGCGCACTCCTACCGCTACCTCACCGTCCTCCAGCTCACAGCTCAGGGTCATTTTGTGCAAGGGAATAGGCAAAATTGTCTGCTTTATTCATAGACTGCGTATTGTTTGTGGCACCGAGCGTTCACTGCTTAAACTGCCGTGGTATAATATCACGACATCACAGCGTCGGAAATACACGAGGGCAAAGGGCAAAACTATATATATAATGTTGCCCCTGATATCACTAGGAGAGGGGCAAAAAATGCCCCCATAATTTCCTCTAATAATAATGATAATTTAATGAACTTGTCAAAAAGATCGTAGCCTATATGACCCGGTCCAGTTGCCATATAATGTTTTTCCGAACGTTCTAAAAAAATAAATAAATGGAGCGCTTAATCAGACCTGTGACTGCGAGACTGCGGTCAACTCAGCAGACACTTGCATGTTAGTGCACCTATGTGCTGAAATGCACGGTAAACGCATTCAAACGGCACAGATCGGGAGCGAGCGAAGGACTTTGAAAGTTAGCGGAAAGATTAACGTGAGACAACATCCGGTTTCTTCAGACTAACATCCGGTTTTCAGAATAAGATGCCAACAAAGTATACATATTGCATAATGGAAATTAGATTAAATTAATTATATTCACATTAAGTATAAAACATGCTACCTGCATCTCGTGAGTTAAAGGGAAAATACACCTGCATTGTGCGTAAAGTGTCTTTATTCTTTGATTTGAGGGTTGCTGGAAATTAATAATACCTGACTGACAGTCAATTAAGATATTTTACTAAGCAAAAACTCTGAACTGAATTTGTACCTTCAAATGGCACATTTTTGAAAATGTTAAGGTGCTATAAAAATGTCTTTCTCAAAAATTCCACACAATAACTAATGCATATATGTTCAGGACAAAAATGGGTAATATCACAATATTTGAGGTGCTACAAAAATATTTGTTCTCAATAATTCCATACAATGACTGATGTATATGTAATCAAGGCATCGTTGACTTAACAATTGTTAATAGTTGTTTAAAAAATTTAATAATAACAATAAATAACCACAAAGAAATAAGAATAAAGTTGAATATGATTGTCCGATATATGTTTTCTGTTTGTTTTTTGTTCAGAAAATCTAAGAAAACACTTTGAATCTGTAGACTACTGCCTAATAGTCTTATTATTGCCATTTGATGACAATTGCTCATATACTGTAAGCCTAATTAAGTATATTTATTATTTTGAACAAAGGTTAAATGTTATTTCACAAGTTTCAAAAAGTTCCCCCAATTTTTTTTAAATGCCCCTGGATTTCAGTCAGTGGGGGCAAAAATTGCCACCAAACCTAGGACTCCAGCCTAAGGCTTAACCTGGGCTTTTCATACACTACATGCACACAGATAAGTGTGGTAATGTTCAGATTCCTCAGATTGTATGTTCTGCATGTTCACACATGTAAAATTGTGTCACTCAAACGTTGTTGGCGACCTTCCGGTCACATTCCAGGTCAGAAACTATGATCGCTTGGAGTCTGTGTGTCAGGTTGAAAAGTCTGCTGAATACAAAGCAGAAGGAGGGAAACTGGTTATTCTCACTAGAGAGTGACACAATCACACACACACCCACACAATCACACACACACACATACACATACACCCTCAATAATATCCGAGAAACAAAGAGCATGAGAAGACGACCAGTTCAGCATTTCAAAGTTACACCTAAACCACTGAGTGACTTATCAGCGCAGCACATTCAGTCTTTGTCAGTGAGGGCGGGGCAGTGGGCGTGTCCGGGGAGGGGCTTGTAGAGGTACAGGTGAGACAGGTGGATGTCCCCGTTACAATCAGTCTGGACTCATCAGCAGCAGCTGACACACATCTCTGCTTATAGACTGCAAAACCCCACAGAGGTAAGACCAGATAATATGGGATGTATGGAGAAGAGGACTTGATTGAACAGATTCAGATCTGGTGTTTCTTGAGTTTACATTGAACGCTCAGGCAGGAAAGGATTGGTAGTTATTAGAAAGATATAAAGAAAAACAGAACAGAATATTCATCTTGAGCTTTAAATCTCACATTAAATTACTGTTAATGAATCTGTTGTGACCTTAATCAGCCAACTGGTTATATGGGTTCCAGGTCAGTTTGCAGGAACATTTTCAGACAGGAAGTCATTTTAATTTGAATGCTTGTTCTTTTTTCACTTTTGTTGTGGTTTGCCTCCTCTTGTCCTTGTGTTATTCTTTTGTATTTGTTTGGTATGTGAGGTTGTGAGCAGTACGTACGGTGTAGCCCAGAGGACATGCAGCTCTTGTTCAATGGCTTAGACAGAAAGTAAATGAGCCACTCAGGGCCCTATTCCTCGTACGTCGCTCAACTAAGTCGATCAAATGTCCACCTATCCACCTTAAATTACCGAGATGATTGAAGGCAGGATATCTCGGTTCCTCAAAGGCTGATCAGCGCTCAAACAGTCTCGTTAAGTTGAACCAGACGTCAGTCATCAGGATAATTGGGCGTGCCCGTTTTACGTCAAAGGGGGGAAGTGTCGATCACCGGCGAGCAGGAGATGATCATGACAGCTTATGAGGAAGTCAAGACCATAATCATGGCTAAATCTAACACAGCCACCGCTGCGAAATACCGTAAGTGTTGGGAAAATGTATAGGCTAATTTTAAGTGCCTCATCACCCCAATCAATCAGATTATATTTCTTTAAATGTGCGGCAGTATGCTTAATGGAATGCATCATCGAATGAGATCTTATAGCGAAAATAATTATCTCAACTCTTTCAGAATAAGTAGATAAAACCCCCATGTAGTTTAACCAGCCATCAAGAGGACATGGGAGCAAGTAAAACCTAAGCACACAAACATGATTCAGAATGGTGAGTCCATACAATATGTGCCATGGTAATGTAATGAACACATCCATAAGTTTCTTAAGAACCAAATAAACTTTACGAACAGCACGGCATGCAGCGGCATCGCCCACACTGTACAATAATGTACCACTCGCAAAAAAGCTCACGGCTCTGATCCAGTCTGTGAGACGGTCAATGCTCGTGTGGTGTTCACAATGTATGACTCGAGAAGGTCTTGTAAATAAATGATTCCTTGTCGGCAGAATCGATAGCGCTCGTATAGGAAGTCATCATGATGTGATAACGGATCTTGGCGATCTCGGTCCGTGTACATTTTAGTCATCTGTTTTACCGTTAAGATACGGAAATTTCCGTATTTTCGTTTCATCGAATGAACGGTAAAACAGACGATCAAAATGTACACAGACCGATCTCTAAGAACTCTCTCCCTATAAAACCCTAATCTAACTAATATTGCTCCTTCATCAATGGGATGAGGAAGGGAGATGACATTTCTTCCCGGGGGAGTGGCAAATTTATCCAGCTTCCTTCAGTAAGCCTGCTCTGGAGCAGGTTCACTGAAGGTAGCTGGATAAGTTTAGGATAAGGTAGCTGGATAAGTTTAGGATAAGGTAGCTCGATAAGTTTAGGATAAGGTAGCTGGATAAGGTAGCTGGATAAGTTTAGGATAAGGTAGGATAAGGTAGCTGGATAAGTTTAGGATAAGGTAGGATAAGGTAACTGGATAAGTTTAGGATAAGGTAGGATAAGGTAGCTGGATAAGTTTAGGATAAGGTAGGATAAGGTAACTGGATAAGTTTAGGATAAGGTAGGATAAGGTAACTGGATAAGTTTAGGATAAGGTAGCTGGATAAGTTTAGGATAAGGTAGCTGGATAAGTTTAGGATAAGGTAACTGGATAAGTTTAGGATAAGGTAGCTGGATAAGTTTAGGATAAGGTAGGATAAGGTAGCTGGATAAGTTTAGGATAAGGTAGCTGGATAAGTTTAGGATAAGGTAGGATAAGGTAGCTGGATAAGTTTAGGATAAGGGCGGATAAGGTAACTGGATAAGTTTAGGATAAGGTAGCTGGATAAGTTTAGGATAAGGTAGGATAAGGTAGCTGGATAAGTTTAGGATAAGGTAGGATAAGGTAACTGGATAAGTTTAGGATAAGGTAGCTGGATAAGTTTAGGATAAGGTAACTGGATAAGTTTAGGATAAGGTAGGATAAGGTAGCTGGATAAGTTTAGGATAAGGTAGGATAAGGTAACTGGATAAGTTTAGGATAAGGTAGCTGGATAAATTTAGGATAAGGTAGCTGGATAAGTTTGTGAACCTGCTCTGGAGCAGGTTCAAGCTTATGGATGTGTTGCTATGGTGATTTTGCCAAACTTGCTTCGAGGAACCGAAAAGCCTGACGTATGTAATCTCATCCTCAAACTTATCCAGCTTACTCAGTTAGCGACGTACGAGGAACAGGGCCCTGATGAACTACTATTAGGATCTGTTTACCTGATATATATATATATACATATATATATATATATGTGTCTATTCATTCCTGCTGCCGACAGGAACACTGTACTTTTTATAAGACAGAGGGACTTCAGTAGAATCGTGTCACAAACACTAACAGGGATTTTAGATGTTACTGTAACTGACTTTAGTAGTAGTAACTGTGGTAGTAACAGTAGTTCTGGCAGTAGTAGCTCAGTAGTAGAATTAGAAGGATAACATATGGTTTCATTAACTACTTCATGGTTTGTTTGATGCCGTCGGATTCTCTGATTATGCAATGCTGAACATCAAACCGGTTTCATATGAAACAAACTGAAGTCAACTTCAGGAACCTAGAAGCAAAGCAGTAGGCCGACGCCGAATGAAGAAAAACTCCCTTTTAAGACATATCATACTTCAACACACTGAGATCTGACCGAATCTAATACTTGACTGACTTTGGTTTGATCTATTAATTTGACAAGTCATTCAAGTGTCCAGGAGATTTTGAGAAAAGGGCAAAATATGTTCTTTTTCCTAAATTAATTATATATATAATTAATTTGGTATATATATATAATTTGGTGTGTATATATATATATATACACCAAATTAATTAAGGAAAAAGAACATCAACATACACTTGAATGACTTGTCAAATTAATAGATCAAGCAAAAGTCAGTCAAGTATTATATATACGTATATATATATATATATATATGTAAACTTGATAAACTGTCCTGTATTGTGGGTTGAACCATGTGTTTTGGCTGATTTGGGGTCAAATCAGAACAATCAAATCCGAGACTCGACTTCGATTGAACTCTGGAGCTCTGAATGAGTTAAACTTAATCTCCTACAGCTGTTGGATTAACTCCATGTCTTTCTCTTTCTAAAAAAGATTCTGTGTAATATACGGTAAAATACTGGCAGCTGTGGTTGCCAGAACTTTACCGTAAAAAATATAGTGACAATGTGTAAGACATCACGGTACAAAAATACGGTACAACGTAGAACGTAATACAATTGGTTGGCATAGATTTCAGTCAACTTCTGATTATTGTAAATTACAAAGGAAATATCAAATAAAGCATATTGTAAATCAAGGTACAGACCATCATTGATAAACCTTAAGAAACTAACATTCTCTGTGAAAAACACGTTGAACTGATACAATATCTTGTACAATATAACAAAGCAGTGTTGAGATCTTGAATAAACAGCATGTGTCCATATATATGAAGGATAATCCATGAATAAACATGAAAAGATTAGCCACTTGCCCTGAGTTGATCAAGAGTAATGAGTAATAATTCAGTAATATCCCAGTGTAGTTAAAAACAAACAATTGTCTTAATCTGATGATACATGCCCTGTATAGCTGGGACTTGTTTATACTTTTTCTCTACAATTTCACTTGAAACTGTTATGTTCAGTAGTACTACAGTTCTTATTGAAATGAGAAAATACTTTTCATTTGCCATCTGGTGGCAGAAAGCAGCATCACATTTGTCTCATGAGGAGATCATATTAATAGAAGTAATATTACAGTACTGATGAAGATCTTAGCATGTTTCATAGGGTATCAGTATATTCTTCTTCACTGCTGATGAAGAGGAGCACCGTTTGTAAGAGTATTTTTATATCTATGCTCTCTCTCTCTCTTTGCAGCACAATGAGTTCAGTTGGAAAGAAAGAACCTCCTCCCTACATCATACCAGGTAAACATGAACACACCATGCTCACACACACAACCATCATCTTCATCATCATCAGACTGGCCCATTAACTCTTGTGTCCGTGTCTGATTTTTCCTCTCTCTTTCCTTCTCTACTTGTCCAGCTCAAGGCCAGGGTCCGGCAGGTGTCACACCTTATCACACCCACACTCCCTTCAACCCCAACTTTAGCCAAAATGAGACCAACTCAAGGCCCGGCATGACGACCTGCACCTCCTGCCAGCAGCAGGTCATGACCACCGTCACCTACAAAGCAGGGACCTACGCCTGGCTGATGTGCTTACTCTTCATCTGCTGCGGGTGAGCGTGCTCTTCAGGGCGCTTATCGGCCATTTGGGACGGCCACGTTAACACATGAACACACTGCAGACCGCCTTACACAACATCAGAGCTGTGAACATTATTTTTATTGTAAGGGTCAGTAGAGGGCGAAAATATTTGTATTTCATTTTAAGGGGAAGGTATACATTTAAGGACAGCAGATCCCTTGCAAAAATGTAATTATAAATTGTGTGTGTGTGTGTGTGTGTGTGTGTGTGTGTGTGTGTGTGTGTGTGTGTGTGTGTGTGTGTGTGTGTGTGTGTGTGTGTGTGTGTGTGTGTGTGTGTGTGTGTGTGTGTGTGTGTTGCAGATTAATCCTGTGCTGCTGCCTGATTCCTTTCTTCATGAACAAATTCAAGGATGCGTACCACACATGCCCCCGCTGCAACAGAGTGCTGCACGTTGAAAAGAAAAAATGCTGTAAATGATGAAGGACATGGAACCATAGAAATAAGAAATAACACCCTGTTACCTTTGTAATGCAGCTTATTTCTATGGAGGATGATATGTGGAGAATGTGTTATGATTGGTTTAAAGTCTTAAAATCTGGTACGTAAATACTGTGGGAAAGTATCCAACATACAACTTTTAATTGTTTAAGAAAAATCAATTGTCAAAGTCAGGATTTGTTGAGAAGAATGAAGGAAACGTTAACATTGTTTGTTAAATGTTTTCCATATGATTTCTTTTATACGATGCATATTTGTGCACATCTTTGAAATTAAACGTGTTATGAATTCATAGATACCAAACAGTTGATTATGTTCCTTGTAGTTTCTGAGATAGACGTTTTCTCATCTCTTTGGGCACATGGGACGAATGTTTTCTCCTAAAATCTAATGCAATATGTAGAAAAAAACAGTCGTCACATGTGCCCAAAGACTAGATTTAGTAAAAACTCACTTTTTAGCAAAACGGTTTGACCGTTTTGAAAGATTTTGTGTTTAAAATAAGCCCAGAAAACACAAAATTACAGTTGTGGGCACAAATGGGTGAAGCACACCCCACGCACTTTTTAAGAGCCGTTTTCAGCAAGAAAAAAACCCAAATAAACTTTCTCTATTATCCTTTTCTGAAACTTCTGCATACATGATGTCGTTGAAATGAAGGCTTGTATATACACTTCATCAAATACTTTATGTTTCAAGGGATTGTGCATTTGAAATTTAGATTTTACAGTTGGAGTCCCATATGAGTTGAACAAATGATTGTGTGTGTGTACACCTTTACACTGAGTATTGTATGTATTTATATATAACCGAAAGCTAAACTTGTATTACTTGTGTCATCGATTGTATGTACAGTCCTACTGATAATCTCATAAATAAAGCTCATATTCACCTAAAAGCAAAGCTTTGTGCTCTCGTACCTGAAGTGGCTATTTCTTTATTCTTTTTTTTAATTAATTTTCTTTATGTGCTGTAAAGTGATTACAAAACAAGTGCCGACAAGTACATGAACTCACAAACAGCAGACGACAAAAACAGAAGGGGACAAAAGCAATCGGAGGAGTTTAACACAGTTTCAGACGAATGAGTACGAGAGTAAAAATGGAGGTCCAGCAAAGTGTGTGTGTGTGTGTGTGTGTGTGTGTGTGTGTGTGTGTGTGTGTGTGTGTGTGTGTGTGTCGGGTGGGAGGGGGGCAGGCACCAGACCAGACCATCAAGAGAGACACCCTCCAAAGCGCGGGTAAAGCAACGGTGTGACTGTGGAGCTGGAATCCTCCACCTGTGGTGTAGAGCCTCTTAAATAACTTGTTTTATTGATTTATTTTCCCTTTCCAGTCCAGTAGGGCTACGTGGAGTATTTCATTTTACTCTAGAGACAAAAGACAATAATATTGATATTGTAGCTGAGGCTACACTAAGACCCAACATCAACAGCACTGCACATGAATCTGAGTTTCTGGCCAAATTTGGCACCAGAAAAATATTCTATATATGAGAAACAACAATATCTTGCATGTCAATGATCATGTTGGTTTTGCCATATTCTTATTATCCAACTTGCTTGTACATTCTCACCGAGGGTGGAAAATGATTTCAAGTGTGGAGAGAGAGACAGAACGATCATCAGAGAGTTTGTGAGGGAGGGAGGGGCTTGTAGAGGCACAGGTGAGACAGGTGAGACAGGTGAGACAGGTGAGACAGGTGAGACAGGTGAGACAGGTGAGACAGGTGAGACAGGTGAGACAGGTGAGACAGGTGGACGTCCCCCCTACAATCGGCATCATCTCTGCATGCAAGACTGCAACACCTCGCCGAGGTAAGAAAAGATAATATGGGATGTACGGAAAAGAGGACTTAGTGTTACAAAATACATTCAACGTGCATATGCAGGAAAGGATCGGTAGTTATTAGAAAGTCGAGATAGACGAAGAAAAAACAGAATGTATTTGTTTGGTATGTGAGGTCATGCCGTCAGATTCAGTAAACAACATTACAACAGGGATCTAAATCAAATCCTTTGCATTTGATTGGACAGTAAATAAGTGGGCGGGCTTAGAATGTGGCTCCACACCTCCCTCGTGGCTAAAAGTTGCAGATTGATTGATGGATGGTTTAATGGAAATATTTGTTTATTTCATCTCTCGCACCAGCTGCTTGTAAAAGTGGAACTCAGCCAATGAATTAAAAGCAACTCAACCAGTTCTTCCACCGTGACAATCAACCTTGACCGAAACTCTTCCTCATATCAGACACACCGCTTCCTGCCGAGACAGAAAGGAATGAACTGAGAAATGCTGCCAATTAAACAATATGTTTGTCTGTGCTCTCCCTCTTTCTCTCTCTCTCTCTCTCTCTCTCTCTCTCTCTCTAGCACAAGGAGTGAAGATGGAAAACAAGAACCTTACTACAACATACCAGGTACAGCTGACTACACCATGCTCACACACACATCATCATCATCATCATCTTTCTCAGACTGGCTCATTAAATCTCGTTTCTTTCTTCTTGTCCAGATGAAGGTCTGGGTGATTTGCCGGTTTACCATATCTATTCCGTGCCGGGCGCACTCCTACCGCTACCTCACCGTCCTCCAGCTCACAGCTCAGGGTCATTTTGTGCAAGGGAATAGGCAAAATGGTCTGCTTTATTCATAGACTGCGTATTGTTTGTGGCACCGAGCGTTCACTGCTTAAACTGCCGTGGTATAATATCACGACATCACAGCGTCGGAAATACACGAGGGCAAAGGGCAAAACTATATATATAATGTTGCCCCTGATATCACTAGGAGAGGGGCAAAAAATGCCCCCATAATTTCCTCTAATAATAATGATAATTTAATGAACTTGTCAAAAAGATCGTAGCCTATATGACCCGGTCCAGTTGCCATATAATGTTTTTCCGAACGTTCTAAAAAAATAAATAAATGGAGCGCTTCTTAATCAGACCTGTGACTGCGAGACTGCGGTCAACTCAGCAGACACTTGCATGTTAGTGCACCTATGTGCTGAAATGCACGGTAAACGCATTCAAACGGCACAGATCGGGAGCGAGCGAAGGACTTTGAAAGTTAGCGGAAAGATTAACGTGAGACAACATCCGGTTTCTTCAGACTAACATCCGGTTTTCAGAATAAGATGCCAACAAAGTATACATATTGCATAATGGAAATTAGATTAAATTAATTATATTCACATTAAGTATAAAACATGCTACCTGCATCTCGTGAGTTAAAGGGAAAATACACCTGCATTGTGCGTAAAGTGTCTTTATTCTTTGATTTGAGGGTTGCTGGAAATTAATAATACCTGACTGACAGTCAATTAAGATATTTTACTAAGCAAAAACTCTGAACTGAATTTGTACCTTCAAATGGCACATTTTTGAAAATGTTAAGGTGCTATAAAAATGTCTTTCTCAAAAATTCCACACAATAACTAATGCATATATGTTCAGGACAAAAATGGGTAATATCACAATATTTGAGGTGCTACAAAAATATTTGTTCTCAATAATTCCATACAATGACTGGTGTATATGTAATCAAGGCATCGTTGACTTAACAATTGTTAATAGTTGTTTAAAAAATGTAATAATAACAATAAATAACCACAAAGAAATAAGAATAAAGTTGAATATGATTGTCCGATATATGTTTTCTGTTTGTTTTTTGTTCAGAAAATCTAAGAAAACACTTTGAATCTGTAGACTACTGCCTAATAGTCTTATTATTGCCATTTGATGACAATTGCTCATATACTGTAAGCCTAATTAAGTATATTTATTATTTTGAACAAAGGTTAAATGTTATTTCACAAGTTTCAAAAAGTTCCCCCAATTTTTTTTAAATTGGATTTCAGTCAGTGGGGGCAAAAATTGCCACCAAACCTAGGACTCCAGCCTAAGGCTTAACCTGGGCTTTTCATACACTACATGCACACAGATAAGTGTGGTAATGTTCAGATTCCTCACATTCTTGACATTTTTATGGGGAAAATTGTAAAAGAAATTGAACTGCATGTTCACACATGTAAAATTGTGTCACTCAAACGTTGTTGGCGACCTTCCGGTCACATTCCAGGTCAGAAACTATGATCGCTTGGAGTCTGTGTGTCAGGTTGAAAAGTCTGCTGAATACAAAGCAGAAGGAGGGAAACTGGTTATTCTCACTAGAGAGTGACACAATCACACACACACCCACACAATCACACACACACACACATACACATACACCCTCAATAATATCCGAGAAACAAAGAGCATGAGAAGACGACCAGTTCAGCATTTCAAAGTTACACCTAAACCACTGAGTGACTTATCAGCGCAGCACATTCAGTCTTTGTCAGTGAGGGCGGGGCAGTGGGCGTGTCCGGGGAGGGGCTTGTAGAGGTACAGGTGAGACAGGTGGATGTCCCCGTTACAATCAGTCTGGACTCATCAGCAGCAGCTGACACACATCTCTGCTTATAGACTGCAAAACCCCACAGAGGTAAGACCAGATAATATGGGATGTACGGAGAAGAGGACTTGATTGAACAGATTCAGATCTGGTGTTTCTTGAGTTTACATTGAACGCTCAGGCAGGAAAGGATTGGTAGTTATTAGAAAGATATAAAGAAAAACAGAACAGAATATTCATCTTGAGCTTTAAATCTCACATTAAATTACTGTTAATGAATCTGTTGTGACCTTAATCAGCCAACTGGTTCTATGGGTTCCAGGTCAGTTTGCAGGAACATTTTCAGACAGGAAGTCATTTTAATTTGAATGCTTGTTCTTTTTTCACTTTTGTTGTGGTTTGCCTCCTCTTGTCCTTGTGTTATTCTTTTGTATTTGTTTGGTATGTGAGGTTGTGAGCAGTACGTACGGTGTAGCCCAGAGGACATGCAGCTCTTGTTCAATGGCTTAGACAGAAAGTAAATGAGCCACTCAGGGCCCTATTCCTCGTACGTCGCTCAACTAAGTCGATCAAATGTCCACCTATCCACCTTAAATTACCGAGATGATTGAAGGCAGGATATCTCGGTTCCTCAAAGGCTGATCAGCGCTCAAACAGTCTCGTTAAGTTGAACCAGACGTCAGTCATCAGGATAATTGGGCGTGCCCGTTTTACGTCAAAGGGGGGAAGTGTCGATCACCGGCGAGCAGGAGATGATCATGACAGCTTATGAGGAAGTCAAGACCATAATCATGGCTAAATCTAACACAGCCACCGCTGCAAAATACCGTAAGTGTTGGGAAAATGTATAGGCTAATTTTAAGTGAGTCATCACCCCAATCAATCAGATTATATTTCTTTAAATGTGCGGCAGTATGCTTAATGGAATGCATCATCGAATGAGATCTTATAGCGAAAATAATTATCTCAACTCTTTCAGAATAAGTAGATAAAACCCCCATGTAGTTTAACCAGCCATCAAGAGGACATGGGAGCAAGTAAAACCTAAGCACACAAACATGATTCAGAATGGTGAGTCCATACAATATGTGCCATGGTAATGTAATGAACACATCCATAAGTTTCTTAAGAACCAAATAAACTTTACGAACAGCACGGCATGCAGCGGCATCGCCCACACTGTACAATAATGTACCACTCGCAAAAAAGCTCACGGCTCTGATCCAGTCTGTGAGACGGTCAATGCTCGTGTGGTGTTCACAATGTATGACTCGAGAAGGTCTTGTAAATAAATGATTCCTTGTCGGCAGAATCGATAGCGCTCGTATAGGAAGTCATCATGATGTGATAACGGATCTTGGCGATCTCGGTCCGTGTACATTTTAGTCATCTGTTTTACCGTTAAAATACGGAAATTTCCGTATTTTCGTTTCATCGAATGAACGGTAAAACAGACGATCAAAATGTACACAGACCGATCTCTAAGAACTCTCTCCCTATAAAACCCTAATCTAACTAATATTGCTCCTTCATCAATGGGATGAGGAAGGGAGATGACATTTCTTCCCGGGGGAGTGGCAAATTTATCCAGCTTCCTTCAGTGAGCCTGCTCTGGAGCAGGTTCACTGAAGGTAGCTGGATAAGTTTAGGATAAGGTAGCTGGATAAGTTTAGGATAAGGTAGCTGGATAAGTTTAGGATAAGGTAGCTGGATAAGGTAGCTGGATAAGTTTAGGATAAGGTAGGATAAGGTAGCTGGATAAGTTTAGGATAAGGTAGCTGGATAAGTTTAGGATAAGGTAGGATAAGGTAGCTGGATAAGTTTAGGATAAGGGCGGATAAGGTAACTGGATAAGTTTAGGATAAGGTAGCTGGATAAGTTTAGGATAAGGTAGGATAAGGTAGCTGGATAAGTTTAGGATAAGGTAGGATAAGGTAACTGGATAAGTTTAGGATAAGGTAGCTGGATAAGTTTAGGATAAGGTAACTGGATAAGTTTAGGATAAGGTAGGATAAGGTAGCTGGATAAGTTTAGGATAAGGTAGGATAAGGTAACTGGATAAGTTTAGGATAAGGTAGCTGGATAAGTTTAGGATAAGGTAACTGGATAAGTTTAGGATAAGGTAGGATAAGGTAGCTGGATAAGTTTAGGATAAGGTAGGATAAGGTAACTGGATAAGTTTAGGATAAGGTAGCTGGATAAATTTAGGATAAGGTAGCTGGATAAGTTTGTGAACCTGCTCTGGAGCAGGTTCAAGCTTATGGATGTGTTGCTATGGTGATTTTGCCAAACTTGCTTCGAGGAACCGAAAAGCCTGACGTATGTAATCTCATCCTCAAACTTATCCAGCTTACTCAGTTAGCGACGTACGAGGAACAGGGCCCTGATGAACTACTATTAGGATCTGTTTACCTGATATATATATATATACATATATATATATATGTGTCTATTCATTCCTGCTGCCGACAGGAACACTGTACTTTTTATAAGACAGAGGGACTTCAGTAGAATCGTGTCACAAACACTAACAGGGATTTTAGATGTTACTGTAACTGACTTTAGTAGTAGTAACTGTGGTAGTAACAGTAGTTCTGGCAGTAGTAGCTCAGTAGTAGAATTAGAAGGATAACATATGGTTTCATTAACTACTTCATGGTTTGTTTGATGCCGTCGGATTCTCTGATTATGCAATGCTGAACATCAAACCGGTTTCATATGAAACAAACTGAAGTCAACTTCAGGAACCTAGAAGCAAAGCAGTAGGCCGACGCCGAATGAAGAAAAACTCCCTTTTAAGACATATCATACTTCAACACACTGAGATCTGACCGAATCTAATACTTGACTGACTTTGGTTTGATCTATTAATTTGACAAGTCATTCAAGTGTCCAGGAGATTTTGAGAAAAGGGCAAAATATGTTCTTTTTCCTAAATTAATTATATATATAATTAATTTGGTATATATATATATAATTTGGTGTGTATATATATATATATACACCAAATTAATTAAGGAAAAAGAACATCAACATACACTTGAATGACTTGTCAAATTAATAGATCAAGCAAAAGTCAGTCAAGTATTATATATACGTATATATATATATATATATATATATATATGTAAACTTGATAAACTGTCCTGTATTGTGGGTTGAACCATGTGTTTTGGCTGATTTGGGGTCAAATCAGAACAATCAAATCCGAGACTCGACTTCGATTGAACTCTGGAGCTCTGAATGAGTTAAACTTAATCTCCTACAGCTGTTGGATTAACTCCATGTCTTTCTCTGAAGTGATTGATGGGTACACTGTAAAAAAGATTCTGTGTAATATACGGTAAAATACTGGCAGCTGTGGTTGCCAGAACTTTACCGTAAAAAATATAGTGACAATGTGTAAGACATCACGGTACAAAAATACGGTACAACGTAGAACGTAATACAATTGGTTGGCATAGATTTCCATGAATAAACATGAAAAGATTAGCCACTTGCCCTGAGTTGATCAAGAGTAATGAGTAATAATTCAGTAATATCCCAGTGTAGTTAAAAACAAACAATTGTCTTAACCTGATGATACATGCCCTGTATAGCTGGGACTTGTTTATACTTTTTCTCTACAATTTCACTTGAAACTGTTATGTTCAGTAGTACTACAGTTCTTATTGAAATGAGAAAATACTTTTCATTTGCCATCAGGTGGCAGAAAGCAGCATCACATTTGTCTCATGAGGAGATCATATTAATAGAAGTAATATTACAGTACTGATGAAGATCTTAGCATGTTTCATAGGGTATCAGTATATTCTTCTTCACTGCTGATGAAGAGGAGCACCGTTTGTAAGAGTATTTTTATATCTATGCTCTCTCTCTCTCTTTGCAGCACAATGAGTTCAGTTGGAAAGAAAGAACTTCCTCCCTACATCATACCAGGTAAACATGAACACACCATGCTCACACCATGCTCACACACACAACCATCATCTTCATCATCATCAGACTGGCCCATTAACTCTTGTGTCCGTGTCTGATTTTTCCTCTCTCTTTCCTTCTCTACTTGTCCAGCTCAAGGCCAGGGTCCGGCAGGTGTCACACCTTATCACACCCACACTCCCTTCAACCCCAACTTTAGCCAAAATGAGACCAACTCAAGGCCCGGCATGACGACCTGCACCTCCTGCCAGCAGCAGGTCATGACCATCGTCACCTACAAAGCAGGGACCTACGCCTGGCTGATGTGCTTACTCTTCATCTGCTGCGGGTGAGCGTGCTCTTCAGGGCGCTTATCGGCCATTTGGGACGGCCACGTTAACACATGAACACACTGCAGACCGCCTTACACAACATCAGAGCTGTGAACATTATTTTTATTGTAAGGGTCAGAAGAGGGCGAAAATATTTGTATTTCATTTTAAGGGGAGGGTATACATTTAAGGACAGCAGATCCCTTGCAAAAATGTAATTATAAATTGTGTGTGTGTGTGTGTGTGTGTGTGTGTGTGTGTGTGTGTGTGTGTGTGTGTGTGTGTGTGTGTTGCAGATTAATCCTGTGCTGCTGCCTGATTCCTTTCTTCATGAACAAATTCAAGGATGCGTACCACACATGCCCCCGCTGCAACAGAGTGCTGCACGTTGAAAAGAAAAAATGCTGTAAATGATGAAGGACATGGAACCATAGAAATAAGAAATAACACCCTGTTACCTTTGTAATGCAGCTTATTTCTATGGAGGATGATATGGAGAATGTGTTATGATTGGTTTAAAGTCTTAAAATCTGGTACGTAAATACTGTGGGAAAGTATCCAACATACAACTTTGAATTGTTTAAGAAAAATCAATTGTCAAAGTCAGGATTTGTTGAGAAGAATGAAGGAAACGTTAACATTGTTTGTTAAATGTTTTCCATATGATTTCTTTTATACGATGCATATTTGTGCACATCTTTGAAATTAAACGTGTAATGAATTCATAGATACCAAACAGTTGATTATGCTCCTTGTAGTTTCTGAGATAGACGTTTTCTCATCTCTTTGGGCACATGGGACGAATGTTTTCTCCTAAAATCTAATGCAATATGTAGAAAAAAACAGTCGTCACATGTGCCCAAAGACTAGATTTAGTAAAAACTCACTTCTTAGCAAAACGGTGTGACCGCTTTTGAAAGATTTTGTGCTTAAAATAAGCCCAGAAAACACAAAATTACAGTTGTGGGCACAAATGGGTGAAGCACACCCCACGCACTTTTTAAGAGCAGTTTTCAGCAAGAAAAAAACCCAAATAAACTTTCTCTATTATCCTTTTCTGAAACTTCTGCATACATGATGTCGTTGAAATGAAGGCTTGTATATACACTTCATCAAATACTTTATGTTTCAAGGGATTGTGCATTTGAAATTTAGATTTTACAGTTGGAGTCCCATATGAGTTGAACAAATGATTGTGTGTGTGTACACCTTTACACTGAGTATTGTATGTATATATATATAACCGAAAGCTAAACTTGTATTACTTGTGTCATCGATTGTATGTACAGTCCTACTGATAATCTCATAAATAAAGCTCATATTCACCTAAAAGCAAAGCTTTGTGCTCTCGTACCTGAAGTGGCTATTTCTTTATTCCTTTTTTTTAATTCATTTTCTTTATGTGCTGTAAAGTGATTACAAAACAAGTGCCGACAAGTACATGAACTCACAAACAGCAGACGACAAAAACAGAAGGGGACAAAAGCAATCGGAGGAGTTTAACACAGTTTCAGACGAATGAGTACGAGAGTAAAAATGGAGGTCCAGCAAAGTGTGTGTGTGTGTGTGTGTGTGTGTGTGTGTGTGTGTGTCGGGTGGGAGGGGGGCAGGCACCAGACCAGACCATCAAGAGAGACACCCTCCAAAGCGCGGGTAAAGCAACGGTGTGACTGTGGAGCTGGAATCCTCCACCTGTGGTGTAGAGCCTCTTAAATAACTTGTTTTATTGATTTATTTTCCCTTTCCAGTCCAGTAGGGCTACGTGGAGTATTTCATTTTACTCTAGAGACAAAAGACAATAATATTGATATTGTAGCTGAGGCTACACTAAGACCCAACATCAACAGCACTGCACATGAATCTGAGTTTCTGGCCAAATTTGGCACCAGAAAAATATTCTATATATGAGAAACAACAATATCTTGCATGTCAATGATCATGTTGGTTTTGCCATATTCTTATTATCCAACTTGCTTGTACATTCTCACCGAGGGTGGAAAATGATTTCAAGTTTGGAGAGAGAGACAGAACGATCATCAGAGAGTTTGTGAGGGAGGGAGGGGCTTGTAGAGGCACAGGTGAGACAGGTGAGACAGGTGAGACAGGTGAGACAGGTGAGACAGGTGAGACAGGTGAGACAGGTGAGACAGGTGGACGTCCCCCCTGCATCATCTCTGCATGCAAGACTGCAACACCTCGCCGAGGTAAGAAAAGATAATATGGGATGTACGGAAAAGAGGACTTAGTGTTACAAAATACATTCAACGTGCATATGCAGGAAAGGATCGGTAGTTATTAGAAAGTCGAGATAGACGAAGAAAAAACAGAATGTATTTGTTTGGTATGTGAGGTCATGCCGTCAGATTCAGTAAACAACATTACAAGAGGGATCTAAATCAAATCCTTTGCATTTGATTGGACAGTAAATAAGTGGGCGGGCTTAGAATGTGGCTCCACACCTCCCTCGTGGCTAAAAGTTGCAGATTGATTGATGGATGGTTTAATGAAAATATTTGTTGAAGCTGGTTGCATAAACACGTCATATTTAGTTTTACAGGAAGAAAAGATGATCGGATTTTTGATATGAAAATACAGTTCTATACTGTATATTGTTAAATAGGTGCACGATATGACCAGAGATGTGATCTGAAAGGGTTAAAAATACTTTATTTGTTTATTTCATCTCTCGCACCAGCTGCTTGTAAAAGTGGAACTCAGCCAATGAATTAAAAGCAACTCAACCAGTTCTTCCACCGTGACAATCAATCTTGACCAAAACTCTTCCTCATATCAGACACACCGCTTCCTGCCGAGACAGAAAGGAATGAACTGAGAAATGCTGCCAATGAAACAATGTTTGTCTGTGCTCTCTCTCTCCCTCTCCCTCTCCCTCTCTCTCTCGCACAATGAGTGAAGATGGAAAACATAAATAAACATCTTCTGTTTCCCTCTCGTCTTCTCACCTCTCTTTCGCTCTCCCTCCTCTATACGACCCTCCTTCTTCTCCCTCCATCAGAGCACAACAGCAGAGGAGACGGAAAGAGCGTTGTGAACTGCGAGGAGAAGTTGGGGCGCACTCGCGGCATGACGACCTGCACCTCCTGCCAGCAGAAGGTCATGACCACCATCACCTACAAAGTAGGGAGGTTTGCCAAGGTGCTGTGCGTATTCTTCGCCATCCTCGGGTGAGCAAATCTAGAATCCACAAGGGAAAATATACCTTTTACACTTAAGATGGGCCTATATGTTCACAACTAGATCTGTTTTCAACTAGAATTTGACATAAGATGAAGACGACGACAAAACAAGAGGGAGGAAATGGGAAAATTGGCGCAATACGTTTGGGAGACGATGAGCCAGTAACACTAATAGGTTTGGTTAAAGAACAGCATTAGGCACACAATGGAAGGAAAGTGATGACAAGAAACAGGTGGAAACACACAAGTGCAGGAAGTGAAGTGCGTTTGAAACATGAGCTGTGTTCCAAATCGCACACTATTTTTATTTTGTACTCTTAGTACAGCCGCCCTTACAAGGTATGTGCTGTTGCATGTGGCATGCATTCAATTGGGGCATACCACTTCCTCATAACATAGCACCTTCTGTGATTGTGGGTAGGAACAGCCAGAAAAGCCTGCTGGCTTGCATACTGCAAAATGCGACCGCATGTAGTACCCTGGTATTTTTGGCATAATGCATTTGAAGTACTATGTAATGGGACATACATCTTTTTTCTGGCATACTTAATAGTGTGGCAGTTTGGGTATTGGAATGCACAGACTAGACACAGGGGAGTATACTGAAATAACCATAAACTACAAATGCAAAATGGTCAAAACAAAGCAAGTTCTTTCAAACAACCACATGACACTGTACTGTGTGTGTGTGTGTGTGTGTGTGTGTGTGTGTGTGTGTGTGTTGCAGGCTGCTAACGTGCGTGGTTCCCATGCTCCTGCTTCTAATTCCTTTATTCGTGAAAGAGTGCAAAGATGTGCACCACACGTGCCCCCTCTGCTACAGAGAGCTGCACGTTGAGAAGAAACGATGCTGTCGATGCTGAACATGAGGGCAGAAAGGGACCCGTGCAAATGTGAAATAACATCCCGTTACCTTCGTCTTATCATTTACACCATTTTTAAAATGGCAAATTAATATTTGTATTATATTTATGTTGTCAGCCTTGAAACTACTTATAACTCTTAAGGGACGATGGTTAATCTGAGTGAGCGTGACGTTCAAAGAAACAAAGATTTGTTTTACGTGAATTCATAACAAAAGAACATTAAAACCACATTATGATGTGATCATCGGCCATAAGTGTTGATGGAGCCACTGATCAAGATGTTCTTAAAATAAAATGTGACAAATTGAATATTTTTTGGACTAATATGTACATGTATTTTACTGAAATATTTTGTTTTTGTTTTATCTTATTTTAAAAAGATCTGTCTACTTCCCTAAATAACTGTATGTTTGTACACGTGTGACTTGGATGAAACTGGGGATGCTTTGACTTCTGTTATTTACTATTATGAACAGTTTAACATTATTTCTCTAATAAAAGTACATTATATTCTGTATCTGTTGTGATTGTTTACATCCGTCTCTTTTTCTTGACCTCCTCCAGAGGTCCGAGCCAATCACCCGACCCGTTGGTTCCTTCAGTCACATCACACAACCGCTACAGTACTACAAACTGAAATATCTCAATGACTGGATGAATTGTCATGATTAAGATACAACCTTTAGTGATCTGTTGATCCTTCATCTCATCAGGTCAAAGTTTGAATTTGTCCAGTACTTTGGTTTATGACCAAAAAACTGCTAAACATCAGCATGTTAGCATTTAGTTCAGTCTTGGAGATTTTCTATTAATAGAGACGTCTGTTAGGTTACTATATTGCTGATGGAGGCATGTTTGAGCTTCTGGTATTGCAATATTTATGTATTTGCAGTGTCAAGAACTGGGAATCTGTGGCGACATTCCCGAGGAAAACTGCATTTTTCTCCGTTGAATACACCCGAAAAAAAATGGAGCTTGTGTATGAACGAGGCTCTGAGCACAATAATCATTGTTTTAAATAAATTCTACATGAAGCAGGACTGAAATCTTCAGCTTCATGTCTTCCTTTATGAAGCACGCATGTCTGGCTCTGAAGTTTGTGAAAACATGTTCCGCATTTAATTTTAGAAGAAAACTCAGCGATCCAAAAAAAAGTAGGAGTTTTAGGTCGAAGGCAACTTTAAATCTTAATAGTTTGAGATTTTGGGAAATACTGTTAGTCGCGTTTTTAGCCACGAGTTGAGACTAGAGGAGAAGATTCTCATCTGGTTCTCCACTAAAAAAAAAAGCAAGCAAGTGCATTTCCCAAAGTGTCGAACTGCTCCTCTAGAGTGTTTCAGGTCAAACCTGGTGTGGACAAGCAGCAGAGCGGTGTTCTTTTTGTTTTTATAGAAAATTTTATTCAACATACATTTTCCAGCAAAAAGGCAATATACAGGAATAGTTGTCGTACACTGCTGCTACACTGAGGATTTTAAACTGGAAAAGATCAAATTAAGGTGTGATTCTGCAGGTTATCTTTGAACTGCACTTAACAAGACAAAACCAATGCAGTTAGTTTTGAAAAGAAAAAATAAATCCAAATGTAACAGAAAAAAA
Organism: Leptoclinus maculatus; assembly: GCA_032191485.1. NCBI lineage: Eukaryota > Metazoa > Chordata > Actinopteri > Perciformes > Stichaeidae > Leptoclinus > Leptoclinus maculatus. The sequence goes on from JAVDOI010000002.1 coordinate 18,248,654, forward strand.
TCGTCAATGGTACATCAGGAACGCAAAAAAAAGAAGAAAACCCTACACACAAGAAATATGAACACCTGGCTCCTTCTGTACCCAACAACAAAGGCGTGTTTCTCTTTAATTTTACACGTTCATATTTTTAAATATACAATTCTTAAATGTTGTCTTTACAGAGCCAGCTATGCACTATTAGGGGAGCATTCCATCTGTGCTTTAAAAGAAACAAAAGAAAAATTAATTCATCGGGATTAAAGTGTTTCTTACAATGCTGGTTTCGTCTCTACAGTCTTCAAACCAGCGGGCTCAAAGTGTCTGCAGCTCTCTAGCAAGCACAGCGCAGTTACTGCTCCCAACCACCTGGAGGAGACAGTTTCAATGAAGAGAGAAGATGACGAAGCTCGTGTGTGTGTGTGTGTGTGTGTGTGTGTGTGTGTGTGTGTGTGTGTTTAGAGGAGGAATGACTGAGTAAGACATTAAACCCCCCTGAAAAACAAAAAGGAAGAGAAAGTCAAAGGGGGGCAATGTCTTTGCATGAGTGTGTGCGCGTGTGTTCCTTTAAAGTCACGGAGCAACTCAAAACCACAACCAGAATCTACATTTGTCCGTCCTGAGAAACCTCTGACATTAAGTGCCTACGTGCAAGATGAAATACAGACAAATATCCTCCTTATTTTTTTTCCCCCATTTATTTTTAAACAGATGCTGTGGATTGTTATTTTTATTATACAAGATCTGCAGAAAGAGACAAAAAAAAAAAAATTTCAGTTTTCCTCCAACCAAACTAAGTGAGAAAGAATCGCGCATAAACTCGGAAATACTTGCTTTGTTGCACTAAAAGGATCGGAGGAAAGAAAATATAAAGAACCACATCGGGGTAACTAGTGAGCCTCGGGATAGACGCGGAAAATGACCATCGGGCCCCCCCCCCCCACCCCTGTTTCTGTCAGTTAGTCCTCAAACATCCTTCCATCAAACTCTCCACACAGCAGTACGACGCCTCTTCACACAACTCTATTTAAAAACAACCCCCAAAAAAATCTGAAGGGGAAAAAACAAGCTGGTGTGTAGTGGGAGAAGGAAACAAAAACTAAGTCTAGAAGTTCATATATATATATATTTGTGTATATATATATATAGATATATATAGTTATACTGCGTCCCACTTCCTCTCCACGCTCCCCTCCCCTCTCATTTTATATTAAAATCCAATTTCACTTCCAGACAGGCAACCAAAAAAAAAACAGGCAGTCAAAAGAGAAGTTAGAAAAAAAAAACAACCGAACAACCTCAAACATGGAGGGAGACGATTCAAAAAGAAAATAAACAGCAAAATCAACAGTGAGGAGGTGGTTGGTGCAGTTTATTTTGTGTCGAGGGATAATCCGTCAGCTGCAGCAAGATCCGAATCGCTGAAGACTTAGTGCCGGTGTAGAGCTGTAGAGGTGTCCAGGCAGGGTGTTAAAAGGGATGAACACACACATACGCACACACACAGTCTCTCACACACACACAAACACACACACACACACGGTTGGTTACAGTCTGTGGTTATGGTGTGTTAAAGTAGGGAGGGAGGGAGGCGGAGGAGGAGGAGGAGGAGGAGGATGGAGGAGGAGGACAAAGAGGAAGGGCGGGCTGCGTTTAGTTGTGGATCTTGATTGCTTTCTCCAGGTAGGTGTAGCGACCTCTCTTTGGAGCTTTGTTGAAATGATCCAACCCGAGCCAGGGCCGCGGGTGGGACATGTTACCTGGAAGGAGACGCGTCAGAGAGGTCATTTCACGCCAAGTCTCTTATTGAACGTTATCTTTATGATACGGAGGAATACTTATATGACTTTCAACCTAAGGAAAGAAAACATGGATGCCAACATAGCGGGGTTATAAAGAACTAAGTGCAACTGCTGCAGTGGACAATCAAATACAAGCAAAGTAAAGTGATGAACCCGAGCGTGTTAAATACACGAGGGAACACATCGAGACAAGATTAAAACACAGAAAGGTTTAAACGGCAGCTTTAAATCTCTCCTGTCAGGTAAGAACTACAACTACGATGTTCGGATTAAAAGCATCGAGCAGGAATTTCATTGGTCAACACAGCATGTTGCCGCATGATGACACACTAACGGTAAACATTTGATCTCCCAGGACCGTCCTTGTTGATGCATTAGCACGCTTGTGTTTGGTTGTAGCTTGTGATGTCACGATATGATCATTTGATATCACCGTTTCCACTATTATCAATTTATGATATAGCTAATCAACTGAAGTATTTATCATCATCAACTACATGCAGTTGGTTGTTATAGTGAGACGTTTGGCTACGTTAAAGTCTTACTGTTTATATGGGAATAGGCTACAGGAGATGCATCTTGTACGAGACCTCCCGGGTCATTTTGTAGATATCCAAAATGTTCCCACTGGAGATTCAAGGCTCATTTTTTGGCAGATATAAGGCTAGAATGTCAGTTCCCTCCGACAGCTCTTCTTCTCAACGCTTCAGGTGAGAGTCTCTCTCACACGACACATATCATAGCTTCAACAATCCTCACGGTTATGAAACCGTGAGGATCTGTAACGTGGTTATGGAATATTAACCCCTGTATCCCTGGTCAAAGCCTCTTAAAGTCACTAGCTTCCCTACGGTAACACCAGAAGCAGTAAATACCTGGCTGTGGTTCAAAGTCCTTCAGGTTGACCTCGTACTCGTCCTCAGTGATGTACTGATGCCGTCCCATCATCACGATCGCAAACTTGAACTGAGAACGAACACAGACAGACGCACGTTAGTGGACAGCTAATATGTAGAACATATTCAGACCGACTGGTTATATGTAGTTCTGTGTACAACACATTAAAACGTCCTTTATACAATTCTATGCATAAAACTAGAATGTTTCAGAGACATTTTATGAAACATGCGCATCAATTATTCACCATAAAACATTTAAAATGAAATTTTAAATAGTCTCTGGTCGTGTTTTACCTTCTCAAATTCTTTCTCCTGAATGTCCAGCATGGTCTGAATCCTCCTCATCACATCCCGAAATGACTCGCCCTGTGTGGGGGGGCGGGGAGCAGCGGTGGTCAAGGAAGGAAACAACCAGCCAATCACAGAGCATGCAGCTGGCTTTCTGAGTATTGCATCATGATAAGCAGACTAGAAACACACACCTGTCTGATCTTGAGCAAGAAGGGGATCCCGAAGGTGCCGAAGACTTCCTTGTGGAAGTGAGCGACGGGGATCAGCATTTCATTGTCCTTGTCCAAGTCCACCTGGTCCAAAGGAATCTCCTGAGGGAAGGAAATAAGGAGAGAGAGAGATTTAGTTTGTGTCGTTACTAACTTTAGAGCAGGCTACTCCCATTACTGGATATGAAATATGAGTGGAAAGGCCTCCAGTGTGTGGTCAGCTACTTTAAAGAGCAGTTTCACAAGTTCTGTTGTTGACTTCCAGTGTTTGAAGTTCTCTCAGACAGGTGATCTCAGGGTGTGGTCAGTACAGACTAGTTGAAGTTATGGCTGTACTGAGCCGTTTAACACTTCATTCACAACGTTGACACTCAAATTCTAAACTCAACATCCACATTCTTCTGTTTAAATCCAGTACTTCTGCACAGCTGCAGATACAGATCAGGTTTCACTATTGTCTGTATTATGATATTTGGAGAATTAGATTCCAGGGGTGGCTGCGGAGGATAGTTTGTGACTCGTGTGATCCAAACATCGACAGTAACTACATAGCATTGTAAAGTCCCAAAATGTACTAAAACAAGATGTAATGTAAAGTGCAATCATTTCCAATTTCATTTCATTTCTCAGCATGCTTTTATCTAACAAAAATATTCAGCTTCAATCTATATTCGTTGGCATTTTCACTGCAGTCCATAAAACGTTCTGCTCTCCCTCCGGTCACATGTGTTACTGGGGCTGTTTATACAACAATTACAAACAAATCCATTCGTCCTTTTTAGGTCGACATTCAGTTCGTCGTTTAAGTGCTTCAGACTTTCAGCCCGAGGAGTTCGGGGCTTCAGATTGGTTTTAAATGAAACTTTCTCAGAATCTTTTGAAGAAGTAAAACCCTAAAAGTGACGGCTGACGAAGCGCCTGCTCGTGTAGACGAACCGGATTAAAACTACATAACAGCGTCACGCTGAGGGGCCTGTGAAGAGGAGGAGTGACTAAAGGAGGAAAAATAAACTTGAAAGCGAGGAGACGCTCCGAACAGACACACGGGGAATGCCTCACACACACACACACACCTCTATTCTGAAGGTGCGGCTGGCGGCCGGAGATAAACATTCTAGCAGCTCGTCCTCCTGGTGAACCCCGATGATTTTATAGCTTACGATCTCCAACAGCCTGCAGGGGGAGAAAGAGAGGAGGGATTAATGCTCACAGCAGCTTTTAGAAGAGAAACTGGTTCTCAGAGCATGAAATCCCATTAAAACAGGGAAAACACTAAAAACTGGTCAACAAAAATATTCATTTGAAGCAGATATTAAAATCTCAGAGTTATTAAAGACGACTTTATAATAATGAGGAATCTGCAGGCTGAGGTTGCTGGTTAGATTCATGTACCTCTGAGGCATGAAGGAGGTAAACTCTGGTGTTACCGGGACGTTATAGTCACTGAGGTGAAGTAGCAGCTTCTTAACGTTTTAAACACTCACATTCATAACGTTCACTATCATAAGCCAGATTTCCACAGGGTGGGATACCTTGCCGCTACCGTAGCTGCTTCACAATGAAAGCTTTTAAATGGCTGGACGGAGTGATCTATTCATCCTACGATTCAGCCACATTTCGGTAAAATACATTGAAACGCACTGAATCAATGACACACACACACTGCTGCAGGGTGGGTACCTGAGCTTGTCAGAGCCTTTTTCAGAGAGCTCCACGGCCTTTTTACATTCTTCCAACAGGTCCCGCACACAGCCGTGCTTGTCAGGGTAGAGGGTGATCTCCTGCAAACACACGGGCACAGTTCACGTCTGCAGAAGCCACAGATTGGATCGTGTGTAGTGACATAATGCTCAGAGTGCGTCTCTGCGTTACCTCCTCTCTGAACTGGCTGTTGAGCCATATGGATTTAAAACTCCTCCTGTTCTCAAAGTCTGTTATCTTCATCTTCAACTGTGGACGCATCAAGAGAGAGAGAGAGACAATCAGGAAGCTGTTATCAACACCCTGTGATCCAACGTGCTGCCATAACACCGATCCCACAGGTCTCAATTTATTTTGTGCACACAATGCTGCATCTTCCATTTGCAGAAGAATCTCCCTTCACACTTGTCTGTATCTGCTACAGATTATAAACTGCCACAGAGGCGGTTATATTTAGAAGATAATGCACTGATGGAAGATGATGCACGCCTGACTCATCTTTTCTGGAGGTTTTTCTTGTTCTACCTTCGCTGACAGCTGGCTGCGGTAGTTTGAGCTTCGTTAGCTTAGCTAGGACCTTCTAATGTGAACTAAGCCATCATAACCATCACATGGCCCGACAGGAGACACCTCACCGTTATAACATCTACTGGTTCAGTGTTTGACATGAATCTGGTTTACTTTACAGTCAGAATGAAACTGAACTTTCAGGAAAGCAGAGAGAATGTTTGATTAGAAAGACAACTGATTCAGTATCAATCAGACCTCATTCTGACAGAAAAATGCACAATTGGAAATATTTATGAACATTGAAAGTGGGGCTGCAATTATTTTCATTATTGATTAATCTGCCAGTTATTTCCTAGCTTAATTAATTAGTCGTTTGGTCATCAAAAGATCTTGGGGCACAAGTTAAAAGCCAATAAACGTCTTCCTTTCAGTCCAAAAGCCAAAAAAGAAAAGACCAAGAAATGAAGAATGAATGAAATAAAACAGGAGCAGCAACATGAGAAACAGTGAAAAACAACAAATGAAAGAAAGAAAAAGACGGATTACGAGAAGAGCTTGAAACATAAAAGCTACTCCTTTGGCACAAAAGCATCCGCCGTGGGCCAAAACACACTTCCAAAAACATGTGGGAAAGAAAACAGAAACCCCCTGAAGCTTCCCTACCTGCTGATAGTAGAGTTTCTTGGGCTGCCGAGGTTTGAAGAACTGCAGCAGGTCCCGCAGCGTTCCCTCATAGTTGTGTCTGAGAGGATTCCCTGGACCGTCCCTGTACCTGGCCACCACACCACCAGGCAGGGGGGGAGGACGACCAAGGGGAGTGAAGAAGAAGAATGACAGGAGAAGAGAAACAAGAGGGCGGAAGAAAGAAGAAGAAGAGGAGGAGAGAAAAGAGGCAAGTGGACAAGGAGAGAAAAAGAGGGAGAAGACGGGAACAGAAGGGGAAGACGAAAAAATTCAGCGAGATGCAGAATAGAGGAAGAATGGAGGGGGAGAGAGGAGGACGGGAGGGAGGCAGAGTGGGAGGAGTTAGAGGAAAACAACAAAGAAAGGTGGGGGGGGACAGGTTACGCAACATTTCTACTGACAACTGCAAGTAATCAGATCAAAGGCAAACATCACACAAGCTGTGAGAATAAAAACACAGAATATAAATGTACACAACATGTTTCTACACGTCAAGCAGGACTGGGAATGTGTACGTAAGTGTATATGTGGATGATTAGTATACTGAAACCAGTCTTTACTTTCTTATTATTAACCGTTATGTTCCATGTCTATAAAAGGGAAATATCACAGGAGTGTGTGGATGAGACAAGCCTCCTACCCCTGTGACTTGAAGAACTGCAGCAGCATTGGATCCGTGTTCAACCTCTGAGCTACGGTCTTGGCCACCTGACAAACAAACAAAAATATTACAAGTGGGGATCAGCACAGCCTGACAAGAGTTCATCTGTGTTTTAATATCAGTTTAAATAAACATTAAGAATAGAAAAACAATTCATCTTGAAAGACCCAGTTCATTTAATGCAATTTACTGTCACACAAGCTGCTGCAAACGTGCAGAAATTACATCTTTAATTCCCCCCAAACTTCAAACATTCATCCAAAGTACCTGAAAATAGTTCATGCGGTTAGAGAGCGTGACGACGAAGCCTGGGTCGTTGTGGATGGTCTTGTCACAGAAGATGACGTCCACCCGGTGGTAGAGATCCCGGAAATACTCCTTGGCTGTCGGCAGCTCGCTGCTGTCGTTCTCTGGGTCGTCCCTTTGTGATTGGAGGAAGGCAGGAGAAAGATTAATTAAGGTACAGAATGTGCAGTGTTGACGCAGAGAAGACAACGGGAGGGAAGAGTTGGTAGACACAGATGTGACCGGTTGGGAGAGAGAATTTAATAACAATAGAGGGATCGAGACTAACGGATCATTAAGCCTTCAAAGATTATTTCTAAGCTATAACTTCCTCTAAATGCACACGTTCTCTCCTCTCCCACCTCTCTGTGTTTCACTGCATTTCATCAGACATACCAAAGAGCCACGAGACATGCAAGTCCTCCGCCCATCTGCCTGATGTATTATTAGGACAGATACTGTGCTAAACCTAATTATACAAGTGCAGGTTAGAGTGACGTTCGGTTTACCGTCAGTGTAACTCACCAAAACACATTGTGTGCATCTTTGACGTCTAACAACGTCCTCATGAGACATTCATTTGATGGCGCTTGACTGTCGATGAGCATTACTGCACCAGGCAGCTTTGATTCTACACGTTTGTCCTGATATAATGCTCACAGCTAGAATTACAACTCAGCCATGCTGCTATTAAAACTCTAAATATATTCAGATGTAACTGCACGTCCTAAATGTAATAAAAAGAATGGGCCTTACTTCTGGAAGACAATGATGTCACCGTCCATGAGCTCATCCAGGGCCTTGTCCAGAGAGACGTCGTAGTCCTGTATCCGCTCCGTTAGATTGGGCTTTACTTCCTGTCACACACAAGGCATCGTGGGAAATGTAGTCAGAATGAAGCAGAGTATTTCGTCAAGGATGTGTAAACACGCAACTACAGAAGAGCAAATGTTAGGAGAAAGAGACGTGCTGCATGTAACGGTGTGAAAGTGTGCACAGGAGAGGTTGTGAGACACGACTGGAGTGCCAGATAGAAGAGCACACGGCTGTGAAGAGTGAGAACGAGTGAGGAAAAGAGCAGAGGAATGTGCCAGCAAGTGAGCGCTACATAAATAGATCACCTCATAGAGGATAAGGCTAGTTTCCTGCTGAAACCCTGCTCTCTCACACATGACTGGTAGAAGGTCTCCTGGTAACAGGGCGAAAAAGAGCAACAGAAACACGATTTTAAATCTTGAAGTTCCAGTACGACAGCGTGGTAAGCTTCAAACGGACTGGGCTGTGGCCACCACTTACTTATTTTGCAGGATATAGGTGTGTAGATATGTCCACAATAATTTAAGCTTCTGGTTTTGGGGTCATACATCTTCAAGAACAACATGACATCATCTAAAAAAGAAAGAGACAAAGACATTGTTGCTACAGAAGGTGGACAGCATATCAAAGACCTCGCTTAAATGATAACTAGAACACCACTTCTATTATTATTATTATTACATTCATCATGCATTTACCACAATGTGAACAGTAACAGCCGGTGATCATAATAGTATTTCAAGTTAGAGTATATCTGTGCCAACAAACTCAATGCAAAGTCAGTCTGAAGCAATACAACTTTGAAGATTAACTGAAGGAATGATGTAGAGGTCATGCTGAGACGTTTGGACCTAAAGAACAAGTCACTGAGCTCTACAAGTCAAAACAATGTGTGGAAACGCTGCTAGCACGGCTGGATGAGGGTTGGCGTGTGGGACTTACGGTCTTTGTCGAACTTGGGTAATGTGGCCCCACTGGCCGCCATCTCTGGATCCACCGTCTCCAGAAATATTGTCCAGGGGTTCTCATTGTCGCTCAGGTCGATCATCTGGAACACAAACATACATATTACAGACGAGTGGACCACACTCTTTATATACACTGTGGGGGGCACTGATAGGTCTTTAGGTTACTTTTGTAACTTAAATGAAATGTGTCCCAGAACGATATAAATGTACTGGATCGGCAGTAATGATAACCTGACTGTACGTAAAACAGCAGACAAAAGCGTTTCCAAAAATGCCCATCGAGTACCAAAATACAAACGCGGGTTACGCCCACAAACACTCACCGACTTGCTGCAGTCGGCCTCGTAGTCGAGCATGGCGGGTCGCTTGGTTCCATTGCTCCGGGCCTGCATGGGCCACAGCCTCATCTGGTCCTGTGGGAAACCCTGCAGCGAAACAACAGCAGAGATTCATTTAATTCACACTTATTAAAAAAGATGAACGGAAAAGCCCAAAAGGCGTAAAGTAGCAATATGGTGGGAGGAAAATAAATCAAGCAGATGAGAGAACAGAAGATGTAAACAGTCATGTGAGGGCTCGAGATTACATCCATTTAGAGACCATTAAAGACAAACACTTCTATTTATTCTCACCAAATCAGCATGGTGTACTGATCAACTGTTGATCAGTGGGGGGAGATTTAGGGCGAGTGTGTGTACATGTTTTGTGTCTGTCTAGCTAACGCAAAAGGAAAAACAACAAGCCTCTCTCTCCGACACGCGTTTAAAAAAAACAGTGACTGGATATGCGGTGCATGCGGGATGAATACATCTAAAAAATACATTAGTTGGATCCATTTTTCTCACACACACTCTTGAGTCTCACCATGGTCTGAGAGAGGGTCTGGACAAACTCCTGCAGCGTGGAGCTCTTCAGGACCTTGAAGACGGTGTACTTCACCTTCTCCTCGTCATACATGTCGTTGCCCTGATGACCACAGAACTGGTCCTCTGTTACGATCTGATGAGGAAGACAAGAAGAAAACAACCGTAGTGAGAACTCTTGGCTTCCAAACTGCAGTGAGGTGTCAGATCACTGTAAGTGCATTTATTAGTTTTCCACAGAGTTAGTTTGTTGCTGAGATCAGTTTCAACAAGAGAGAACAGGAGTCTCCTCGCATTGCCTCTGCAGAGAGAAGTAATAACGAGAAATCAGCCTTTTGTCCTGACCTCACACTTGGCTCAATTATATAAAGGCAGCGCTGCTGACATCTGTGAACAGGATAAACTTTTCTTATCTCTTTTAACAAGCTGTCTCCTTATTATCACTCGCTGCTCTTCTCACCATCTCGACCACACTGACTGCCACAGCTCAGCCACAGCGCCCACATTCTCTGTCAGAGAAAACAACCGTCGACTAGGCTTTACAGAAAGGTGGTGTTGGCCATTTTGTTGCTCCCTTGGAGAACCTTATAGATATAATATAAAACTGTCATAATGTTTTTTTAAGTAGTGGAGTGCTAATGCATAATAGGCCTGGTAATTCATACAGAAGATAAGCATGTTACAATCTGCTGATCGGGTAAATAGTTGTTTCCATCCAACTATGAAATCATATCTCAGCACTTCTCTAAGTATTTTCATGTTAAAAGTCAATTAAACCAGCACAGTTTCAACTGCTGACGTGAAACCTTTTCAGAAGAATATCTGGTTAGATGGATCCTACATAAAGATCTTGGTATGCAGCTATGCACTCTAGCAGACAGAACGTAATGAGCAGCACATCACAGTATGTAAGACCAAAGCCTGCAGGGAGCCAATCTGCTGGTTTGGCACCACTAGTGCTACACTGCTGTACCTAGAAAAATGTGAGGAACGCTTTCAGGTTCCCACTGTACTTTCCAGTCTGTGAAACTTAAATAAAGACGTATTTGCTCTCAACACTTATTATCTGCACTTTGCAGCTTGCTCCAGCAAAGTAAGCAGCACCTCGGAGCACTAAAGACAGCCGTCCTGGTTTCCTACCTGGACCTGCATGTAGAGGTGAGCCTCCTGGCGCTCCTTCCTCTTCTGTGCCTCCACCCTTTTCTCCTCCTGCAGACGCTCCACCAGCTGCTGGGGGATGTCCACGTCAGTCATCGGCAGGAGCACCTCGCCTGGGACACAAGGAGCGATGTGAGGATCATCGAGTGCAGCACAGTAACATTTGGTGTGTAAGTCAGTCACCAAATGAAGAAGTGGAAACCAGAATTACATTTTGCCACATATGTATGTAGTTAGGTTGGGGCGATACTCTACCAACGATATCGCTTTAAGAAAAAACAATATTCTAAAGTTCTATCCAAAAAGAGCTTAAGAGATATGAACACAGATATAAATATATTTAGAATGGAGAAGCATATGTTGCATTATCCATAAGTGGCCACAGTGTACAGGCACTAAGTGCTATTTTATAGGAGGGCGTGCTGAGATCAATAGAGAAGAAGACAAAGACTGAATATATGTGAGGACCAGTATCGTGTTGCACGATCCTCTCATCATATCGCCCAGGCCTAGTATGTAGTGCTGTACAGATCAGCTGGTGCAGTGGAGGAGAATATTTCATGTTTTTATGGGAAAATCTCTGTTTAATATTAGCCAGAAAGGCAGAAGGAGAGGAGCATGTCACTCACTGAGCTTGGACTCGCGGATGTAGACCAACATGTACGCGTTGGTGCAGTGGCGCACTGAGAGGTCGTCATCGTGTCCTCCGTAGTTGTGCTCTATGGCCTCCTCCTTGGTGCACCGCGACACCACGTCATCATCAAACTTGCACCACTGGAGGGAAAGAAAGAGAAAACCAGAGAGCACTTAAGACAACTGTTTATGTCAGGCTTTCAATCAACCCCAATACCAACAACTAACAAACGCATATCCATTGACTTCACATCGTTCTCTTAAAAAGGATGACTAGTACAGGAGTGCTCAACCATGTGACCATCAATCACAAAATAAACGACACTAACGTGTGTGTGTGAGAGAGGAGCTCAGTAGGGGGTGGGAGTGGTTAAGGGTGTCGAGTGTGTAAGTAGGTTTTAGATGTACTACTACTACAGTGACTGAGCCTTAATGCTTACGGTTAAATTATGTCATTATGCATCGTCAGCAGCAAAAAGCTGGATTGTTGTACTCCCGACTGGCAGAATGTATTTATTAGGTCGCTAATTCAACACAGGTCTTGACATTAAGTGGTGAGATGGCCTTCTCTCAAGTAGCTTATCAGACCATTAAATGTCAATTAGTAGGTAGTTCAGCAAATGCTTCACCTGGTTTCCAAAGGGATGGTTTGGGTGTTTTGATGTGGGGCTGTAGGAGGATACTTAGACATTGTATTATGTACAGATGGTGGTCGACGGCCCCCAGCAGGGTACAGAACATCATCTACTGTAGTTAACACACTGACTAGGTATGGAGTGATTTGTCACTAAAGAACTGGCAGCTAATATTCTTCATCTTGGCGACAGAAATGAATGTCCTATGCATATAATTTCATGTAAATAAGTAGAACATAAATAGCTGTAGCACAATGAAAACAGCTGGTAGTATTATTAGTGCAGAAAGCTCAACACTGCCCACAGAATTTTTGGTGTAAGGTGTATAAAAAAAAGAAAATGGTCCTCACGATTGGTTCCTTGACACTAACTTTGCCGTCTCCCTTTGGGTTAAGATAGACGACGTAGTGACCGCCGTGGTTGTCCCCGCTGTGCACAAGCACGGCATGCAGGATGTAGTTGGCCGGGTCCTTGGAGTCCGTCTTCTGAAGGAACTCATCTAGCGGTAACTGATCCGGGAACTCAAACCTGCAGAGGAAAGAGGAGGACGGAGAAGCGGAGACGCACGATTAAGCCATTAACATTTGGAACAACTAATTTATGCAAGAAAAGAAAGCGAGAGTTCAAGCCGCCATCATTTGACTCCGACTGCATGTCCACACACTCTGGATGTGTGTGTATACTTATACAAAGCCCTCAGGGGGCCAGGTGCCCGTGGCAGTGTCACACGGATGACTCAGAGCTCGTTGGGACGCTTCAGGAGGACATTAACTATTCTGGACGGCTGCGTGTGTGTTCACAGAGTGTCACATTATCCTGGTGGATTATTAAAACACCATTAGCTCCTGAAAAGCTTTACACAGAACGATACGGCCTGCAGGAAACACTCAGTGACTCACTTTCTCACTTGTTTTAGTGCAGCAGGTCAGGGCGTTTCTGGAAATAGACTGCTCCTTTAACCTATGTGATTACCAGACCATCTCTAAACCTGCGTCTAACCACCGACGCATTGTGTGACAAGCAGGGATCTGATTCAAGCAGGGCAGTGTCCGTTTGTCAAGTGATGTACACGTAAACATTATGAAGTCTGGTGTTTCTGTTCTACCTGTCGTTAATCTTGATGTTTTGGTCGGTCTGCGGGTCATACATGAACCTCATCAGCTGCAGATGGAGGATTGGAGGGAAGGTCAGGAACTTCACCCCCTTCTCTGCTTCCTGTAATACAACAAATGTGTCATCTGGTCAGTACATCCCATTCATTCTCCTCAGCGGTTGCAGCATAAATACCATATAAAGATATAGCAAAATAAATAAAAACCAAATGTAAGCACACTAAAATAAACTCATAAATAAATTAGATCCTTACCTGCAGGCCGTGCTCTCCTGCGTCGTATTTGTTGTCGCCATCTAACTGTTCAGTTGCAACATAATCTTTGAACGACTCGAAGACTGGAAATAAGCAGAAAGCAAAGATGAGATCAAGAAAAATGACATATTGGTAAATTCAGAAACGGGTCTTGTATACTGCAGATGGGAGTTAACTGGAAATACAACATCTATTCAAGGAATGACAAAATGTCAGAGAAGAATGTTTTTAAACCAATTCATTATATAAAAAAAGAATCTGCTGCAGCACCACCGATTCATTGTTGGAGAAAATGAAGTGGTGCCGATGTTGGTACTCACTGTTCTTCTTTCCTTTTATGCTAAGCTGGATGTCATAGTAGTCCTCTATCCGCTCTGACCGGTAGTCCACATGCTTACACTGGATATATGACTGGAGAGACACACACAGGGCAGATTGTACGATACAATTGGCAAGTCAGAAATGTCATTTCTAAACAGGGTCAGGTCTTGATTTAACCTCGGCCTATTCTTAAACTGACCGTGTTCCAGGCTACATCCTGTACTACGTTAGACTACTTCACATCAACTAGATGTACAGCAATGTTTACATAATGCATCGCTGGCTTTACTGTGTACTCTGATAAATAAACAGTCACGGTGGACGTGTGAATTTCACAACAACTCCATAAAATGTGGCTGAAACCAGGACGACAAGTCAGACAAGTAGAGCTGGAGCCAAAGAAACATACCACCATCTTTCCTCTGAAGAGTTTGGGGATAGTTCCCTCAACACAAGTGCCTTTCATTTTGTTCTCCACGTTGTCCAGGAGCTGAAACACACACACAGCAAGTCAGTATCTATTCAGCATGCATAGACATCCACATTCTTTAAGAGAGTATGAGAGAACTCACCACTCTGCACAGCTCCTGTACGTCATGTTGCATGAAGCTATCTAGTGTTTCCCATCTTCACATAAGGAAAAATAAAACACAACAAGGTAGTTAGATACAATACTCACAGATCAGGGCAGATGTGAGGCTGGTAACCATTTAAAATTCTACTAAAAAAACAATATCTAACGCAGTCTTTAAGTGTGAAAAAGCATCTGGATTTCAACATTTTCAATGTTTAGAGCATTTCAATGCCAACAAGAAAACCCAGATATATTACAGCATCAATCTGTGCCCCTGTAAGACAAAGGACAGGTGAGCCGCCTACAAAGAAAGTCTACACTACCCAAAGGACTTGGTGAGTTTCTTGGTGCCGACGGGTTTGTCGCTGTGCTGCAGCTCGTAGAAAACCCTCTGCAGAGCCAGGGGAACGCTCTTGGAGGAGTCGTCTCCCTCTGTGGGCATCATGTACACCGCCTGGGGAGAAAGGCGAGAGGACTCACACTTAGCTTTGGACAATAATTCTCTTGTGTGGAAGTTACTCATTTTCACTGTTTCGTTGAGACATTTTCTATATTTAAAATGTGTTATTTTCATGACAAGTACAATTCATTTCTAGAGCTCCTTCTGGAAAAAGCAATGCCACAGCAGTGACACTACGGTTTATTAAAGGGCAGGGCTCCACAATGCAACCATTTGTTGCACAGTGCTCATGAATTCTATAACTCGGAGACCAGTGCGCCCTGCAAATATGGCCACATTTTAAATTATTATCGTATATATACATCATGTGAACCACCAGGGGGGAACAAGTGTGTGTTCCGTCCAAACTATACTGGGGGTGCGGTCTGCGGTGGCATTAATTGCATTAACTGCATACTCAAAAAGTAACAATTCTGATTCATCAACAGTGAGCAGATTAATCTGTGTGTGAAACTGAAAGTGGACACACACTGAACTAAAGCTGTAGTGCACACAATTACACATTAAACAAACATTATGTTCACTAAACTAACATGCAAAATACACACAGAAGCAGAGATCAAACCATACCCGTCGTAGCTGGTTGGTGAAGAACAGTGTCTGTAGCAGGCTGTTCATGTAGCAGGTAGCTCCCTGGTTCTTTAGTCCAACATAGCCTGTGTGTTTCTTTGAATCCCATCTGGTTACAGAGAGAGAGAAAGATGATGTTATACGTTAGAAAATGAAACCTGGGACCATAGTAGGAACCCCAACCCAGAGAGAATTAGGAGCTACGTACGCCACTCCATGTGGGGCATCTGCCTGGACATAGACTTCAAATGTGACTTTGTCATCATCGACGAAGCCCCTCTCTGGATCGGTCACATCCTGAAACACACCACCACCAAAACAGTTCACATCAATAGGAGTAGATAGAAGAAAACATATTTACTTACTTGTATTTATGAATAAGAGGTCCAAATGGACAATGTGCAAATGCTTTATGTATATTATGTTTCTGCCAGTGTCTCCTCTGTGCGTCTACTCGATCAGCCTCTTTAACAAACAAGCCAATATTTCTCAGTTTCTGTACTTACACTCCAGGACATGAAGTTGGAGAAGCCCCAATCATTCTCTTTGTGGAAGAACAGGTGACTGATCCTGCGGCTGAAGGACTTCTCGTCGTCTTTGTAGTTGATGATCTTCAGCATGGCCTGAGCGTGGCACGACCATGACCTGAAACAACAACAGCATCCAGAAATCTAATTAGAAAACGATCATTTTTCTTTCATGACTAAACTAATTATGGCATCACGTATCCCATGAATGTTGATGCAGATCTGGATCTAGTTGCAGATTTAACACGTTCTGTTATTGAGGAATTCTGCCGCCATGTTGTGGGAATGAGCCGTCTAAGTGTTATCTGGTTAAGATTCTGTTGAGGTTCATGAAAAACTATAAAACATTAAAAAAGATTGAATATTCCAAAAACAAAAGAACATGGAAGTGAACTGTGAGCTTGATTTATTGCATCTATAATGTAACACAAAACAAACAACCTGTGGTAAACAGTGAATCAAGTCAACAACTTAACACGGTCACTAATTCTATGATCAGAAAAGGTTTAAAAATGAAGAAATGTGGTGATCGGACCTCAACAGCTAACTTCTCTTCCTTTAATGTTTCTTGGTGGCAGCTCTGAAGAATGAATAAAATCGGCTCAATTTAGAAATGTCTGCACTGACTGAACACCAGTTTTGTAAAAGGTGTCCTCATAAAAAAACGATTTATAACTATGGAAACAGTTCATTTAATGTTATCTAAGATAACACTATTCGTGAACGAGTACCAGAGCAAGCGAGTTGAGTGGAGCGTAAAGAGGCAATTTAGTTTTAAGGACTTTTTTTTAGGGTGATGTCATCATAAAATATGACAGACATTTGAAGATTCATCTGAAAACCTCAATATAAGCTTTGAATGTAAGAAAGAAATAAAAGACATCTGGTAAAGCTAAAATTAAAATACACAAAGTTTGTTTCTATGTTTGGAGCGAGTGGGTGAGATTTGAGTGGGTTGGGGTGAAAAGAGATATTTCTCACAAGCCCCATCAAATGTTTCAAGTGTGTGCCTGTGCGTCTCTGCAATGTCCCCCAAATCCCTCGTCCCACCGAGACACCTACGTGGAGTCTGACTCTGCGTTACACTGCAGGAAGAAGCCCACGCTCTTCTGGTGTGGCCGGTCGGGATAGAAGCGCGGCATCACCATTATCTTCCACGGAAGGTTCCGGACGAAGCAGGACGGGCTGAGCACGGACTCACTCAGGCGGCTAAAGCGCTCTACTACGAAGCGGAAAGTCGCCTCTGACCGCCAACTGGTGTCTGTGGAAAGATAGAGTTTGACAGGTGGAAAGGTGAGATGGCGAACAGATTTCCTCCAGCTTTCAAGACCAGGTGCAACTGGTCAATGGATACAATTTAATGAGAGACCAACAACCCCACAGCCAATTAGCTGACCAGTAATTCATCGGATCATGTTCAACCTGGATCATTAAGAGACATTTACATTCACAGCACAAGCTTTGAAACAAGCTAAAGTGTGGACACCTCTTTCCAGCCACGCCCGGAGGAAGACCCAGAGTGGGTCAAAACTGGGTCTGCGTTCTCCTGTGGTTTGTTTTTACTTTGATATGCACTAAACTCATTAAGGCATTTTAACTACAGCCTTAGTGTGAGTGTAACTGAAGTAAGCCCAGAGGCTTCCCTTTGTTCTAAAGTTGAGTAATATGACTCCAAGAGCACCTTGTATTCTTCTCGAGTTTACCTAGTTCACAACCAAGAGCACCTGGTATTTCTCTTTACATGCAGAAGTGCTTGGAGTTTGTAATGGAGTTTGTTAGTGTAAGTGCACATCATCCTCACCATCCTCCATGTCCTCCTCTGTGTTGTTGTGTCCATCTGCCATGGCCACGTTACCATTGATCACTGGGTTGGCCGGGATTCTTGGAGGGTCGTCTGTGTCCCCAGCTGTACAAAGAGAGGAACACTATAATAAGACCGGATGCTTCTAGCATAGATAGCAGGCTAGAGACATTTCTTCAGTTGGAGGAAAGCTTGCTGATGCCTTTGCTGTGTTCAAATGTGTGACTTCAGCAAGTCAGAAACAAAAACGGATTACCCGACCACGGTCAATACAATATGGCATTAAGACCTAAAAAAAAAAGAACACACAAACTGTAATCTATGTTTACCAGTCAAGTAACAGCAACAACCATTTACAACTTAAAGTTGAGCTGGATTACTTTCTTACTACCATTGGATCATTTTATTTCCAGAAAACGTGAATATACAAATCAGAACTCATACTTGTATATCTTACAATACTGTTTTGTCCACGATTGGAAATGATGGGAACATTTGGGAAGAGATTAGACAAGAACATTTTGCCACGTTGCTGTGAATGTGTGCACATTTTAAAGAGCAGGACAGACTTAAAATCTGATAATTACCATAATAATTTATTCCATAAATACAGCATCAACCAAGATCAGGCTCTTTTTGTATTAACTACTGTCTCCATCTTTATCTCCTGCATCTCCACATTTCATAGCGATCCTTCATGGCCCCTTTCATACATTTCGCTGAGACAGCATGGCATGTCGTCTTTCCCAGTCTGTGTGTCAGAGCGAGAGTGTGTGTGTGTGTGTGTGTGTGTGTGACAAAGACCATGCGACATTACAGTAGGCTGGGTAATTATGGACACAATGCAGGATTAGGCTGCAAGTCATCGTTCAAACAAAAACACACGCGCACAGAGGACAACAATGATCCTTCCGTATAATGAGTCTGCTCTATATAGTCTCATCTATGGAAACGCATTGATAACAGATGAGCTTGGAGTAGACTCCAAGGAGTGATTGAAATCTGCCTGCATCCTGTGATGACGACAATAATGCAACAGAAGCCAGACTTAACCGGAACAACAACATTGATATAACTCAGGCACATGTCTCCAAACATGATGTGTCAATCTGCCGCTTACACTGTATTTCACGTGTATCTGTGATCCTTGTCTTCCTCCGAGCTGACGGATGGTGTCAGTTGTGCGTGTGTCTGTCTGTCTGTCTCCAGGTAACGTTACTGGCCGAGTCCTCCAGGAGACTGACCTCGTTTCCTCAAGTGGATTACACGGTGCTAATGGGGTCTGTCAGTCAAATCCATGACAACTTCTTGTCCCGCCCACTGTGCCGGTCTATCCAGAAACGTCTGAGAAGTACTTCCTAATTTATCAGTCCCTGCAATCTGCA
Organism: Leptoclinus maculatus; assembly: GCA_032191485.1. Taxonomy (NCBI): domain Eukaryota; kingdom Metazoa; phylum Chordata; class Actinopteri; order Perciformes; family Stichaeidae; genus Leptoclinus; species Leptoclinus maculatus. The sequence goes on from JAVDOI010000002.1 coordinate 18,267,749, forward strand.
CAAGCCGAAGCTGGATATGGTTCCAATAATTTAATATAAGACAAAAAACGCCACACTCAAGCTCACCAACAAAGTATTATAATCTTTCATGAACAGTAATCATCGAGACAGATTTTCTCCTGAGACAACTGTATTCTGGGCAAACAGAAAAACAACTCCAGGTGTGCGTTTAACCGACAGCAACAAGATTATAAGAGCACGAAGATGCTGAAATGCTGTTTGATGCATTAGACTAAGTAACTTGTGTTTCTCTGCTGTCTGAATGTGGACCGATGCAGTAAAAGGTACAAAAACATCCCCTCAACAATCTCATGAAGAATCAATCATACTGAATGTCTGTGAAGCAGTTATCTACTTGCATCTTAGTACTTCATTTTGTCCTATTAGACAAACTGGATTTTATAAGAAAGATATGTTTAGAAATTGTATAATGTTTGTTTTCTAATAATTTCCTACATGTTACGAGAGCCGTGGCAAACATTAACACCGATTGTGTGGCATCAGCCTGGCATCCTGGTAGGATTGCTGTGGTAAATGACGGAGATATGAAGAGCAGAAGATGGATTACACCGCAACTGTATGAAGCCTCATGCAGTAAAGGAAATGTGTTATGTGTTTCTATAAGCAGTCAGAAAAAAAGGTGAGGAGTTTATTATGTCAACTTGTTTTCACTGCCCTTGTAAGGCTGCAGTGCACTGGGAGAGAATCCAACATGGGTGAACCAGCAACTATGGGGGAGGAAGTCTGGTGAGTGCACCTGCTGCTAGGAAGACAATTATCAAAATCAACGATTGAAACATAAATGACGCACGGTGCTGGTTCCACTTGCTCATTTCTGCAATTATATAAAATAAGCTATAATTTGCGTGCAGGCAAATAACAAGCAACAAAGTGTGTGCGAACAGATCATAAAATCACTGGGACCAAATGACGCAGTGATGCTGAAGGCTCCCTCGAGCCAATATCCTGTACAGAGTTGACATTTAATAAAAAACAAACTTTATAAAATGGTGTTTGGGTCGGGTGCTCTGCGTGTAAACCGCTTACTAAAACGGTAACATAGGTGGCCCTGGCTACAAAGCTTACTAACAATAACAGAGATCATTAAAAATGGCGAGCTCCATGCCGTCTGGTCGTCGTCCATACAATGAAGCAGCAAATCCCCGCGCTGCCTCTTTGCGGGCCTGGCTTACCGCAGCGGCAACTACCGTCACTAGCCACACGTTTCACCCTAAAACACTGTCACACGTCAAAGTATACACTAATTAAACATCAACATGATTTACATTTACGTCCGCCGGATTGTCATCTGCTCTGCTGACATAGCTAAACGTGTTATCCCCACGGTCAATTTAGCAAATCACGATCGACGCATCTGTGTTAGCGCTAGCTACCTAGCAAACACTAGCCATTTATTCATCTGCAGGCCGTTATTAGCCAACATTAGCTGGAATCATAAGAGCTAACTAGCTACCAGAAATGCTAAAGAAAAAGAAACACCCAACGTATGTACTTTAAAACGGTACACAGCCATTAAAGACAAGTGGAAAAACTCGATCGCGTGAGGCAAATATCCAAGGCCTAACATTTGAGCAACATCTGAATCGAACGTTGCAAAATACAAGCCGCCATTTTGGAACGCCACACACCCCCTCCGTGAGTGTTAGCGGATCAGCTAACTAGCATGCTAGCCAGCGAATGAACGCAACGAGATGAGCCTCGAAGCTAACGGACTAGCTTAAAATTAGCTTGTCTCGCTAGCAATGTACATTTGCGTTTTACCCGCTTATTGAACACATACGTGCAAGTAATACAGATACCCTGCAAACGTATTTACAACACAAGTTATGCAATTAACGCATTTTAGCGGCCAAACGGACAGAATTTACCTTGTAATGTTATTCACCCGGTGTCGTTAAAAAACTCTGCAGGCCCCCATTTGATGTACGAGCCATCAGACACGATGCTAACCCTATCTGTTGGCTTAACGTTACATGCCCAACGTTAATTAACGGTCTGTGTTTTCACGTCAATGACTCAATAAAAAAAAAAAACCAACTTACGGTAGAATTAGTTCGATCACATTAACGGCTAAACTTTGACGAGGACCGCAGGTGCCGATAACTGTCAAAAATCAACCCACAGTGAAGTCAAAGCAGCAGGATTAATGTCCTTAGCGATGGTTCCACGTTAATTACAGACTAACAGTCACACTGTTTACAAACGTGTAACGTCAGGTTATCATCAACCAGTGAGTTTCATGGACGCAATGTGGACTCACGATTGCGATGATTTGGAAAAACTGCATCTGAGAACTTGAACAAAAACAGTATATTTATTAAAAACAGTGCTCGATACTAATTAATGATTAGTGTGGCTAATATCTGACAATGTGGATGAACAGCTCATTCGAGGTTATGTTACGGGGAATTTAATATTTGGAAGCATACGGTGAGAAATCCCAGCTCTAGTTCGCTTATAACGCAAAATGAGGTCAGATCCACACAAGTGTGCTGCAACGGACGCACAATCAGCAAAAAAAAATAGCAGCCGGCTATCCCGGCTAGCGTCGGGCCTTCGTGTTTACTGTAAAGTTAAGCATAAAACGTAATGCATTTCTCGCACCGCTGTTAAATTACGAAAAATAGAGTGTTCACCCTTCTTTGGACCATTTCTTACCTTCCATCTCCATGTCCTCTGGCTCGCTGAGCTGCTGCTCTCCGGTTTTCTGCTGCGTGTGGTGATGGTGGTGGTTCATGTCGGCAGCTGTTGTTGTTGTTGTGGTGGTGATGCAGTGCTCCTTTCTGTTACTACCCTCGACCTTGTCCAGGGTGGGCTCGGCGGTGGACCTGGTTCTGGACTGCTGGTGAGGAGGTGTGGTGGTAGGATGCGGAGGAGGTGGGGTGCACAGGTCGAGCCTCGGCGGCCGGGCCTGCTCTGTCGCGACCTCGGCCTTGTCCGCTGTCAGCGCCGGGGAGCGAGGAGGGGAGGTTGGCGGGGGAGCGGGTAGAGAAACGCGGACGTATTTGCTCGCTATTCGCCCAATCTCGGCGCCTTTTGTGGGTGCGAGGAGTCGCTGGTTTTGACGGTGGGATGGATGGACCGGGGCCCACTGAAATTAGCTTTAATCAATCCGGCTTTTACCACCGGGAAATGTGGGGCAACAAGACAACGCAGAACACGACTTAGCCCCTTTAAGGAACAAATACCCTGTTTATATAGCTAGCGTTTCGCTACCTGACACTAGGTAGCCAACTGGTGATATAGGTACAACAATGAAAACAATGGTTCCTTTGCTATATACACACATTCAACAACTTTGTCTGCGATATCCCCAGTCCGTGTGCTCATCCGATTGTCCCTCGTCTGGGGAAGAGCGGAGGAAGAAGCTATCCATTCAAACCAGCTTCCACTACGGAATAGCACTAGTGTTGATTTGGAAGTTCGCGGAGACGAGAGTTGCAACGGCCCGACCATAAAAAACAAATCACGCACAACGGCCCCTAACGCAATACACGACAAAACGCGGAACCTCTTTGCATTTGTAGCTCGCCCTCTTGTTTCTCGTGAGGAATGTGCCCGGTCATACAACGTTAGCTGGCTCTCAAACCCCGCTCCTCCCGTGGTTTGAGATGTGTGGAGTCTGAGGTAAATCTTAAAATGGCGGTCGCGCTCTTCTCTGAAATGTCACATCCGCATGGAGATCTAAACACTGGCCCATCCCCGGTTCACATCCATGTAAAATGATCGGGATCAGGCGTGTGTATCGGGCACGGGGGGAATAAAACACAAGTACCAACAACAATTAGCAGATTAATGGAAATTATAGGAATGACAGGGCCTGGCATGCGTGTGATTGCACGTTGCAACACCTCTTATTTTTCGCCACTAAACTGCAAAAATACTTAACTTTTTTACTGAGCAATGTTGAACAGCTGCAGTTATGCCTGCTAATTTAAATTGTCTATGCAAAACGTGAGCAATTACGAGTTATATGGGTCAAACAAACAATGGACCTGTAGCATATAAAACCAAATATAAAAAAATTAAAATTAAACACAAATTTGACTGTAGGGTCATTTTTCAAGTAAAACACAAATGCAGGATTTTTACTCCAAAGCAATATTTTTACATTGTGCTGCAGAATGTCTATAAGCTACTTTCCTCTATAAGGGAGCTGCACCTGGTGGTGGTAGCACATTGCTGCTTTTTGGCATCTCTTCTAGTTTTTCCACCTTAATTTGTTCTATTTACTTACTACCTTTACTTGCATTTACTTGCTTATTTATTTATTTGCAAGTTGAGCTAATTTACATGATTTTATTAAGTGCCTGATCTTGTGATGTACTTTTAATTTCCAGGGGCTGCAGAGCCTCTTTTGCTTCAAATACTGTGGCAATTTGAACAATATTGAGCATTTATGTTGGAAACAAGTTTGTACTCTCCCACAACAAAAATATTTTTGGTAAATAAGGTCAAAGAAGTGTCATTTGAAATCATCCAGCTAGGACCTTTTACTTTAATTTAAGCTGTTAACTATATTGTCCATCTGTTCTGGAAATGTATAGATACCATAAACTGTGTCAAGATATTTGTAGAATTATCTACAAACTCTAGAAAGTGTATTGTCTAATCAATCTCATTAAAGTTGTTACAAAAGTTTACATTCATAATTTTAACTTTGCTAAAGTAAAACCTCACTTTAATCTTTTTAAGAAAGAAAGACGACAATCAAGACAGTAATACAAAACTACGGCATGTGTTATTTTATTTCTGTTTCTGTTTTTTTTTCTCACTTTTTTAAATGTATTTTCTTTTATATATATATATATATATATATATATATATATATACATATATATTTACATAATTATTTGCTTGATTAGAAAAATTGCTGTTAATTTGTTATATTGTATTGTTAACTGATTAAAAACAATATTAAATGATGCCAAATTTGGACTTACTTATCCACAATTCCTAAATGTTCTATCCACCAAAATGCCCTCCAACCTTTCTCATAGTTCACCATTGTCACTATAATTCACAGAGGGACCCATGTGCCAATATTAGTTAAATTAGTACACAACAAGTTGGACGCAATTAAGGTGGAGAAATGCACAATTTATTATTATTATTATTATTTTTTGGATACATAGCCTACACACATAAACAAGCAAAAACAAACTAAATTGCAGCAATACAAGCTATCATGCAAATGAATAAGGCCATCTTATTAAATCTAATTAAAACGAAGGTTTGCAATAAACACTTTACTCACTGGTGAAACGTACCAACTCTTATATAATTGGGTATTGCCACTGTCTAGGACAACCTACGTCCAATCAGGATTTTCCCCTTCACCAGAGCAGTGTTTACGCTCTAACACTGGTCTATATCTGCAGTGCTGAAACCAGACCTTGGCTAACAGACAAGCCTTCAGATTTGAGTAAATGGCATCATTCAGTGGATAACAACAGAACTACAGCAGGACTCGGCCTTGAGTATCGTCACAGTTGGGTATTTTAAAAATGACTCACTCATGTGTATTTCATCTCATTTTATATTTCGGTTAGTGTTCTATATTAAATAATTGTTTGCTTGTTTTTTTTTTGTTTAGGATTTCAAAAACTCTGATCTAATGGATGGCTGGCTGTTGTCAAAAGATAGAAGTTTATATGATTAATAAAGTCTATTAGTCAGCTCACAGAAGATTATTATGACGATACAACAAAACAAAATGATATCATATCATATCATATCATATCATATCATATCACATCATATTATTATATAATATTATATTATATTAAATCATATAATATAATATTATATCACATCATATTATTATATTATATTAAATCATATTATATTACATCACATCACAATATAATATAATATAATATAATATAATATAATATAATATAATATAATATAATATAATATAATATAATATAATATAATATAATATAATATAATATAATATAATATAATATAAAATAATATAATATAATATAGTATAATATAATATAATATAATATTACATTACATCACATTATTATATTATATTATATTATATAATATTATATTATATAATATTATATTATATTATATTATATTATATTATATTATATTATATTATATTATATTATATTATATTATATTATATTATATTATATTATATTATATTATATTATATTATATTATATTATATTATATTATATTATATTATATTATATTATATTATATTATATTATATTATATTATATTATATTATATTATATTATATTATATTATATTATATTATATTATATTATATTATATTATATTATATTATATTATATTATATTATATTATATTATATTATATTATAGTTTTCGCGACAAAACTTGCACTCTCTCGCAAGCTTGAGTAATGAGGAATTTTCACTGTGGTTCTTTTGTGTCAATGCTGTGACGTACGTATATGACAGCCAGTTAAATTCCGAGTAAAGCTCTGAAGCCCAGCCTGCAGTACTCATGTGGCCAATCATAGTTGACATCTGGTCTAGTAGGCGGGATGTAGCGCAGACCAAGTTAGGCTGCGTTATATATATTTCGACGTCGGCGACTAGGAAAAATAGTTAGCTAAGCTTATCTTCACAGATGGTGGTAGAAATAGGGTCCAACGTTATACTGTAGTGCGAAATATAAAAAAAGAAAACATTATTCATGGATTTAATCACATATTTTTTTTATATAGTGTCCACATAGTCACATATTAACACCATTATAAGCGCATTTTACTTGAGTTTCGGGTGCATTAAATGGAGGAGAAGAAGGAAGACGGAGACTCGGAGATACAGGAACACGGACCCGAGCACTGGTTCTCAAAATGGGAGCGGCAGTGTTTGTCCGAAGCGGAGCAAAGGGAGCCGAGCGAGGAGGAGGCCGACAACGACCAGGATAAACTGTGGCACCTCTTCCAGAACTCCGCCACCGCCGTGGCACAATTATACAAAGGTTCAAATCAGCTTGTTCGTCTAACTATAACGTTACTTACGTACCCTGTAACGTAAAGCGTTTGGCTTACTGTAAACTAACGTTCGCGTCACTGTCGGTTCGCTCACGAGCTAGTTAGAATGCTAACTAGCTCGTGAGCGAACTCACTGGCCAGTACCGGGTGTAACGTTTACAGCTGATTTAGCTAATGCTAAATTTAGCTAGCTGTGTTAGCCAGTTTAAAAAATAAAAAAATAGTTATGACCTCGAATCCTGTGTTATAATACATCTGGTTCGATTGTTAAACAGCCACACATCTAGTTTTACCGACATAATTAAAGTAGCTTAAAGTTAACACGAATAGCTTTGTAAATGAGATGGGTGTTGACACACAAGTTAGAGAAGCTAACGTAACGTTAGCCCGGCTAGTTACAAAATGGCGACGGTAACAACAATCGTAGCTACGCGACATTCCCAGATGACAGTCTCTTGTATACTCAGTGTTACCATATGTTACGCACTGTTGAGATATGCTATAACGTTAACAACACTGAACTTGTACTTTTAAACGCCCCGTTTGCTGCTGAGTGAGCAGTTTGTTTAGCAACGCGTAGCCAGCGTTATAATCACAAAATGGCGAGGATAGTATTGGTTCGCTGTGGAAATAATGGTTTGTGTACAATAGGATACAACTGTAGTGCCTTAAAGACTTGATACATTCGTGTCCACACTGACGGAGCGCGACGTGTTAAGCTTATTCATGCTCGACATGGCTTTGCAACTTTACTGCTGAGAGGGCAGATAAGTTGGTGTGTCGGTGCTGGCCATCTAGCGCTGGCTGACAGTTATTTTTATGCCAAACCCTGTCCCTGCAATTGTAGATGCAGAAGACAAAATGGCGAATGGAAATGATCTTCACTCCAACCATATAAATCGCCATGCTGTTTGTTCCTCTCAGATTGTTGATTTTCAATTCCAGTCACAGTTATGGAATAGAAACCAAACATTGTTTCCCCTTCTCCTCCCACAGACAGAGTATGCCATCAGCAGGGACTGTCATTGTGGGTGCCATTTCAGAACTCTGCAACAGCAGTGACCAACCTCTACAAAGGTATCTAACCACATCCTCCTCCTCTCTAATCTTGTTCCTTTGAGCGCGATCGTATTGATCTGCAAACTACTACACCTACTGTTGTTGTTATGCTTCATTGAATCAATACGGACTGTTGCTGTCTATCATTGTACTCTTGCTCATCCAACTAATCCATCAAATGGTAAACAGACCTAGTCCTCATTGTTATCAGCTCCATATTTATCAGCCTGTCACAGGGCTTGTAGGGTTTTGTATGACAGTGAAAGACATGTTCACTGAAGGGTTAAAGAGAAACTATACTAAACAGAAACATTCTCAATAACAATGTCAGGAATTCACCAGTTAAACAGAGGTGGTTTGTTGTAGTAAGAATGAGATTTTACTAGACGTGACTCCTAATTTGTCAGTTTAACTCCCCAAAACTGGCAAGTGCTAGTGAGTGGTGAGTAGTTGGCCCCCTTTGGAAGTAATGTGCTGTTGACTTCAAAGCTGCCAGTCTTGTTTATTAAACATACAGAACTAAAGATGTATACATTATGACCATTATACTGAGGATTTCTGTTCTTGGACTAAAACATTTACCCTGTTAAAAGTACCATACATATCTACTTGCCTTTGGACTTCATGATAATAATGAATATTTTTTATGATGTCTTTCGCCTTCACAGAGAGTGCGGAGGCCCATCAGAGAAGCTTTGATCGGGGCATCCAGATAGGCCACCAGCGCCGTAATAAGGTGGGTCTGGTTCCTCTTTTTGTTGGGCACCTCCACTCTCTCGTATCTGGACAAACTGTGATGTTACACCTCCCTGTCTTATTTGTCTGACATTTAGGAAGCAGGTGCTTACAGCCTACATTAGGTTTACATAACGGGGATGTTGAAGGGGGAAAAAACGCATTAGGGTTGGTTGAGGAAATGCCGTGTTTAACTGACGGATGATAACACTTTTATTGGCTTGCAGGACATGTTGGCCTGGGTGAAAAAGCGCAGGAGAACCATCCGTCGGGAGGATCTTATCAGCTTTCTGTGCGGCAAAGCACCACCACACAGGAGTAGCAGGGCCAACCCCCGGCTGGCCATGATGGCTCCCAGCCGGGCGAATTCACCAGCAGAGACTGGCTCATCTGTGGAAACAGACCTCCAGCCCTTCAGGGAGGCCATAGCACTTCATGGTGAGTAAAGTGCACGCCCGGCTCTCACCTCACACACCACAATCAGATATGTCACAACCCAGGAGGAAGCTACGTTGTAAATAGAAAATTGGTTGTCCTGTGGGCATGCTCACTCTCGTGCTATATGAAGACGTTTACTAATATACAGGTTGTCACCTGGAGTAGAACAAATGACTGTGTTTTAAGTCTGATACCAAGTACAGAAAGTTAGTTTGTGTTTTGAGGAAGCATGCTTGTCCTTCAGTCATGGTCCTCAGAGATAAGGGTATGTTGTGCTTTTGGCCAGTGGTGAGAGAGGGCCTCACCTTCTTGGCCCCCCGTGTGTTTGTTGAGAGGCAACATTTCACTTAATCAAAAGCAGAGGAGTCTGTCAATGACCCTGCTTTTTAAATAAGCAGCTGTTCCTGTTTGTTATTCAGTTTCATTGCAGTTCGTTGGTGTTTCTGGTGAGCTGTCGGTGCAATTGGATATTTTAAACTGTATCTGAATGTCCCCACATTTTAAAGGGTATCTGAGGTTAGGGTGGAGGATGTTCGTCATTTGGTGGTTTAGGTTACAGCAACACAAGTTCGGACTGTGTCAGGAGGTTTCAGCACGTCTCCTTTCTCAGTTATCGGATGCCATTTGCATTTCACCACTTCTGTTTGAGTGTGTTGTGACAGACAAAGTAATTTTGATTTACATGGACGGATTCACACTTCTGTCAACTGCACCCTTTTGTTGATTGGTTTACCACGTTGGGGTTTGAAGTTCTACCTGTCACCTCTCTTGTAAGGTTACAGCCACCGAGTCAATGTCATTCTGAAGAGGCTTGAACTTGACTCCCGTTATCTTCTGAAATCCAAAATGGAGACAAACACTGAAATAACAAATGATGAAGTCGTGTCAAAGAGCTGTTTACTTGCTGTCACCTTTCCCAAAACAAGGGAACCATGTTGCACATTTCAATAGCCCCTAACTGGTTCTGTCTCTGAGAGAAAGAGGAAGTGGTGTGATCGTTACATCTTTAAATTAGATCTAAGATTAAAGGTGCTATTAATAACATTCAGAAACTACATGTTGCACTCTCCATCCCCCTTTTCACTGCATTCATTTGCCAGTTTGTTTCATAACCTGCATATTGTGTGGTCAAGTTTAGTAAAACTCAGTCAGACTCATCAAGCGATGAATCTTTTGTGTTTAAGTGATGAAGTCATTTTGCAACATGTAGCTGTAGCCCTACATTAGCTGAAGATTTAGGTTACTTTGTGCTGCGTTTCAAGATTCATGTAAAGTAATCTTAGGCTATGGCTGTCTAGTTTTAGGAAACATTTAGCTCGTCATGTAAGCAGTGCTATACGCAGGTATGTGGCATATAACCACTTCTAAATCCTCTCTGATGTGCATCTTCAGTATACATTGTTTAATGGAAGTATGACAGTACGTAGCTCCTCAAGGAGGAGGAAAAGAAAATCATTCAACCGTTACTTTAACGTCTCCTCCAAATAATCATCCTTGTAACTATCCATTCATGAAAAGAAGCTGCACGCTATGCACAAACATTAATGGTTCATAAGAGTGTCATTTAACAAAGTAATCCTGGCCAGACATGAGCCACATGACATATGACATAGAACATATTCCAACGACGTAATCCACCAAATCACACCTCAGTATATTCTCTTACTAATGAATACATTCAGAGGATGATTCATCAGATTAATCGTCCAAACTATCGCTCTAATACAGATGTTGACTGTTGGATTGATGCACCAATGAGGCGCTTGCTTGGTTCGTCACTGTTGGTCCACTCAAAAGACTCCATTGATGTACGTGTAGCCTTGGTTCTTGCCACATTGCAAAGTCGGTAAATAATGGAGACGGATGGTTGCAGCTGCTACCAGACTTACTGTTGTTCATGTGATTAAGATATTCACGCAGTAGCCTGCTTATGCCTTAGTTCTCCAACTGATGCCCCTCTGTGTGTTTCTGCTCTCTCCTCCCGGTCCTGTCTCCTCCTCCTCCCCCACAGGTTTGAGTGGAGCCATGGCGAGTATCAGTGTGCGCTCTGGTGCTCCGGGGTCTCCCACACACGTGAGTGGGAGCAGCAGCAACGGAGGCGCTGCTGGCGTCGGCGGTTCCTCCGGCTCGGGGCCGGTGTGCCGCAGCCGGCGCAACGGCCTCCAAGACGTCGACCTGAACACTTTCATCTCGGAAGAGATGGCGCTGCATCTGGACTCTACAGGCTCCGCCTCTGCCGGAGGGGGAGGAACCAGGAAACGAAACTCCACCCAGTGTAGTGACGTCATCACAGACTCCCCTACGCACAAACGCAACAGGATGATCTGATCTGCTGCCTGCCTATATATATGTGTGTGTGTGTGTGAGGGGGTGGGGGGGGGAAACGCCTTCAAAGGCGAGGAGAGAGGGGGATGGATGGGCTTATGTGGGACAGACGGACAGACGCACAGACATTCGGATGCCTGGCTGTGCAAAAGAAGCCGGGTTGAAAATGAAAACAAGGACTGAAGATCTCAGTTCGCTGTATTCAAATGTTGAATGAATTCTATTCCTTTGTCTCCTTTCCCCTCACTATTACTACAAATCACTGATCTGCAATCAGAACACCTAACGAGAGAGAGAGAGAGAGAGAGTGTGTGTGTGTATCTGTGTGTGTGTGTGTGTGTGTGAGAGAGACTGGGAGGTCTGGACGACATCACACGCTCCTCAGACATCGCCGCCCTGGACAGGAGACAACGAAGGAAGTCACCAACTGATTCTGGGGCTGCAGACGGTCCTCAGAAGGAATGAAGAACGCACTGTGCCGCTCAACAAGCCACTTAACCCTTGACACGCGTGTGCCCTTCCCCTCCCTTAACCTCACCCATCCTCACCCACCACCTTAATAAGGAAGTGAGGGCCATGATCAAACCGAGTTGCAACGCCAAATGTCGGACCCAACTCTTCGTCAGAGACTCAAAACAACCCACCCGCTCCTTCTGTTTCTTCATCATCGCAGCTCTCAGTGGACGTTGCCTGTCGGTGGAGTCGCCCGGTAGGAGCACATCTGTGGCTTCATCATCTGCCGCTCGTAGCCAGTTACATTCTCTGGCTATTGGTGGCATGTAACTTTACTCTGCTTCATCAGTGGCTTACTTTAGTTCAGCCAGTCGCCTCTTTTTTAGTTTTTTAGTTCTTCAACCACCAGTGTTACAACTCTAGGTTTGTTGCCACTGTTTGCAGCAGTGATAGCCAAGTTGATTTTGCTTCTTTCTCCACCTTTGTTTTGTTTTTTTGAGGATAATGGAAAAGGAAATTAATTTTCTTTGTGTATACAGCTTCTCAGACAGCCCGTCTGCTGCCTCCCTCTTCACCCCTCGTCTTATTACGAAAGCAGCTGCTGTTTCATGTGATCTTGTGATTATTCTGATGAGTTGCAATAAGGCTTTTTGCACTTAGCGTTCACCTCCTAACTCATGCAAACAAATCGGCTCTTCCATCGTGTCCCAGTTGTAGCCTCGTCCAGCCCACACATTGCTCACAGGTCGCTGCTTTGAGAAGGCAAACACTTGGTGTGACTAGAAGTGGAGCTCTCAACGCTCACCTCGGGTTCCAACAACTCTTCAGAAGCATTTGATCAGCGTTTCTGCGTGTGAGCTCTACTCGTATTCAAAGAGTCGTTCCCCGTCTGACAAAGCATTTAATTTATCTGAAGATTTTCGGTGCTGTAAACGAAGCATAAATCACAGAAATGTTTACAAAAGTAGCGTTTCTCAACACCCCCACTACGCATGGCAGCCAGTGCACACGAGGCTCTGGGTTATCGGAGTGTGTGTGATGGGGTGTAAAGGGGTGTGTGCATTAAAGAAAACGTGGATGGGTTTGATTTTACTCGGTACAGGATGATGCAACTCGGGGCTTGTTTCATTCTTGAAATGGTTGTTGCTTTCCATCCTTCTGTAACAGAGAGGAGGAGGAGACACTGACATCACATGAGTCAGATATTTGGGTACATTTAGCAGTTTGTAAAGTCATATAAACCGGTGCTGCTCAGATTTACAGAGTCTTTAACGACGGATCTAAGCGTGTTTGTGGGCGTAATAAACTCAAATTGTTGGATTATGCTTTCATTTAGCATAGGAAGCTAACAGTGTAAATGATTAAATATTATTAAATCTTGAGTTGTCTAGTTCTCAAACATGGATACCCTGCCATAGTAGTGCTGCAGTACGTTATCAGGCTGTGATACCGGCTGTAGCTGACTCGTGAGATGTCCATGGATTCCTCCTCGGTTTGTATTTCCTCCTCTTTGTTGACTTCTTCACGTCCTCTCACCTTCATGACCTGGAAAGTGGGTTTTCTTTAGTTGTATAAAGCATGCCAGTTTTTAACTTCTGTTACATTTTGGTCACAGATTTCATTTTTGCATTTCGAGGTTGGCTTTTATATTCACACACGATTGCTGGCTTGTCGGTGAAAGAGGAGACCCGGGCTGAGATTCTGTTGCTTCTGTCAAAACGAAGAGTTTAAAAGTTTGTTCTTATATACAAGTGAAACCACTGAATTAGACCTTTTTATATTGGAAACGTGAGACTGGATTTGCTCACAGTGAGCCTCTGATGACTGAAGGAGTTCACGGGGAGGATTCATGTCTCCTTTAAGTTCTGGGTAGCTTCATCTAGGGAATAATGTAACATAGGAAGGATCCATGTTTCTTTGAATAGGAACTCCGCCCCCCCCCCCCAAAAAAAAGTGACATTTAGAGTCCATCAGACCGTTGTAGACTCTGGGACTCTGCAGAGTGCTCATGGAGGAATATAACGGAGTGAATCCTGACAGCTTGGCACTTTAATCACTGTCGTGTGTCCAACACTCCACGTCCGGAGCACTCTTGACTGAAACCAAATGGCGCTTGTTGTTACTAATTAGTAGTTCTAAAACCTCCCAGTGTTTCTGTTGCATGACAACTCGTCAGTTAAAGGGAAGATGTGAAAAATAGAGTACAATTCAGACTATCAAAGGATCCGCTAAAGAGTTGTGAGCAGGATGGAGCCGTCTTTCTGATCCCACTGTGACCTGCAGCGTTGACCCCCGATGGTTGGTTATAATGGGGGGGGGGGGGGGCACTTAGTGTTTTTTCTTTTCTTCCCCGGAGCCAATCACCGGCCTTCATCCACATTGTTTCAACAGGCTGACTCATGCCACGTGTCTCTGGAGCCAACACTATTATCAACAGTTTCTTGATACTTATTTGTTTAAAAAATAATAAATGGCTAATCTATATACTTAACATTTAATTGTTGGTATGATATATGTGGTTCACATTGTAAAATAAATAAAACCATTGAGTTCAAATTGGACAGACTGTTTCATTTCAAAAGAAAATTGTTTAATTTGGTTGTTTTTGAAATTGGATTTGCTTAATATTTAAATATTTATTCACTTAAATTATCAGTTGAGAGTAAAACATTTTCAGGCAAAGTAAGGAAGCTTAGTTTCCTTTTCCTTCACTGTGTGCAGATGTTTTGTGAACCTGCACAGGTCCTCTCTGTAGAGCGACTCGTGACAAATGAGGAGCGGTAAGCAGGTAAAGAATAATTTAACATTTGTATTTGATCCTATTGTTTTGTCAAAGGACGTCTCCAGGTACACATTTCACAAGAGAAAATGCAAAAGGAAGAAAAGCCAAACTGACTGTTTAAAAATAACAAAATATATCTCAGCTTTGCACAGATCGTTGAGTTTAGTGGACTTTTACAGGTGGGTGAAAAGGGAAACAACTCAGTTATGAATTTAAACTATTTGGAGACTGTGAGAGATACGTTTCAGACTTCTCAGAGTGGTTTCTGAGGTTGTGGTGACTTTGGGTGTTCAAGGATCACAGAAGTGATCTTCATCTCGGCCCTGCTTTGGCTGCTTTAGGCCACTGGGTGGCGCCAGAGGACCGCATTAGAAAAACACTTCTACTCGTCCTGAGTCTACGATGACATGAGGCTGCACACTTTATGTAAACATAACTTATTTATAAGAAAACGGCACAAAGCACCTTTAAAGTGATAGCTAACAATTAGCTTAAAGTTTTAAACAAATTGTTTTTGCATACTAAAACAGTTTGTATCCTTGAGGTCTAACAGAGTTAATTTCTTTACTTGTGAAGCGAAATATTTGTGAAGCTAATAATATAAATAATGAAAAAAAAATTGTTTACATCCATGTTTTCTTTTCTAGTCTGCCTTGGTTGGCATATTGTTACACGTCTTCACCAGCAGTTGACGAAATATGACAGAAATATGAGGCGCTTGTGTGCTCAAGCACGTGCACGTTACAAACATTGCCCCTCGAGCTACTTTACATAAATAGATTTAATATCATAGTATGATCCAAGATAAATGCTCTGGAGTCTAATAACTAGCACAGTAAGTGGAGGAAAAAGTAGAAGATGAAGCGTTTTACAGTTTCCAGAGTACAGAGTCCACATAAGTTTGTTTTCTAAGCATTTGTATTTATTTAATTGCTGCACTGTTTTAGACGTTAGCTTTGGATATTGTATGCAATGAAAATGACACACTGGTCAGTTGATCATTGGAAACATAACAAAATAAAAATCCACAGTATTAAATAAGTTTTATGACAAATTCCATAAGCCAGTGAAGGAGAAAGCAAACAGGTTCTTTACATTAGAAATAAAATGACTCGGACTAAAACAATACATTTCACAAATCGCTGATTTAAGTGTGATGCTCCGTTTCCCAAATGAAATGTGGACATGAATGACGTACATGTACAGCCAACATCCTCAATCACAGCTGCTGTTGTGTTTGTTTTGGTCCACGGGTGTCATACAGTATATTACAAGCTGTGTTCATACACCTGCACACTCCTCCTTCCTTCCTTTCATAGCTCCTCCCCTTTCTCATCTTCACCTCCAGCTGCTGTCAGAGAGCGAAGATTGTGATTACCTTTGATCTTCTGGATGGTAAACATGAGCGTGCTGTGTGCAGTTTAGTAAAGACTTTTCAAGACTCTCATTGCAATCGCCTCCTGCAGCTATAAACTACTGTGAAATCATAGAAATGTTCTTAAAAAGGACAACATGTTTGTCCTCGGGGCAGAGAAAGTCAGGACAGAAGGTGAGCTCTCAGAGTCCATTTCTGGTGAGAGACCCCGACTCTGATCTGGAACTGGCTGGAAAGGGTGTGGATCCTACCGACGGTTTCGAGGCAGGACTCAGATCTGGCTGAGAGGAAGGAACTTCTGGTAATAACTCTTGGTTACATCAATCATGAGGTCCTGCGTGCACTCTGGAAGCTCTCCCGAAAATAGACCTGAGAGAGAGAGACAGACGAACTCGGGTAAAGGGCATGATGGATAAACAAAGCGGAGGAGTCAGGTGCGTGTTTGGGTGGTGTAGCTGACCTGGGCATCCAGAGAAGACGGTAAAAGGCGGCACCACGGTCTCAGGAGGGAGCACGGTGTTGTCTAAGATCTTGCAGCAGTCCTTCAGCACACAGCGACGACCCTGAACACAACACCAGTAAACATCTGTTACCCAGTCTAATGCTTCATTCTGCTTATTGCACCATGGTGAACAACGGATGCTGGCTGTTCAGAACAATAGAGCAGTAAGAATCTGGGCTACGTTAGAGATTTAATAATAGAGGTATTTTTTTATTTTAATTGTTCATATGAATGCCATTTCTGATTTGAAAAAAACAAACTATTGTTCGTTAACTATTTTATACTGAAAATAATGAACCACTTTAGAAACCAGAATCAAGACATAATTATGCACAACTAACAGACTTCTTTGTTTAAATAACCATAATAAATTCAGCTCTTTCAGTTGTGGAATCTAACAAAGCAATTGTAATAAAATGTAAGTTGCTCCTGCTGTGGAAAAACTGCTCAACTGCGACGACATTAAACAAAATGAATCAAACGTGATCCTTTCGTCTTCCATTCCAGGTCTGTGTCTGCTCAAGACATCCCGCCTGCAGTTTGCAGCTGAGCTCCGATCATCTGAACATGACTACCATGTGACTGTTTCCCCACAGGCCAGAGGAGACACTGCTTCTGTTTATGTCCTCTCTCTCTCTCACTGGGGCTTTGTCTCTGTCATCATGTTTCATATTTCTGCTCGGTTGTGTGTGTGTGCTTTCATTCCACTCACTATGACACAGTTCTTGCCAATGTGGACGTAGGAACCTATCTGTGCCGCGTTGACCACACAGTCCTCCTCGACGAAGACGTGGTCTCCGATGTGCAGCGGGAAGAACGCCACCCTGGAGGAGAGATGGAGGTGTGGAGCAGAAAGAGGTGAAGTGCAGGTGTTTGTTTAATCGGCATGAAGCAAGCAGAAGTTAAGGATGCTAAATAAATCTATAACACAAAGACAGTACCCTGTTGTACACCAGCTGAGAGAAAATCAATCTGCTACATTTTGCCAGTAAAGAAGGATGCTTTACCCTTTGCTGAACTTTTTGAATGGTGGTCGAATGACGCTCCGGCTCTTCACCACACAGTGTCTGCCCACCCTGACGTTAGCCAGGTCTCCTCTGATGATGCAGTCATTCATGACAATAGTCTGGAGGAGAGAACACACACATACAATGTAAGCTGTACCACAGCCTAACACAGTAAAATGATAATAACATAATTGACTGTCAGTTAGGTGTTTCCTTACTTTGCCATTGAGTACGATGTTTTGACTCCCACACAGCACTGACTGTCTGCTCACTTTGTTGCCAGAAGCCTAAAAAAACAACGACAGGGTTAATAATTGTATACAAGTGTGCATCAGTCTTCTAACTTTAAGCACAAACACAATGACTTCAGTCATCCGAAGCCCAACGCCCTGTTTAGCTACAGTTAGCCAAATAGCAAGCGACTAGCTAGCTAACAAGGGATTCAAATCAAACACATTACCGTTTCAATGTACTCTGCTTTGTTGTAAAGTATTTCAGACAACTCCATGGCTGGGAATAAATACAATATATACTCAAATATTGAAGACAGTTGTGATAATCCAGTACTTATAACCCTCTATCTGTTTTTCTCTGCTCTGCTGTCAGCTCTCTCAGCTTCTTCTTCTTCGGTCGATTCTATGAATGTCATTTCAGACTATATGAGTTGAGTGGCGAATCGTCGATGGAATTCGTTAAGCCCAACAAATGGAAAAAGTCCACTGGTATATTTCTTGTATTTGCGTTGTATCGTATAATAGTTATACATGTATATGAAGTGTTGAATTATTCATTTGGTAACTTAATTACCTAATTACCAACAACTAATCCGTAATGTAATTCGGTTATCGATTGGTCTTCTCTGGGCCGAATCCTCCTATTTCCTCTCCAATTTTCTATTTTACCTTTTACAAAAGTCAATCTTAATATTTTGTTGATAGTCTGTTTACTAAATAGCATTGAAGACTGAGCAAATAAAATAAAAAATGCAAAATTAAAAGACTCCGGCTTGAGTTGCGCGCATGCGTAATGCGGAGCCCTTGATCCGTTTCTTCTTCGCTTTGCACGCTGGGAGCTCTCCAGTCACTTATTCTCCGTCATGGCGGCTCGTGTCCTGCAGCAGTGCGTCCGCACGCTCGCCCGGCCCTCGCTGAGGCTTTCCACCGGCAGCCTGGCGGCCAGAGCCGCTGTCGCTCCGTCAGCATTCGTCCACCGACCTCTCTCTTTCTCCGCCGACAGCCGGAGGACGCGGTGGCTCGTTCCTACCCGGGTAAGAGTCTGCGGTAACATTGAACAGTCGTGGCCTAGCGTTCGCTGCTGTGACCTACCGACGCCTTTCAAACCTGTCAGGCTAACCTAGCCCGGTTAAAGTTCACGGTAACATGCGATTAGTTTATTTAACCGTGAGTTAAAGTCTGTTGGGGTGATGTCCTGCCCGACGTGCACAAAACCCTGTAATGTTGTATTTTTTTGATTACACAATAGCCATGTTTTGCTTGTTGGCTAGCTAGCTAGCTAGCTAGCAAACTTAGTGAGTTCACTGACCAACGCTTGTGTTGTTGTCCCTGTCTCACCTTCAGTCTGGAGCCATGTGGAGGAAACTTAAACCTAATCGACTTTTTAACACTAAAAGATACTTCTGGTGGAGCAATAGTTGGTGCTTTGTGACATGAAACGTGGTGCTTATCATTTAATTTGTGTTGTGTATGATTTTTAGCTAGTTCAATTACTGCTTTGTTAATTACTATTATTATTGTTTATTCCAGGATACTTTAATTAATAACATGTGCTACTAAGTCAGTTAAAATATTTAAGAAATATAAATCATATTGCACGTTTCATTAAAGGTGATGTATACAGGATTCAGAGCATTGATATAGCAGCAATCCACTACTTGTGAAGATGTAAGGAAATCATAAACAGTGCATCAGTCCATTCATGTTGTACTTCTTTGTAAAGACACAACAACATGACAGCAGACAACAAACCAAGAGGAGCTTTATTCATACGTTATGACACTGGTCAGTAGTTGTCTTGTGTAGTTGAGAAAGTGAGAAATGTATTGGAGAGTAAAACCAGATAAATGCTTTAAAGACTAAGTAGACGTTTGAAGTTGGTTTTGTATTGCATACAGGGCTAATAAAGGCATGTAAGCACTGGAGTAATGTGTTCAGCTTTGCTTGTACACAAACTTCCCGTTGTTTGTCTGCTTAACCCAGGAAGCAGTGTTACTGCGGTGTAACATGGTCTCATTCATGCAGGTGCATTGATCAACAAAGAGTGCTGAAGGAGTAAGTCCTAAAACCCAGAGTTGAGTCAGCATTTCTCACTTCCTTCGTCTCCAAGTCAATACGTTTTCTGAATGGGTTTCTGTTAGATGTCTGAGGTTAATACATGCTTAAGACGTTTTAATGTTTTGTTCAATATTTCATACGTCGGTAAATGTCCCACTCGTTAAAAAAGAGATGGAAAGTCAGCATAAATGGCTTCAAGCTAATTCAAGCGTTGTTATATTTCTCTGTGTGCGTTTCCATGACCTTCATCATGCCGGCTCCTGACTCCTCTCCTCTTCCTCCTCAGATCCCCTCAGTGGGCGTGTTGTGCCGACAGTATGGGGACCTGCCCCCCCTCACCCTAGTAACCATCAAAGAGCGCGTCATGTATGTCCTAAAGCTCTACGACAAGATCAACCCTGAGAAGGTACGAGAGAGAGAGAGAGAGAGCGCCAACTGGCTGACAAACTATCAACTGTGAAATGTCAGTGGTTGTGAACAATGTTCTAATGTTGGTGTTACTTCCTGCTCCACAGCTGGACACATGCTCCCACTTCATGAAAGACCTGGGTCTGGACAGTTTGGACCAGGTGGAGATCATCATGGCCATGGAGGATGAGTTTGGTGAGTCGGCATGTTGTGTAGCTGCAGGTCTGTCTGAGGTGACGCTGTCTGTCTGCACACTTCCCCCGCTGTGTGTGCAGTTTTCTAATTACACTTAAAACTGAGAGACTGGCTGTGTAAAAATACGACAATTTCTGTTCTGTGAAAACCACGTTTCTCCCAAAACAAACACCACAGGACTGTGTTCAGCTTTGTGACGATGCATTTTTCAGATAAGTGGTTTATTTTGCTTAAGAAGAATTAGAACAGCTCTGCAATGACAAGTTAATTAATCAATAAGTCGACAAAAATAATCTGCAAAAATTCTGACGACGATAAATAGTTCAAGCCTTTTCTTTTAAAGAGAAAGTGCAAAAGATTCTGTCGTTGCATCTTCTCAAATGTGAGAAAATAGTAATATTTTAATTACAAACTAGAATATCAGTTAGATTTTGGACAGTTAGTTGGATGATGCAACTCATCTAATGATCAACAAAGGGTTGAAAATGTGATTTTTATCTTTCAACATTTTATTGACATTTGAGGAAAATTAATTCATAGAAAAAATTCTCTACAGATTGTTTAATTAGGAAAACAATTAAGAGATGTATGGTTTTCATTGTACACGAGGAGACTTCATCATATTTCCGGTGGCATGGAACTGGTCGGTTTGTCTGTATTTCTACTGTTTAGAACGTCAACGCAGACCACTTGGTCTTCAGTTGACGTGCAGTCACAGAACATGTGTGCATGTCAGCAGCCAGCTGGCTGATCTCTGTGTTGTGTTCAAGTGCATCTTTTAACAGAAAACGTGAGCCTTTTTCTGTTCTGTGTTCCTCCTGCAGGCTTTGAGATCCCTGACGCAGAGGCAGAGAAGTTGATGAGTCCTGAGGAGATTGTACAGTACATTGCAGACAAGAAGGACGTTTATGAATAATGTGTTGGTTCACTGCAGAGGCAAGTCTCTCTTGTTAGCCCTGTTTTCTGCCTCTTTACCATCTCAAATACACATGTTTGCTCATTTGTTCCTGTTGAGTCGCTCATCAGTATTGTGTGTTTCTTACAGAGAGGTTGACCCCAGCGTGACATCACAGGAAGTACAGTTCCCACTTCCTCCCCGTCGGCTCTTCTGTCCACTGTGGCATCGTTGACGTCAAGCTGCCGTGTATCGTGTTTGACTGTATTTAAATGAACATGTTATTTCGGAGCTCGGAGATAAACAAAATATCAAAAATGACTATAACACAGGTTTGAATTTTTATTTTATTTTTTTCTTTCTTTATTTCCAGCTCCACAATGTGGTTCCGATGTATAATTTCTCACAAATAGATCAATAAATACAGATGCTGTATAGTTCTGTGAGTATCTGCTGTGATATTTATTCTCGTATTATAGGAGAAGCACGAACATGTCGTTGAGTTACGATTAAGAAGAGGATACAGAATCATAACGTTTCGCGTCAAACGCCCCAAACACGTGATGCTGCGTTCATACCAAACGCGCGAGTAGATTACATACAAAGTCTATGCACAGACACGATGAGACTGGAGTGACGCGAATTTGCAATGACCCAAACGCGTGAGTTGAAATTTTTCAACGTTCAGGCTTCCGGTGTGTCCGGTGTAGGGTGATGGGTTTAAGATACTCTCACCAAACTTGGATTTACTCTTAACTTCCTACATTAGGACAGTGTTTGTATGCTCTCATTCACTCACTCTTTGTGCGTCCTCTCCTCTCACGTTTCTATGGATCATCGTTATATGTGGACCCTGGTCTCGCCTTCTGCCGTGGTTCTGTCATGTGCACAAGTACTTAGCTAGTAGGCCAGGGGTATTCAATTCAAATTCCAAAAGGTCCAGATTGAGAAAATCTCCTCGTGCAAAGGTCCGGATCATTACAATAATATCTAATTTGCGCTATTTAGTGCCATATATATATATATATATATATATATATATAGTAACTATGTATGTGTGTAGTCAACTGTCAAATAAAGTACACATCAATTCTATTTTAACAATTATTATTCTCAGTTTTCAAATTTAACTGGATGGATTATAAATAATACATAGAAATACATACATAAATGTTCTTTCAAGTAAAATAAGGGCTCCATCTAAAAATAAAATACACAAAAGAGAACTTTTGAAAAACTTGCATCTTAAAAAAAAGAGCTTGATTTGAGAAAATTGAATGAAAATGAAAGTTTGGCTGGAGTTAACTTATTTCTTCTGTTTTGTTAACTCCATTTCACATCATAACGGTCTCAGTCAACTTTATAATAAACAATCTCTACACATTTTATCATCTTTCAGATTGGAGTGTTTGCTCAAAAGATGTATGTTTGGTCTCGTGGTGGCGTTACACATCGGTGGGTTTAATATCGGTCACGGTATCTGAACACATGAGACAGAGTGGTTTTGTAGCGCCAGCAGTAAGAATTAACAAATAAGAGTCCGTCCATTCTTTGTTAAAAGCTCTGTTTTCGAGGTCCACTTTTCTCTTTTTAGAGCACGCCGTGTGAAACTGCTTCTCCCACTGCTCTCTCTCTCTCCCCATCTCACGATGCATTTTGGAATACACATATTCGATTGGCTGAGCAGCATCACGTGAGATGATTTACAATGCATGTGATTGGTCGGTGCATTTCCTGGACTGCTGAACGAGTGCCGTAAAGGCTAGAAAAGCTGCGCAGGTTGAAATACGCCAAAATGTATAATTCTCAATTATCCATCAGTTATACGTCCGGGTCCGGATAGGACAGCGTCTGGGTCCGGATCCGGACCGCGGTGCGCCTTTCAGTGACCCATGTTCTATACTATGACTTTTTTCGACATGACCTTTTTATGACTTTTCGACATATTTTACTTAAAGATGAGTTTACCTCATTAATACAATGCTTGGCTTTTTATTATTTATTTTTAGTCTTTATGACTTTTTATGAAAAACTATACAATGTATTTTTTTACGACATACTACACTGACTTTTTGTTTTTATTACATACTATAACACTTAATAAAACAATTATACTATAACTTGATTTTTATGACATGTTTTATGATACATGACCTTTTTGTGATGTTTAAAATATATTTTACGATGACTTTTATGACATTTGAAAGATATAATATACTAGTAACGAAGATCGTCGTCATTAGTAATATTTCTTCGCACAGTTTGTACACAGTATTGCTATAAGAAATAAGACAAACACTCAAAGGGTTACATTATTTATTGACATGTGTTATTGGAGTGGCTGTGGAGAAAGCAGGTCATCTTTGAATCAGAAGTTTGTAGGTTCAATCCCCGGCTCCTCCAGTCCATGTATATGTGTCCTTGGGCAAGACACTATTGTAATGTGTAACATAAGGTCATGCAGATGATATTAATTAAGTAGACATGTATTTTAATGTTTTGGTGTCAGCAGAGGGGTAGAGTTCCCTGTACTGTGGCAGGAGAAAGCTTCCAGTTTCCATCAAGCGCGGCTGCTGTCAGGATCCCAAGCTGCCTGTGGTCCACTGTATTATGTAGAGAAGATGACAGTCATGGTTGTATGTGTTCATTGTGGATATGAAATAAACAACTGGTTGGTCTGCAACTTATCTCTGTCTAGAGTCTTGCTTTTAAATTATTGCATGTTAAAGAAAGTCATTGTAAAGTAGGTTGAAAAACCTACTTGTGTCAAAGTGTCAAAAAAACAGGAATAAAGTCATATTTTCGTATGTCGAAAAAATGTCATTAGGTCGTATTATTGTATGTCGAAAAAAGTTATAGTATGTCGACCATACTGATAAAAAGTCATTGTAAAACGTGTCGAAAAATGTCATAAAAAGTCATATTGTGTGTAAAAAAAAAAGTAATGGTATAGTACTTCGAAAAAAGTTACAAATAAGTTATTCTGTAGTATATTAAATAGTCATGAAAAGTCCTTGTACAGTATGTCAAAAAGTCAGCATATTTAAAAAAATAAAAATAAAAAAATCATAAAAAGGTAAAATAAATATTTCTTCCTTTTATTTAAAATATCTAATTTGAAGTATTTTTTTGCTTTAAACATAAATCATTACGTCACCCAAAAAAAATGCAAGGAAATTGCACAGAAGTATTTACATTTTATTTAAATAGGAATGAAAGGATTTCATTGGTTGGAGATTTCACGTCGTCTCAAATACCAAGAAGCAGACTCGGAGAAATAACGAGTCCAGGTGAAGCAGCCGAGTCATCGTTAGTCTTTTATTGAGGGTTGTACCCAAGTTTTACAGCTTTGTATGACGGCTGCAGGAGCCAGAGGGTTACAAACAGTAATCAGTATACGAGTACAGCCAACAGAAGACCTACTACTTACTACTCTACACCTTAGTACAGATTCTCTTAAGAGCACTAAAATCCAGAAACATAGGAGAGAAAATAATACAGAACAAACCAAGCAACAAAGGAAGGAGAATAAAAAGGATTAAATGAAACCAAACAAAGACAGCATCAGAGGAGACATTCATTATTAGAGCACACTGGAGTTGGTTTTCTATACCTTGTAATATCAGGCGACTTCGTTTTTGTCAATTTTTATACCCATACAAATAAAGATTGTCCTTCAAAAAGTGCAGTTTCCCCCGAAAGTTTAAGATAAAATCCTTTGATGACCCGAGGAAGACATTTGAAAATAAAAAGGTACTTCCTGTTTTTGTTTGTAAGAGAGGAAGACGTCCCTCTCGTTGATTATAGACACTGTACGTTTATATTCTCATATATATCTATATATTATATATAGCTTCAACAGTCTCCCAAAGCAATGTGCATAATAGGTTTACAGGTGATCCAACTACACACTGTGGATTGATAGAATCTCTATAAAAAACATTGTAGTTGTGTAAAATTTGCAGTTTTCACCGGCCTCACTCCCCTCGGCTTATCGAGGAGACAAGCTGTGAAAATAAAGAAATGGACTTTTGCAAATCTTAACCTGTCCTCTCCTGCTACAACTGGCCCGACGGTTGGTAGGTAATAAAGGTTGTTTTTCTCAGTTATTATTAGTAGTAGTACGATTCAACGATGGCACGACATGTTTGAGGAATATTATTGGGAATCCCATCTAAACGGTGTTTTTAAAACATTTTTGGGACAGTATTTTTTTTTCGTTTTTTTATTTTTAAAGAAAGCAAAAAAACCCAAGGTGGACATGGAAGCCTGGGTTCAAACACTCCACTGCATAGTCTCTCTGAGCGACACCCCGCCCCCCCACCCCACCCCCTCTGTACTCTACCCCTCCCCCCACCCTGATAACACCCCCCCGCCTCCCCCCCCACATCTTTGTGCTGGTTAGACTAAAGCTTTTCAGGGTTTTTGTTTGTTGTTTATTCATTTAAAATGTAAAATGACAAAAAAGACAGCAGATTCTCACAGTTTGTGTTTTTTTTTTTCTTCTTTTGTGGTTTTTGTGTCAGATAAAGTAGATAAAGTAGCCTTATAGCGCTTTTGATCGACAGTAAGGAGCCGCTGGGTGTGTTATGATATAATATTATAGCATCTGCTCACAGGATAGTTAAGTCAAGAGAAAAAACAGCGTCACATTATTTTTCTTAAACATTTAAAAGTAGTAGAGTATCACCAGCCAGCTTCCCTCCTCTCCTCTCCTTCCTTCCTTCCTTCCCTCCCTCCTCCCTTCCTTCCTTTCCTCCCCTCTTCTGGCCCTGTTGGCTAGCTGCTTGGCAGCTCTGGGGATTGTACGTTGCTCGTGGTGGTTTTCACTTACTGAAAAGGTTTTCCTCACATCTTTTTGCAAATGACATTTTTTCTTCAAGCATTTAACATTGTCCAGCTTTTTAAATATACACACACACACACACACACACACTAACAACACCCCGCCCCCCCCAAAAAATCGATCCCTTTCCTTCCCTCTCACCCTCCCACCTCGATTTGGCATGATAATGTGTTCAAGCATTCACACACTGTTTCTGTACGAGACTGGGTTTTTGCATCTTCACACACACACACACACACACACACACACACACACACACACACACACACACACACACACACACACACACACACACACACACACACAGACACACCAACAGTAGAGCGAGATTAAGCTGGGAACCAAACAGTAACATTAACACAAATGAGAGCGTTCTACAGACGTGTCCCTTCTCTTACAGCGGAGCAACGCTGCCTCCCGAGCTGCTGATCGGGGGTCAGTTTATTGTCCCACTCATTTGTGAATGTAAGGATACTGAGGGGCAAAAACTGCTCCCAGATCAGCGCTGGGAGAGAAGCATTGCCAAAAATCAGAATGAACGAAGTGTACAATAATTAAAGAGCGGAAGGGGAATACAGACTATCCAGAGCTCACTTGCAGCCAGACTTCATGTCAGTTTTTGCGTTCTCCTCTCCTGTAGTTAAGCTTAGGAGTTGGAGAGGGAGAGCTGATCCTGGATGAGTCAGCAGAGAGGCAAGTGTAACCCCGAGTCCCTGAAAAGCCAGAAGAAGAACCAGCCAATCACAAGTCACATCCCTGTGCCTGAGTCACGACAAGGCCAACGAGAAGCCCCGCCTCTTTTCAGTCAAGCTCGCTCGTGGTCAGACCAGTAGTCCAATACTGATTGGAATACATACAACGATGAGCGGTGGTCGCTGTATTTTATATATTTCCGTGTTTGAGGCTGATCAGCTGCCAGAGAAGGCAGATCGAGGCTCCGGCCGCCATTTTTACACTTTTTTTTTTTTAAACCGTTTTTTTTTTTTAAGCTACATTCTGGCTCGGTTCAGGCGGCGTGGCGAGAAGGTCGCCGCTCTGAACCGGCCGGCCCAGTGAACAGGGAGGTAAACCTTCTCTCACTGGGGACAACAAAGCACCATCTTCTCTAGTCGCAGCACATACACGCACACGCACACACACACACACACACACACGCACACACTACCCTGTCACAATACTCTCAGACGCACCACCTCCCTCAGACGGACATGAACATCCAAACTACACGAGCTAAGCAGTCAGTCTTTCCGACCGTCCGTCCGTCTTTCCTCTAAATCCACCCAAGTGCAAAATCCAAGGCTCCTCAGTTCAACTTGTCAGATTAACTGAACTCAAGCATGGTTCAGATGTTCCACTCGATAACATTTGTTAAAGACAGGAGAAAAAAAAACACACAAATAAAGAGATATAGTTTCAGCAAAGAGATCTGGAATTAAGTAAACTAATATTTTGTTTATGATTGAATTATTTGGTACAGAGCAGTTCAATACTGGCACACACACCACTGTCAAGTCTGGCTAATACTCAAGGATTTCACTAGTATCGCTTTGAAGTTGTTAAATAGTCACAACTAAACTTAAAAATACAACTTAAGTCAACGTACTTCTGAAATTAAAACTTATATTGGAGGGGAAACACACACACACACACACACACACACACACACACTTAACACAGAATAATTACGCGATGAAGAAAAGAAATTAAGGTCCATGGCTTCGCTAATGCTGACCTCTCGTTCGGGCACTCTGAAGCTTTTGTTTCTCCCCGATAATTGTGCATCATAGTAACTAAACAATCACTGGTAGATGGGTTCATCTATTATTCACACGTGTATTAATGTCGACGAACACCACCGATGGATTTACATTCACGCTGTACACACACACACACACCCTTTACTGTCAGCTGTAGAATCACATCTGACGGTACAGAGCCTCCGAACACACACACACACACCATTCATCAGGTCAGGAACTTGTAATGACTACGACCCCCCCACCCAAAGGAAAACAAACAACAGTACAACAATACAATCATATTCTATTTGTAAACAGGTAGAAGCCACTTGACTTGTTGCATCTTCGGACACAATTAGGATCAAGGCAATGAAATGTGGACGACTTTTGCACTGTTAAAATATTATCTTCAACCAAAACGAAACAGCTTTTATGTTTAAGTTTTTCTTCTTTCCTTTTTTCAGAACACCTTTTGTGGCAATGAGAGCAATTAAAAAAAAAAAAAGAGCAAGTAATATTTCGCATTTTTGTTGTACTTAATGAAACATTTAAAACATTTTGTGAGACACGGGGAGAAAGAAAAGAAGAAGCGCCTCTCAGTCGGCCGTGTGAGAGGCTACAGTATGCATAGATACAGAGTCGCCTTTCTCTTGGTTTAAGTCTCACACTCGCACAATAAACACTCCCCACGTTTGATCCTTACATCAGTGGAGTGGAGGAAGAGGAGGAGAGAGGGAGCGTTGGGTTTTCCGTCCTCCACCCCCCCACATTAGGACCCCCCCCCCCCCCCTCAAAGACAGCATATTGAAAGCAGTGTGTTGAGCTTCTCCAGCTTAAAGCAGTTATTTGGCAGAGAAAATAAAACTTACAGACCTATACATAGTTTTCAGTGCTAGAAGTTGGATTTTCCTTTCCTACAAGGAGTAGTAGTTTTTTTTTTTTTATTCACCTACACGGGGGGGAACTGGCTTGATTTCCTGAGAACCATTGCTGGTTATTTAGCAGACAAAGAGGAATAGTTCAAATAACCAACGCCATGGCCAAAAACACTGATCCGAATTCCCAGAGTTACAAAGCATCGTCTTCATCCTCAATAAGAGTTTACATTTTTTTGTAGTTTTTCTATTTTCTTTTATACTTTTTTTTTTTAAACGGTTTTTTTTTTCTGTTTTTTTTATTGAGTATTTTCTATTTTTATTCTATCTTCTCTTTAAAATGAAGAATGAACACACGTTCCGCCTCCTAAGTCTTGTAAACAAGAGGTTGCAGTGTGGCACCTCCAAACATTGAAAGCCTATTCTGAAAGTGCTGTTTCCCCCCTGCCCACTAGGGGGCTAGTGGGAGGGCTTGCTAGATAGACCCCGCCCCCTACCCTGGGGTGGGCGGGGCTTGCTAGTCCCAGCTGCGGCTACAGTCCTTTGCACTGCAGAGCTCAACGTTCTTTAGTTTTGAAACAAAATTGGTGCAATACTTTTTAATGTCACTTTTTCTATCACCAGATAATCCTCCTAAATCAGCTTTTATTCTTCTTTAACTATCTGTTGATCTTGAACTCCACGACAACGCAGTAAGGTAGGCGTGCCAAGGCAGAGAGGAGCGCACACACACTCATCCACGCACGCAGTCTCACACACACACACACACACACAGTACTTCCACGCACATACGTGCGCGTGCACGCGCATACACACATACGGTAAGGACCTCAATGAGTAAACAGCTACACTGGAAAAACTGGCTGCTCCCTCTATATTGCAGATTATATATACTGAGAAAAAACCACATTCAGTGCAAAGTTAAAAAAGCTCATACTCCAACATTGTCAGCAAACAAATGCAAAAAAAAACAAAAAGAAAACGTTAAAAATGAAAAGAATTGGAATTCAAATAAACATGACGAATGAAACAAAAAAAATATATATAATAATGAGCTCGATTGAAGCTTTTTTCGGTCTGAAAGAGCACTACCTGGAAGCAAATATCCATCCGTTCACATTATAGAATTGGCCTGCATGATTCAAGTATTCCGACTGATATGTTTTTGGGCTAAAACAAAGTGGACATATGTGCAGAGAGAGAAACGTAACTTGTTTTCCACAGGGCGACCCCGTTTGTTGTACATCTTGTAAGTGAGAAAGAGTCCGACTAGTGCCATTGCGGTTTTTTTTTTTTAACTTTGTTTTCTTTTTTCATTTTCTTCTGCTGATTATTGATAATTCTCTACTGACCCTTCCTCGAGCCTGTTTGATTGGCAGGCGGTTCACATGGAGTCCCCGCCGCCCGACAGGTGATCCACCGGGAGGAAGGAGCTGATTGGAGAAGGGCTGCTGATCCTCCCCGCCTCGGTGCCACTGGGGTTCCCCCACAGGCTACTGGAATAGTTGGGCCCGCCCCAGAGGGAGGAGCTGTGGAGATCGCTGCTGTTCCACTGGTTGGGTTCAGGAGCGCGGCTGGGAAAGCTGTGGGACTGATCCATTCTGCTCTGAGAGGAGCCGACGGTCTGCCAGCTGGAGGAGGGAGTGGCCAATGACTGCCCTTGTGCAAAGAAACGGTTGATTTCCTCCTCGCTGGCAAACTCGGCCAGAATAGTAGTGTTCCCCAAAACACACCTGCAGAGAGACAACAGGTGAGATACAGAGCGTGTGTTAGAACATCTAGCGGCTGGGTTCCACATTAGGTAGAAGACGTGTTCACATGCACTGTAGTAACCCGGTGAACATAAATCTGCTCATATCCCACAAACCCCGACCTTATTCTGAGAGCATTACTTATTTAAATAAACTTGTAAAATATGCTGCTATCTAGTGAGAGGCTTTATTGAATAAAAAAGTGATCAAATGTTCAGTAGTGAAAACATATTTAGACTTATAGAGGTAACTTTAAAGAAAGCTTCAGTCAGATTTGGATGGATATATATTTAAAATAACGTGGAATGATCCCACTGCTGTGCAGTCGCAGCGATATTTTCCCTTTATTAAGCGTTTACATTCACTAAGTTTCTTCTGACATTTAAGAAATGAACTTGCCTTTAATAGCCAACTGTAGCACGGTTTACCTCAGTGCATCTAAATGCACTGAATGCATCAGGAAGTGAGATTACGTGTGTGTGTGTGTGTGTGTGTGTGTGTGTGTGTGTGTGTGTGTGTGTCGTCCTTACATGTGCAGGCTCTTCTGGGCCTTTGCGGCCTCATCCTTGGAGCTGTAGCATACCACGGCGTTACCGTGCGGCAGGTTGAGGTGGAATGTGATCAGAGGGCCGTGCTGCATGCACAAGGTCCTCAGGGTAGAGCCGTCAATCTGTGAGGCAAACAGAACACACACACACACACACACACACACAGATGAAAACGATGAAGCGTGAAACTCTCCCGTTTCAATCACGAGTCCAAAACATTAACAGAACCCCGTCAGAAGATACTGGTTCTTTTTTCAAATACGGTTTAAAGAATAAATTTAAATGATGAAATAAGAGTGAAAAACACCTCCAGAACAAATGACTAATCCCACTTTACAACCCGATACAGAATGACAGAAACAAAATAAACACAAATGAATTGTTACATCTGTGTGTACCTGAGGTGTGAGATTTTTCAGAACAAGCCATTGGCTTCTCCCTGAGCTGCTGCTGCTGCTGTCGCCCCAACTGGAACCTGCCAATACAAGAGGAAGGGTAGAAGGTTAGATGTGTCCTCTAGAAACACAACATGTCCAATACTTGGAGTACTTCATATTGAATGTATAGTACGTATGGTAAGAGAGTTATTGACCAAAATGAGTTTTCCTCATACTGAATAGTTGACGGCGAGTTATTGTTTGTGATGCATATTTCTCCTTTCTGCCACACAACCACTTATATTAGAAGAACAATGATAAAAAACGCATCCTGGCTACCAGACATTACTACAGGTAGTTTAGCACATGAGCTCTCACCAGGTGTGTATCTGGACTCAGTGGAGCCCCACCCTCCCAGCCTCAGGGCAGAGCCGTCCCAGCCGGAGGAGGCAGAGCTGGGCTTCTGGCTGGTGAGGCCGGGTGGTGGTCTGGAGGGGGCCGCCACAGAGAGCGCCTTGGGAGGCAGGGGGACCTTCCACAGCTCGTGGGCCAGGGAGGAGTTGGACACAGAACCGCCGCCGGGAGACCACTTTGACTCACTGGTTCTGGCTGAAAGGAGAGACAACAACGTGAAACTTTGTGTCCATTTTTACGCAGCTGCCAGCCGTCTTTGTCATATTATCCAACAGCAAAACTACGAGTCTAAAACCAAACAACGCAGGTTCCTAAAGGCTGAATTACCAACACATATACAGACGCATACCTGAAGTGCTTTGTGCTGTACTGGTGAGGGAACCGCTGTGGCTGGAGGCACGAATGGATGACCAGGCACTGTTAGAAGGCATCGTGGTGTTCAGTGATGAGGATGGCCCTGAGGAGACAAGAGAGAGGAGGGTTAGTGCCTGTGGAAGCATTTGATCAAATCTGAATCTAGCGTCATTTCACGGATGAAAAGCTGATTTTAATTTTGTAAATCTGAGCGATTACAACCATAGGTGTGGATTATTTGAGTTATACAATCTTAGTAAGAGCTAGTGATGAATCGTGTCTCTATTAAGCGTTTACTAAGGCTCACAAAAAGACCACTTCATGGCTTCTTTCTATGAGAAACCATCTTTGATGTGGCCTACGATTGATAAAATCTGCAGCCGACGGCTGTCTTTAAAACCAGTAAAACAGACAGTTGTTGGCTTAAAACTAAGCACATAGTTCATCGCGAATGAAAGAAAACAAAGGGACAAAAACATCAGAAAGATGTAAGATGGACCTCTATCAAAAATGAACCCTAGTTGGTGTTTGTGAGACCGACCGTTGTTCCTGTCCCTGAGGTGGTCTGTGTCACGGACGGTGTTGATGGAGAGGGAGTTGATGACACTGCCGGGGGTCATATAAGGGTCGGTCTCAGGGTCAATGTTGGGGTAACCTTTCCAGGGCTCACCGGGCCGGAACTCTGCAGACACACACACACACACACACACACACACACACACAGACGGTGATTAGCAGCTTTCAACGCAAACATTTTGTGTTTCTTTGTTTTGTGCTCGTGAAAGCTTGCGTACCTGGGGGCCAGGTGACAGTGTTTCCATGGGGCGGGGGGGAGTTGGCACGGGGCGGCCAGCCATCGCCCACCGAGCCCATTGATTGGCCGGGAGGACTCAGGGGAGACGGGCCAGGAGACAGGAAGTCATAGAAGGGAGAGTCCTCCAGACGCAGCCCAGACGACATAGCACCTGTGGGACCAACGCAGAGAAACATTAGGACGCAATCGACTGAAACTCATCCGTTTGACTTCACACGGCATGAAGCCCATCAGAGCATTACACAATCTAATTTGAGCTCTTTTGTACCAGGTTTGCTGTTCTGCTCCAGAGGGTCAGTAGCCCAAAGTTTCTTCAGTCTGGACTGGGGCGGCTCTTTGTAGCTCACAGCTCCGCCACCACCACCTATGTCCATGGGTACATTCAGGTTAGAGTTCAAGCCTGACGGAGGAAGAGAAGAAATTTAGTCATTTTGAAGTAATTCAACAGAAATAGTCAAAACTAAAAAGGTAATTTACATATTTTAATATAATGACTACACCTCTTTAAAATGTGGGGGAATATACCGAAGCTAACTTACTTAAAGGGAAGTTGCTGAAGGATCCGAGAGAAGCAGCGTCCTTCTGCATCTCAGGGGTGTTGTGGGACATGTAGTTATCCAGGTACGGTTTGTGGGGCGGGGCCTGTTTCAGCAGGGAGGGGTCCAGGTGCCGCGGCGGCTGCATCATCGATGGAGACGAACCAATAGGACGCGTCTAATGGCCGGAGGTTAGAGAAACCAATCAATGAGGAAACATCATGGAGACACCTCTGCGTTATTAAATTGTGGGTGTGATGATGATGACGCAGGATTCAGATTGAGACACAAACACACACCTGTTCAGTGGGCCGTCCCACAGGCATGGGTCTCTGGCTCTGAGCTTTCTGCTGTTGCTGCTGCTGGAAGAGAAGACGCTGCAGACAGACAAGAACAGTTTAAAATAGTTTGCTGATGATTTGGCATCTCTGAGAATAAGTTTGGCGAGACATTTGCTGCATAGTACTGTATACTTTAAATACATTTGTAGATGGTTTGATGGAGTTACATTACGGAAGCCAGTCTGACTGGCTGCAGGGGAACATACAACATGCATGTGCATTGAATGTTTCCATCACTCTACCTGTAACTGGTTGATCTGGTTGAGCTGTGACAGCTGGTTGAGCTGGGAGAGTTGGTTGAGCACAGCCACCTGCTGAGGGCCAAACAGAGGGTTCATACCTCCGTTACCTCCTGGGTACTTCAACAGGGATGGAGGCACCTGAACACAAACACAATTTAGATGTGAAACACAAATCAAACCATGGAGGGAAAAAACCCTCTTACAGGCATGAAAACATGAGCAGCAGATGCAAAAGCATCTGCTTGAACATTGTTGTAATGTGGGTTTTCTACCTGAGGGGGCAGGATGGGTGGAGGCACTTGGTTACGGAGGTTGGGTTGGGGGGGGGCCTGGGACTGGGGGCCGCCTCGGCCCTGTGCTACGCTGCTGCCCATCATAGGGTTTACATTCTAAGCAGGGAAGACACAAACGCACATAATCAAACAACTTTGTCATTCATAATGTCACGCATGAAGACAGAAACTGTCAATCAAATGTTCTGAGTGGCCAACCAGCAGCCACACAAATAGTCCTCACCGGTCCACAATAACAATATTCAATTATGCAACACGTGTCGTCTTTCTCTCTATGCTTCACTGCACTATTTATTTAAAGTATGCATATCTCTCTAAGATCATTTTGTATAGTATTGTTTTTCTTAAAGCAACATTGTGAGAAGGGGGATATGTTGGCTCATATGTTGTTAGTGTCATGGTGTCTGAGGCTCTAGATCCTCCCACACTCACCTGCCGAGCGCCCCCAGGACTAGAGTGAGCAGGAGACGGCCCAGAGTCGAGACGGGGGACAGGCTGAGCAGAATTGGAAGGGGAAAAGCTCATGCTTTGATTGGAGGAGAGCTCCTCAGAAGCGTGGTTATTGTAAGCAGAGGGGGAAACGGACAGCTGCAGAAGCAAGGCCAGGTGCACAGCAGACGGACGGCAAGCACAGAGGGACAGGAAGCACATCAGCAGCCAGCCAAGTGCAGAGAGAGGAGAGAAGAAGGAAAAGAGTTAATTTTGCAGAAGAAGAAGAAGAGAGGGAGGAGGTGACGCGAGAGTGAGGACAGAGGAAACGACGAGTAAAAGAAATGGGACGAGGAGGAGAGAAGTAAGCGATGGGGAGGAAGGGAGTGGAGTTGAGAGAGAAGGTGGCACCAGAGGATTGGAGTCAGAAAGAGAGAAACAAAGATGAGTCGAGCAGCATAAAGTGAAGAAGGAAAGCAGCTTCATACAGAACTACGAAAGGGAATGAATCATTGTGGCATGATTAATCACTCGCAAAACTAATGATTTTTATTACCATTAAGCATTCAAGTGTGCACATTTAATTTGGTTTTGTTGCTCATAAGTGACAGAGCCTCACTAATAATTCATAATGATGAGATGCAACAACAAAGGATCAAATGAAACTTCCCTTTCGACAGTTCAGAAATCAAACGCAGTGTGTTAGAACCACCACTGTGGGGCACCATAGGTCTGAGAGAGCACTACAGACTCCACGCCTACCTCATGATCGCCACCACGGCACAGAGCGCGACCAAACCTCTCTCTAGTCGTGTCGTTTTTACACAGTAGAGCTTTTATATTACCGCAGCACAACAACACACCTGCTGTATTCTCAAGAAAGGTAAACGTTGATGTTTGTGCGTACCTTTTCATAGTAAGGGCTGCGATCCATGGCAGACTCCTTGTGGAGCTGGTGTCGGGACCCGGGGTTCTTCGCCATTACTCCATTGTAGTCTCCCATACTGCCCATGTCCATACGCTTGTCCTGCACCATCCCTGCTCCTGTCTTCATGGAGTCGTCAGGAGAGTCTCTCTGCAAGGGGGAAGTCAAGAAAACGATGAGAGA
The DNA here is from genome assembly GCA_032191485.1 of Leptoclinus maculatus. Classification (NCBI taxonomy): domain Eukaryota; kingdom Metazoa; phylum Chordata; class Actinopteri; order Perciformes; family Stichaeidae; genus Leptoclinus; species Leptoclinus maculatus. The sequence goes on from JAVDOI010000002.1 coordinate 18,303,892, forward strand.
GACAGAAAAGCATAGATATTCTATTAATACATTTAAAAAAAACTAAAAAATAGAGAAAGCGTGGATGAATCGCATCGCTGCACATGAAGAACGTTGTTTACAGCAGCAGCTTTAAAATGGACAGGTGTTTCCTGCCACACAACCGTTTAAAGACACTAAAATTAAAGTGAAAGAGAGCAACAGCAAAACTATGAGGAACGGTACTTACAGAGAAGCTCATGCTGTTGAACTGGTTGATGAAGGGTTTCATCCAGGGTTCCTCCTGTTTGTTGACTGGTTTGTTCATCTAAAAACATAGCAGACCAAATTATTATCAACTGGAGACACTTCAAGCATTAGCAGGGTCACCTTTTTAACCAAAAAAACAACTCCAGACTTAAACCCCCGACGTGGTTCAATGTTAGGATCAATGTTTACCCAAAGACGAGGCGAACAAACCTTGTTGGCGCACTTATGCTTGTAGTTCCAGGCGTTTTGGTCATGAGACCTGTTGTCCTGTTGGCTGTTGCTCCACATGCCGATCTCCACCTCCTCTTCCTGGTCCCAGCTATTGCCCATGGCCGCCTCCTCTCCACCCCAGGTCTCCATGGGCTTGGGTCCTGGAGCTACTAAGAAGGTAAGTAGAGAAGAAGAAACTGAATACCAACAAGTGATTGTATACACTTCTAATGCACATTTCATTACTTACTACAGGGGAATTCTCTCTCTCGCCACTTTGTTCACGGTCAGCTCGGACTTCTTTTAGTTTTAACATGATCATACTCTTCAGATGCAGGTTTGTTTGCTTAATATTCATGTTCATGTGTGCACCTACCAGGCTTATGCTGGCCGCTCCATCCAGGCCCAGGCTCTCTGTTATCCCTGCCGGGTTCTTCCCAGGTGGAGCTGGTGTCCATGGGCTTCCCCCAGGCAGACGTCCCATTGTCCACTTTAACAGGCGGAGCGGGGGGAGGTTCCCACGTTGAGGACTCCTTCTGGGGGAAAGACTCACCCCAAGCTGGAGGAAAAGAGGGAGGTACCCATTAGAATGAGGATATACCTTCTGTGGTGTCTTCAACCAATGGTGTTTTGAATTAATTCAATTTATCTTCATTTATTACCATTATTATACTTAGACGCGAACAAACAGGAAGCTCAGATACACAGAGAAAAGGAGAGCATTTCTTTATCAGCAGTCTGTTTCTCGACACTACTCGTTGATGCTGCAGGTTCACATTGTTTTCCTCTGTTGGAATCAGAGAACAGAGCCAGGGGAGAGAGCCCTGCTCACGTCCCTGGGGAACCCCGCATCGACTTGTTTATGTAAGTGTTGTTTACTTTAACTCCTGTGGGTTTGTAGATGTGTGCCAAACTGCACTTCCAAAATGCGAGACTACATGTGTTCAAGTGAATGCTCAAGTATGAGTTCAAAAGGCTCCCATTACAGCTGACTGCCCAGACCCGCTGCTTTCTCCCTACACAGGAGGCGCTTGGGGAGATGCCAGGGATTCCTCCCCGTAAAAATAGGACAGATCATCGGGTGGCCTCGGGCTCCAGTGTCCCTCATGTGACTGGGCATGCTCACACACAAGCACATAAGAACACAAAGAGAGACAGCACACAGAGCCAGACGGACAAACTGGCACATACATGCATGTTACTAGGCAGATCTAAATGTTTGCTGTACACTCGCACACAAACGGGTGCATTTAAAAACACACACACACACGACAAACTGTAACCCTAGCCTGCATCTATTGATCCGTTTGTGTGGGTGCGTCAGTTGATACAATAAAAGGGGGATGGGAAACACAACGTGTGTGTGTGTGTGTGCGTGTGTACATGCTTATGTGTGTGTTTCAATATTTCAAAGACAGAATTCAAACTGTTTTGTTTTTACTATTCTTTAGTTACATATCTATTGTATTGACCTACTTTTACATTTTTTCTTCTTTCAATTGTTTTGTTTTTTTTGCACTTCGGTGTCCACAAAAATAAAACCACAATCATCTAAAATGAATCAAAATCTCATTACAGTAGCTGGCTGGTCTGCCCCGCCCTTCCCAGCCGTCCACTTTGCTGCTCCAGTTAGCTCGCTAGGCAGCAACCCTGAATAACAGCAACAACCCCCCCCCCCCCCCCCCCTCTCCCTCTCTCTCTCTCTCAGCCCACTTCCACAGAATAGCTGCCGCTGCTTTACTCGTTATGTTTTCCCATCTTACATTGGAACCATTCCTATTACTGAGTCAACAGACACCCTCCTCTAGCACTCACGGCCTCTCTCAAACACAACAAAAGACAGTGTTTCTACAGCAGAATTGGCAGGTGAGAGAGAAAGGGAGGAGGGAAAAAAAAGGCAAATGAGAGACGAGAGAAGAAAAAAAAAAATCGATGCTCTTAGCATTCCAAAGGGATGACTCAACCGGCTTTACAAAAAGCCTTCAACATGGACAGCACCGTGGGGAGATGGGGGAGAATGGCTGTACGCGTTTGTTTTCTCTCCATGCTTCTGTACACATTGTGTATCCTTCTGAATACATTTGTGAATGTGAATATGCAACCTTTTTGAGTTTGTACTGTGTAAATCCTTTCAAGACCTTATTTCAGCTATCTCTCAAAGAGTGGGGGCGGGACTTGAAGCTTTTTATCCATTCAAGGCTCACAGACTGCACCAGAAGCTCCATTGTGCCACTTTAAACACCGGCTCATGTCCGAGCATTTTCAATATCAAACTGTACAAAAATAACGAATTGAACTGCATGCTAATCCACCCGAAGTCTACATGTTGTCAGAACTGTGCATTTGAAAATCTGCAGAACTCAGGAATCGATAGACATCGATTTACATGTATGCAAGTGTTAGAGGTGTGTGGGAACGTGCAATATTACTGTTTGAAGCTGTTCAAGTTTACTTTGTACATCACTTTGTTAGTCTATGTATAGCATAGATGTCTAATGTTCTTTAGAATAAAAAGTGATAGTTAATTTGGCTTCCTTTGCCTCTGTCTGAATTATGTGTGCATACATATTACGTACTAGAACTGCAGCTTTTGTCTTGGGCCATTGGCTGCATGGGTTGAGGAGGAGGAGGAGGATGCATGGAGTTGCGTGCCGGGTGGTTCTGGTGCTGAGTGGACGGGCCCACGGCCTCCTTGTCTGATTGGCCAGGCCTGTTCCACATGTTGGAAGCCCCAACGCTGTTTTTAGCTGGGAAGAAAGTGGAATTACACGTTGAGAAGCCTGGACTTTCATATGCTTTTGTCACGGTTTTGCACAGCTCTCTTTGAAGTGTTTACCAGGTTTTCCAGGTTCTCCCCAAGCGGCTGTGCCATCATCGATCTCATTCCTTCGACGAACAGACTCTGGAGACGGCTCTTCCCACCCAGTTCCCACTTCCTCCTTCGTACCTACTGTGGGTACGGGGCCTCCCAGCCAGCCTGATGGAAGAATGCAAGTGAGATATAAATTGTATGTCCTCCTACTTAACTTTCTCAACTCTTCTGAACAGCTAGAATTCAGTTTTCCTTATTTAACGCCTAAACACAGCCATGCAACTAATAAAGACTTGCTCATAAACAAAAGGCAAAACATCTTAAGAAAAGATTCTGATGGGATGAATAATCTTAATAAGTACCTGAAGGCTTGCTAGGGGCTGGATTGCCTCTAGACATGTTGGATTCAGGACCTTTCCCCCACTCGTTAGAGGGCTTGTGATTCGGCTCACTCCAGTTCTGGGCTCCGCGGTTGTTCTTCATTGGCTCTCCCCAGCTCTGGTTGTTACTCTGAGGATTGGGTTTGTGGACCGAGTCGCCCCAGTTGGAGCCTGGGTTCGGGTTCGGAGTGCTCTGGTCCGGGGCATTTGATCCTCCGCTCCCTACCCAGGTGTTGCCACCGCCGCCACCGCCGCCGCCGCCGCCGGTGTTGGTTCGGCTTGGCTCGCTCCAACATCCAGAGCCGGACCGGTCGCTGTCGCTGGCACCTTTTTGAGTCTCCCCCCAGTGGTTTTTGCCCCCTGCTCTGGTGCCATCTCCACCATTACCCCAGCGTTCACTGCCATTTCCACCTTTAGAATCCCAGCCCTGCTGAGGTTTGGGCGCATTAGTCCACGTATTGGACCTAAACAAAAACAATGAAGGGGATCAGTGAGGCATAACTACATTCAATAAAAATAGTTCTGCGATGGTATTATCAGAATTTCTATAACGCCCAAACATCAATTACCTGTCATCTTTGTTTGTGTTATTGCTCCAGGTGTTACTGTTGCTGTTGCTCCCCCTATAGCTGGATCCATCGTTCCAGCTGCTCTGCCCACCTCCTCCACTCGCTGGGGCTTTGTTGTCCCACCCAGAGGACGGCCGCTCTCCCCAGCCAGAACCTCCTGGGCCTGAGCTGCCCGGCCCATTCCCCCAACCTGCGAATACATAAAAGGAAGATCAAGCTTTTGCCTACTTTTGTGCCTACTAAATCTTAATATTTTTGTTCACTAGAATATATTTCTTAAAGTATCATAGACAGTAAAGTTCTACCTCCAGAGGTCTGGGAGGGAGCTGCCGGTGTCGCTGTGCCCCATCCGGGGCCTCCGCTGCCATGCTTTCTTTCGTCTCCTCTGGGTGCTTGGGGTCGTTTGTTAGCAGAAGAATTGACATCCCAGGAGGTGTTCTGCCGTACGGGCGTCTGTCCCCATCCAGTGTTGGACAGGACCCTCGGGTCCACGTCGGTCTGGGGCACCACTGGCACAGCTGGTACTGCTGTTGCAGGACTGATAACTTTTCTGCGATTTCCTCCTTTTGGCTGGCTGCCGTCTCTGTCTCTGTCTGAGCTGGATCGGCCTCCGGAACTCTCTCCGCTTCCTTCACTTCCTCCAGTGCGACCCCAGCCTCCAGTGACACTCCCCAGGCCATGGCTTCCGCTTCCTCCTCCTCCGCCGCCGCTTCCTCCTCCTCCGCCGCCTCCGCTTCCACCTCCTCCACCACCTCCACCACCTCCCATACCCATGGCGTCATCCTCCAGGCTCTTCCAGCCATTGTTGGCAGAGCTTCCTTTATGACTTCCAGGATCTAAATGGGTAGCGGGAGGTACTGATCCCCATTCTCCATTTGACGTCTTGTTAGAAGTGGAAGAGGACGATGATGACGAGGAAGAGGACGACGTGCTGCTCCCCCAAGGGCGAGGGATCCCTGCTGGAGGGCCCATCGTAGTTTGGCTCCCATTTCCTGGTGTTTGGCCTGCAGAGCCTGGGATTTGATTTGAGCCGATACCCCAGGACATGTTGCTCTGAGGCTGGTTTGGATTACTGGCGGGCCCCTGGTCCCAGCGTGGGGCCCCAGTGTTATTGTGGTTATTATTACTCTTGTAAGCAGCAGTGGAGGATATTTGGGGGTTCCCAGCCTGCATTAAGGCAGGGTTTTGGGGGTTCACAGTGTCTGCATTTGGGGTGCCCTTGTCTCCAGGGTAGGTAGTTGCGCCCCAAGGTGTACCGAAGGCCCCAGGACCGCCCAGCTCTCCTTGGGGGTGCTGGGGGGCTGATGAGGGGTTTCCATTGGCCAGCGGAACCCCATTCCCTCCTCCAACAGAGCCCCAGGAGCAATCCCCGCTGAGTTGGGGTGAGGCGGTAGAGTTTGGTGGACTAGAGGTCATTGTGGCGTTAGTAGTAGTAGTTGTAGTAGTATTCATCATAATAGTGTTATTTGGTCCATTGGATTCAGTGTTAAGGTTGGTAGGCTGGAGGCCACCATTTCCACTGTTGCTGCTTCCTAACACCTTGCTGCTTGCTGTACCATTATTCGCCTCAGTGTCTTCCATCATACTGCTGTTTGGAGCTGCCATGCCACCCCAGCCCAGCCCGGGGCCCTGTTGGGGAGCTATACCCAGTTTGGAACTCGTCCCCTGAGCCTGTGGAGGCCGTTGGCCCTGGGACACTGGGCTTGGATTCTGCGGCCAGGCACCGTGGTTGGCATTTGGGTTTAAAGTGTTTGGATTTAACCCTCCATTGATGCAGGGGGTGCTTCCGCCTGTGGTGATCATGTTGCTGCCCCATACACCACTATTATTGACGGGCTTGTTGTTGTGGTTATTGCTGCCAATACTGCTGGATCCAGCCACAGAGTAGTGGGAGGACCCGGTGATGCTATTTCCATTATTTGCACCGCTGGTGGTTCCCGTCCCTCCACCGATTACCTGACGACTGTTGCCGTTGCTGTCTCCATTTACTGAAACGCCGACCATCATGGCAGAAGTCACTATAGAAGAGGAGGGAGAAGAAGCCGTAGAAGACACAGAGGAAGAAGCATTTGCTGACATCATCATCACCGTTGTCACAGCGGCGAGGTTTTTCTCTGAGCCGATCGAGGAGTTAGAGTCTGCGTCCATGCATTCTGATGCCAACTCAGGGTCTGATCCTGACCCGCAGCCAGAAGAGGAAGACGACGAGGAGCAAGAGAATGAAGAAGAGGAGGGAGGCCAAACGGACGAGTTGGTTGAAGAAGGGTTGTTGGGTTTGTCGGTGCTGCCGTCCACTATGACTTTGCTCCAGTTGCTGTTGCCGTCACTGCTGCAGGGTGAGCCAGAGGACCAGGGGGAAGGCTCATACTGCGAGTCCAAGCCAGGATGCTCCAGACCTGGAGAGAGGCAGGGGATAGTGTTGGATTCGAGATTTAAAAGAATATATATACATCGTCAAATTTGAGAAAAGCCGCATTCATTTACCGACGGTGCAGTTTTATCATTGTGAAGAAATGACACGACAGTAAAATGTACTTTAGTAAATAAAACAACAGATGTGGTTTAAATTCCCTTCAGTCAACTGTCGCTGTGAGATTTTCCTATTCCGTCCAACCTTCAGCTGCCCAACTGTTGATCAGTGCCAGGCCGAAGCCTGGACACAGCTGCCACCATTTTGTCACCACAGCAGGACCCAAAAGCATGCCAAAGCTATAAACTAGGAGGGCAGGGAGGCAGAGGACGACCATCAGCAGGAGGAAGGATGGAGGGCAATTGAGTGTGAGAAGAGGGAGGAGGATGTGCGGTCAGCCGAAAAGATTCAGACTAGGTTCAAACTTTGATATTTTTCTGAGATCATCCGCACTCAGAGCTGCCGTGTCTCTAAGATTAGACACGGAGACCACTTGGCTATTAAGTACACACTCATTCAGTTTTAAGGCTGAGTGCTACATCGCCTTATCCATCAGCCAGCAAGGTTTGTCACTCAATCAGCATTACTGCAGTGGGAGCTCCCATTCATTTGCAGTAGTCATGAATCAATACTAACGCTCAATGAAAGCATTTTAATTTGAATCTTCGTCATCTTCCTTCAATCACAACATCCGCTTATTTCTTTTCCCGTTTTAATTGAGTCCTCCTCTCACTTTCTATGTCTTTGTTTCACATAAACTTGTGTTTGCCTGCAAAGTCTCCTCACATCTCTAAACCCACTTTCTAACTCTCTCACATCTCCTCCTCTGGTACGCCGTGAATAAAATGCATCCGTCAAGGTCAGGTGAGACGGGGCGGAGCTAATCCGTCGATCACAAAGCAGAGAGCCAAAGTAGGACATTGGGAGGAAGAATGAAACACGAGAAGAACGGGGAAGGAAGAAGGCAATGTGTAGTCACCTGTTTGATTAGGGGAGTGGCTGACGGAATCCCGAATGGGAGCCATGCCTAGAAACAGAGAGAGAGGAAAGACCGTCAAACAGACTCAGAGGAAGTTAGAGATAGAGCCACAGTACAAACACAGTGGGGAGGTGTTAGAAAGAGTTGGGACAGATCGGACATTCAAAGCAAACAGAACGGAAAACAAACGAAAGTACGAAGGGCTTGCAAGTGATGAGCATTAGTGGACAGACCCTGCTAGTTAGTAGTTACGACTGTAATGTAGAGGAATGAAGCAGCAAGTAATACGTTGTAATTCTCAGTGATCTGTCTAAGCTATTGGTGCTCATTAGTTTGTATTTTGTTTTTCCCTTTTAGCACAACCTGCTTTAGAGTGTTCATGACTGCACACTAAGAAATCCACACGTTCTAGTTATTTTGATTAATATCACGGTTGTGATATAAATTCAGAGAAAACCAAAACATTTCTACATATTTCAAAAACCTCAGAAAACTAGAAAGTTAATTATTTTTAAGTCAATGCTGCACAGAAGAAGCATGTTAAAGACGCCATTTATAGCCGCTTTATGCAAATCTGTTACTACTTCCGACTACTTCCAAATATTTACGGGATAGAAGTACAAGCAGAAACTCATCAGAAGCTATGAGCAACAACACACCTACATTCTAACATTTAAATGTAATTGCTTTCTTGCTTATCCAACAATATGATGAACAGACGGAGTGCTTGTGTCGGCTGGTGTCTCTGTACGCGTGTGAGGATGCACCTCCGTTATGTTGCATTCTTTTCTTATTTCATAGTTTACCTGCGAGTGCGGCGAAAGGCTGAGGCTCCTGCAGGAGGCCGTCCCCGGGTTGAGCGGAGAAAAAGTGACCTCTGGTTCCCAGGTCGGCGAAGGGAGGGGGGTGGGGGGGGTATAAGGTCAAAGCTCGGAGGGCGCAGCCTCAAGGATCCGAGGTGAAGAGGCGGGGCTTGTCAGAGCGGGCGGCAGGCTGATCGGGCCCTCTTGGCATCGCTGAAGACTGAATGTGTGTGTGTGTGTACGTGAATACGTGGGGAGGGGGAGGGGGGGGATGTGGTTTAGATTGAGGACTCTGTCTTGACTTGGTATGATCCGGCACTGCAGAGAGAGACGAGAGGAGAGAGAGAGATAGACGATTAGGTCAACATAGCGTCCGCATGTATTACAAAAACAATCATTTCAAACCACTCAGTCAATTAATTTAACCCACAGCGAGTGTGCGTCACGCACGATGAAACAATCACACATTCATTTATGACAGAGCAACAACGGGAGGGTTTGAAAACTGTTGTTCACTTATTAATAGCCAAAGGAATTGTGGTTACAGTTGCCAGTGACTGGCAGTTAAACTATACCGATACAATGATGCGAGGGAAATATATTAGTTGCATTTTTGACAAAGGGAATGCAGCCTCATCCTCTCTCTGTTGTCCTGTTGAGGACTAAGTATTCACATCTCTCTGGTACACTGGAGCAGAGGTCTGCAAGACGACCCGAGCCTCATTCAACTCTTCTCCTTCCATTGTGGTCATATGTACGCTTCAGTGTACACACACACTGTATGGAATGGTTACATTGACTATATTATAAATATTACATTTTATTTACACGCAACTTTACACGCATCTTAGTAGCGTGTTTTTTTTGCGTGCATCAGTGTGTGCAACAGAGAGAGCTTAAAGTGATTTGTTTCCGCGTCTGAACTGGAATGTGGGACAAGTATACGAGTCTGCTAGGATAGTCAGAAAGGTAATAGGAAGGACGAGTGACCACCAAGCACACCTTTTCTTCTTGAAGGATGAATGTGTATGCGTTGGACTAGATTAGGGTTATACAACAAGCTTAAAGCAGCCATGGCAAGCAAAACCTCTTATCTCAAACCAGAGAAAGCAAAGAAGTAAAAGGGACAAAGACGGTAAAAGGAAAACTAAAAACTAAAAAGGAGGAAGAAGGCAGAAGCACAAAACACAGAGGACACACACATCCTTCAGTAAAAGTGGACCAGTGCATTTGACAGCAAGTAGTGTGTGTGTGTGTGTGTGTGTGTGTGTCTGTGTGTGTGTGTGTGTCCTGACCTTTTCCTAGTGCAGGTTAGGAAAGTGTGTGAGCTCTCTCTGCCTGCTGCAGCAGTACACAGGTCTATTTATAAACCTCCAGTTCAAATAGCAACCACTCTGTCCCCTGGCCAATATGATAAAAGAACAAACAAACCCATGTGTGGACAATGAGCAAGTTTGCTAAAGCGATGACGAGCGCATGTGTTACAACTGTGTAGGGGCCTGTTTATTGTAATAAGGATAACCTTATTGCAAAACAGACTAAATAATCCTACTACTGAAATGAATGTAGAGCAAAAGGTTTCTTTCAGACACGTGAACCAACCACCGATGTTATAAACACTACACATTGAACAGAGGCCAAACTCCACCTTCATTTACTCACAGCTCTCTAAAACACGGGCACACCGCCCACATCTAAACATGTACGCTCTGCCAGAAGCCGTTTCTGGAACCACTCAAAAAACAGACAATTATTACAAAATACTCCCCAATGAAAGTTGCGCAAAAGTATTATACTTGCTACACTAAGCAAACAGAGCATAAAGAGGTGGAGCGTTGCCCTTTCCCCTGCAGCAGCCGGAGCACTAAGAAGGGAGGAGGCTCATTCCTGCAAACTGAGTTGTTTACTTTCATGGATCTTGACTCAACCTTCCCACATGGAAAGACATTTGTCAACCCCAAAGCATCTGATTCAAAGAGGCTACCCGGGGGGAAAGAGGCCTCTCCTTATAAGGCACTGCAAATCAAAATAATGGAGAAAGATGGCCAACACTTCACTTGAGGCGGTGCTCATCATGCACCAAGTCCCTACGGGTTACTTATGAAGGATTTCAACCTAATATGAAGTAACTGTTGTTTTTGTAAACGCCTAGTCTGTATTGGTTGTCTACATAATATTGTGCGCGTGTGTCTACAAGCGATCAATCAATAAGTCAGCAGAACAATATTCACTAACTGTTTAGAAAATCAACGAATTGTTTTAAGTCACATTTCAACGATGTGGTTCTTTTCTCTATGTTATGTGATCGTAAACTCAAAGAACCTTTAAAATGAAGTTAATGTTATTGTTTATTAGACGGCCTGTTTATTTGTTTAGCTAGTTACAAGCAAGCGAGCTAGTTTGTTTGCATTTTGTTGTGCAACCCCGTGTTGCAGAACGACAGCAAGTAAACCTCGACGCTTGACAACACGCAACGCCATTTTTCTTGAATGTGAAATGTTTAACTTCTTAACCCCAAGAGAACAAGCGTGGTCTTTGCCGCTGCTCAGCACAGAGTACAGTTTGTTCCCTGTTCTCCCGTCTGAAAGCAGCTTTCATTAGGGCCCCCGGAGTTGGCAGCAGCTCGACTGCTGCTGCTATCACCTTACAGACAGAGAGGGTTGGGGGGGGGGGTAGAGGGAATATAAGGACAACACGCAAACAGAGTGCCGCATAGGGGGAGGGAGAGAGAGAAAAAAACAAGATGTCAAGGTAAGGAGGAGGGAAGAAAGGAGAGAGAGAGAGAGAAGTGGAATGTGAGAAAGGAGGGACAGGGAAGAAAAAGAGGCTGTCACTGAGGTTGATGTGAGAGGAATGCGGCTGCAGCTTCCAACATGTATAAAAAGCAAAAAGGTCAACTTCCTAAAGTCGACAGTACATGAAACCGTGTGCTCAGTTTAACAGAGCAAGAAGCAAAGGATCTGCAGAGGCAAAGTGGGAAAAGATCAATAGAAGTGACCAAGAAAGTGTTGTGGCCCCGTTTACTTTACCTCACCCGTTACATAATCTAAACCTGGAGAGTAGGAGTAGAACAGAGGTGGATCTAAACAAAGCTACATCATGAAAGAGTGATGACAAAACGCACACATACAAACACAAAGACAGAACCTGACGTATACACTACTTTCTACACTGCTAAAAAGAAGGTGGGCTGATACAAACTCAAAAGGCAGTAGACTAAAGTTAAAATGGGTGAATCGTACGTTCTAGGTTCAGATGTTGATAATGTATTGTTTCAGAGGATTAGTTTGATACTAAATCATTACAGGACACATACCGGGTTAGCAAAAGGACAAACAATGCAGTGACTGTCAACTGAACATTGGTTGTTTTTTAGCTAAAAGGCACTTTTCACATCCTGCGGTTGCTCAGAAATCTATTTGAAGCATGGTGCTGACATATTCTTTCAAATTATTTTCATGCCAGTAAAAGACATCAGTACCTAAGCAACAGACCTGGACGTGTAAAATGAAAGAGCTGGTTGCAGTCAGAGAGTGGGCGGTTTAAGAGGTATAAAGAGCACACGCGCAGGTACAGAGGTCCTTCTCTAGATCGGCTACGCAGTCAGAATAAATTAAATTTCCCAGTCACATTACTTCGAGTGCGGCTCATGCATTAGTGCACTCCTGCACACTGATAAGAGTTCTGTTGGAGGAAACATTCCTCGTACACGGACACGTTTCCTCGTTCTCAAAGATCAACTCTGTAGCACCGTGTTGTAAAACCTGCTCCGACACAAGTCGAACATTTCTCCTTCTCATGGACACGTTTAATTTGGAGGGGTTTGCATCGCTGTATACACTGTATACTATAAACATACAGTGGATTATTATATATTATATATAAACTCAAACGAATCCTTGTTGGAGCAAACCCATTACAAATCTGTTCTATGGGCTGAGATAAACAGAAAAAAAGAGATCTGGTTCGGGAAGATCCTGTTATGAAAGAATTCCTAAACACTCCCAATTCCTCTGGGCTTGTCCGAGCACGATGACATCAGCGCTAGAGTCACACGTCTCTCTATCTAAAATATGCACAAAAAAAACTCATTAATCAACAGCTACACAGCAAGCGGTCTGCATCTTCTTCAGCTGCAATCAACATGAAGGACTGGACGACACCAGAAGGTGTTTAAAAAAAAAAAAGAAGCCGACATTTACATGAATGCATCTCTTACAAAACAGCACGCAGTGCATGAGATTGCATGTGCAGTGTGTGTGTGTGTGTGTGTGTGTGTGTGTGTGTGAGGGAGCAGATAAGCACTCGTCAACTCTGGGAGGAGATTGGAGGGGCGGCCCACACGTATATCACACTCATACCAAGGGGCAGTGTGTGCGGAAAGCACAACAAGCTTTTGGTGTTTGCGAATGACTCATTAGCTGGTTTGTCCATTATTCAGTCAACTGTCCACCCACACCCAGCGTTGGTAGTGGTGGCCACCAGTCGTGCTTTTGTGTACTCTAGTTGCTGATGCTCGAGTACAGCAATGAGTGGATTTTAATGAGTTACTGAGAGTTGAGCGTGCGTTGTTTTATACCATGCCAGAGAGTGAAAAACGTCCATCGCAAGGTCCAAAACACAATAATATTTAATTTATTATCATATAGGTCAAAGACAGGCTGGAAAACATCCCATTTCAGAAGCGGGAGCCAGATAATTTGAGCATTTTTTCCTCAAACATGTCATATTCTCATTCAAAAGAGAACCCAACTGGTGCATGCTAAAGAGCTGCTGACGACTCCAGCATTGAGACTCCAGCTCTGGTGACACACTGTTCAGTATACACACTGTTCAGTATAGACACTTGAGTCTTTCAGAGGTACAATGATCACACTCTTGTTATTGTACACGCATTATCTGGGGATAGGAGCTTCTATGGCGATGCATGTCTGTGTCAGCTCACAGTTTGGTACAACAGAGACGACTTAAACTCTCAACTACTTCTCTGTTTGTACCGGGACAGACAACTCTAACAATAAAAGTAAGGAGGGCGAGACTATAAACACAGCAGGACCACAGCGGAGCGAAGTGAAAACAAAACCAAAAAGACAAGCAACTGAAACACAAAAGACACACTCAAGGTCAGAGATAGACGCTATCAGACTTCCTGCCCACACTAGCCATGACAGTAGTTTCAGCTGCAACAGTAGCTCGTACAAACAGCACTCGATGGAAACTGCAACGGCAATTCAAATGGAAACAACGTGACTACGTCACAGAGCAAAGTGCACCGCACTACAGGAGAGAGACAGAAAGACGGAAAGAAATGTTGTAAAAATAAATATTTTGAAACTCATGAAGACTTCATGGCTGAAATGAACAAGTAGTTCTGGGCGTTCAGCATGCGTTGCACTCTTTCCTATCACGTATTGCCAGAATCGTGTCTTAACTGCAGCGCTGAAGCTTGTGAAACTATTTTTACTACCTAGAGTACAATTCTGCGGTATTGCAGTATTAATCACATCCTTTGCTTACTGTGCAGAATTGCATTTGGCGTTCATAAAAGTGGGCTTATTGAACACTGAGAGAACTGGACTGTTCTCTCACATCGCTCATTTCTAGATAAATGGTTTCGTGTAATGTGAACGGAAGCTGGGTGACCTAGAAGCAGCGGATGTCGATAAATCACGAAGACTCACAGAGGACAACACTTTCAAAGGCAAATCAATACCAACAGTTAGACCAAGCGCCGCAATTTATCTTTCATCCACCTTCACACAACTACCCCACAGCTCCAGACCAGACGGAAGACATTACTCTCACCTTTTGACCAGTCCTGTGTCTTCTTATCCTCCGTCCTCGTCACAATCTCCGTCTCTCTCTCTCTTCCATCCACTGTTCTTCCCTCTATGGGTATGTTCCCTGTGAACAACAGGAGGAAATACCATTACTGTCCTCGTCATCGCCGATGCCTTTTGGGGTTTATGTGACACGATAAAGTGCGTCGATAACTCCAAAGATGTCAGCTTGGGCTCTGGCAATTTGACGTTTTATAGATCAAACCATTAACTGATTTAATTGAAAAACATTTAACAAACTAATCTATAATAAAATATGTTTATTTCTTTGCATCTATGGTACTGTGCTTTTTTCATAACTTACCACTTATACTGAGAAGTAATAGTAGTAGTATTACACCAGTGTATATTGCCTGATAACATGAAACCAGATGATAACATCTGGCCTCAAAATACAAAAAATGGTGTACTTAAACCACAACTTTTGACTGATACTACTCTTCCTAGTTGTAGTCTAACTGTGTCCTCTCCCTCGGCGAGTGTCAAGTTTAGCCACACTGGTCACAGTGGGTTTGCCATTTAACCTACAAGAGAAAACTGCAGGCTACTGTCTAATCCGATAATGGGATTACAACACAGCACTTACTTTAGCTATAAACAGACAGACGTACAGAGATGCTCAAACAACTCAGACACAAACCACGGCTGCACCATTAAACGTGCAATCATTTAAATGGTGCATTTAATGGTTTAGTTTGATAATTGCAGAGAAGCTCACAGGAATAGTGAAATGAGCAAAACTGCATTTAAAATGCAACGTTTGATATGTTGGTAACATTTACAGCATTAAAGAACTGAGATAATGAAAACAAATTCAGTAGCCAAGACTTGTTTTCTCAATATATATATATATATATATATATATATATATACACACACACACACACACACACACACACACACACACACACACCTTACAAACAGCGCTAAGCTGCTGTGAGCAGCAATGATCGGAGCGGATGTTACAGCATCGCTATGAGAGAATTGAACATCTTTATTACATGATGGACGTTTAAGAAGTCTACGTGGAACTACGGTTGCAGTTTGCCTAATCTGTTCTAATCGAACCGAATACCCAGTTGCACCATTTTTTTTCCCCTGTCACCTTCAGTCACCCCCCCCACCCACCACCCACCCACCCCCAAGTGCTTCAGCAGATGGTTCAGGGTTCAACAACAGCAGAGCATGGTGGGGGCCCTCCTGGAGAGCGCACACACACACACACACACACACACACACACACACACACAGCATCTGTTTATGAATGGACCGACAATTGCCCATCCCCCGACAGCTACAGCTGACAGGGGGGGGGCACCATGAGTCACCGAAAGTAAAAGAAGGGATGAAGAAGAACAAGGCCTTGGGAACAGGGGGAGGGAGAGAGGGAGAGAAGGGGACGACAGACTTGCAATTGCATGTTTTATGGTTTGTTTTTTCCTCTACCAGTCTCAGGTGGGACTGAAACAGGACCGGTGACCCCCACATATCCTCCATTTAAACAGTTAACAAGTATCAGTTATGAAAAGCAGAGTTATATAACTTTAACTATAAAGACTCTTCCTCCGGTCAGCACTTTCCATGGCCACCTAAATAGAAGCACATGATAACAACGTGCAGTAATAATACAAGCTAAACCTGCTAAAGTCCGTCTTCCATCAGCTAGGTCACCTGACAGGTGATGAGTACAACCATGTGCTTTTTATTATTGTTCTTTAATGAGTTTGTTAAAGAATAACCGCGGTTAACTAATCCAAATATAAATATCTTTCCTTGTTTGCCTGAACGACTACTTATGGAAAACATATTCTTCAATAAGTTAAACATTTGCTGGTACCAGCTGATAAAATGTCTCTAAAATAAAATATAAAATTCTCTGCGTTATATACGATAGTAAATTTAATGTTGGACAAAATTAAATCTTATATCATCCACTAAGCACACTTTAAAACTACTGTATAGTGTTGAAACGGGGCAGCCATGTTCCCCGTTACATACAAATCACCAACTGATGAAAAGGAATTATACTTTCCAAAAATATCTCACCTCTAAATATGGTCTTTGTTGAGTTTAAAGTGGATAAAATAACAGTGTGGACAGCTGATTCCACTATTAATTACATACTTTGTAGAGCTGAGAAGGATAAAGAGCAGCAGACAGATAAAAGATGAAGAAAATAGATTTAAAAAGGTCACTAGAGACGTTACGTACGACTCTGTAGCACAATAGATTAGAGTCCAATTAGTACAGTAGATACACGTTTCACTTGGCCATTAAAACACGTGTGAGAGAGTTTTGAACACGTCGGGTCATGAGTTAGTCCCGGTAAACAAAGTGAATCTCTGTCTGCTACATTCTCATCTTGATTCACAGTGGAGCTCAGATTTCTCTGCCACCCACTCGCCGTTTTTTCCTGTGTGAACCCTTTTCTGCTGGCTGTCAAATAAAGCTGAAAGACTTTAAAAATAATCAAACTATATTTGGGTTTCTGAGGAGGTAGAGATCAGAAATCTGAGGTTTTAGACTACTGCATACGGAGACCCTGTGGGAGTGTGCTTTGTTTTTTTTCACTCCCAGAAGTGAGTCCTGCAGTGAAGCCAGCGAGGCTTTTCAAATTTACAGGAGACGGAGTATTGATTGCATCTGCAGCCTTGTGGATGCAGCCACACCAGACATCCACCCAAACATAAACCGGTAAGACACGAGCATCCACAAAAACACTCGCAAGAGTTCGTCTGTCCCCGGAGAACAAAAGCCAGAGGGTAGTCGCGTGGCTAATTTGCATGTACAACACCAGAGCATTTGCATCAATTCGCATTAGCATGTTCTCACAGAGGCTTAACACTGGAGGCTCGGTTCAGGGAAGCCATCACTCAATTAGTGAATGACAAAGAGTGTCTCCTCATCGCACACGGCCCGACGGGGAAGGCGTGAGGACGGGGGAAGGCGCGAGGAAGCGGACAGCGTGAGGTGCGTTCTTGTTTGAACAGTACAGTCGAAATCTGGCAGGTTCATTTCAAGTCATGGTAACTTTAAGGCAATGTGATATTTTCTGGCTGAAAACCACGATTCAATGTTGCTGCTAGCAAAGGAGGGAGGGGTGAGTTGTGATTCAAAGTATTTTCTACCTCAAGACTGTCTTATTGACGAGTACAGTTTACTTGATTGTTAATTGTATATAGTTAAATATATTTAACTACAAGTGGGCCGTTAACAACCGAGGACATAAGCGGTTATAAGCAGCTATGAAATTGAAATTGGGGTCAATGATTTGTTTGTAAGCTTCACTAATTTGATTCAAATCTTAAAGCCAAAGGCACTGCGTCCACGCTGCTCAACAACTTCCTTTAACTAAAATTGCCTTTGTGTCGATTGTATCCCGCCTGAGCCCACATGGGTCAAAAGCACCAACTGCTCCATTTTAAGCTCCTCGCTCGTCTTTCCAGTGTCACGTCCATCTGCAGGTGTGGCTTTACTGCTCGGAGGGGCAACGGTCAACTACCCGATCCCCAACCAACGGAGCAATGTTGCAACGCCGTAGGAATTTATAGCACTGCTGTATTACATTTCAAACACGATGATCTCAAGTTAACTATGACAGCACGGCACATCGCTACGGCTTCGACTCGGCGTAAACCAGCTGTGAAAACTCAAGATATTTTTAGACAAGTATGAAAACAAGTTTGGCAAACAGGGGGGGGGGGGGGGGGGGGGGGCGCGCAGGCAACCAAAAGTGAAAGTGAAGCCGTCCAGCCAGTACATTGCTGTACAAATATCACCAGTCACAACTAATCACATTGTTTTTTATTATTGCGTTATGATTACGAATGCCACAGGCCCACGAGCAATAAACTGGAGTTGAGCTCTGCACTGCGACACGGCTTCAGAGGACAACACTTGATCAGCTTCTGCCCCGAAGGATGAAATCACCACTGGTGCCACAAATTGATCCAACTTTATGATGCCGCGGTTTGCCTTTTATAGAAACATCCATCAAATGCTATTTGTAAACTTTAGGACAGGACGACTTCTTTCAACATGAAAGAAAAAACACTTTGAAAAGCTATGAACTGAAACCAAAAGGGACACTGTACTGTTGGCAGTGTGTTTATTTTGTACTGAACTGAGTCTCTGTCTAGGTGTGTGAAATAACAAATTGGTGCTATTTGAAAACACATTTCAGAATCTATTTCTTAAATTGGGAGAAACATAATTTAGGCTCATAAAGGATTAGATTAAGTTGATTGTGTACCGTGTTTATTTTGTTAAATCCCCACAAGACAAATCATTTGAATGTTAGTGTGAGAAAGCAATAAAACTGCAAATGAAACATGTAATGTGGAGAAAATTATTAGATTACGATAATAATTAGTGTTTCTATACACAGAAGGGTATTAATAGTTTCCCTTTCATTGCTTCAGCAGCAGCACACCCACATACACACAGATGGAAAATGTGTCCCACGGCTGAGAAGATGTGAAACACCGTCAACTGGATTTAGCAACTAATTCTAAACTAACCAGCATATTGAAATACCCCAAAAAGCCATTCACTAAATAATAATTTCATATCAAATACATAAGACATAACAGACACTGGACTAAATCTGCATTAAAAACAAGGCAGTTGACATGTTTTATGTCTCTTGTTTAAAAAAAACATCCTCAAAAACTGACGAGAGTTGACGCTCCGACTCTCTACAAACAATCAAAATCCATATCAGGAAATCGAGCATGACAACAAGATTCATAAACAGATTGAGGATCTAGAAAACAGACTAAGCGCTGCCCCTGGAGCCGGTTAATGAACCAGTTGTGGTCCACGGCTCTATTGTGCGTCTGCAACTGTATGGACACAATGAGCTGCACAAACACCTCTCCACACACAAAACACCAGCACTCTGGCTTCTCATTTAACAGTTTTAAAACAGCAAAGCTTACTCAGCACAATGCGGCCTAGACCAACCCAGACCCTCCAATTCAATTCAAACGGAACTGCATGTGCTTGCATAAGCAGCAGCAGCCCATCCCCTGCAACCCCCCCACCACACACACACACAAACACCCCTTTAGTAGCCCACCACACACACAGGTCATGCCATCATCTAAAGAGAAGTGGCCAGAACGGTGTCATGAATCAGAACGCATGCTCTTAAAATAAGTGCACGTGTATGTGAATATTTCTACGGTGGCACACTCACCTGTTTCGATGCTTCAGCTTCTTTGGTGGCAACAGCTTTCAATTCCAAATCTCTGGAAGACAAGGAAGAGATACGACGGTTAATCTCAGAGTTATAAAAAACCAGATTAACAAATAAAAAGGTACCCTTCATGTGACTGTGATTGTTACAGTTTTATTGATTTACAGTGATAAACAACAACACATAAAACACGTGAGCTTGTTACACAGACAGATGCTAAACCTGAAATGGTAAACAGGACTCCATTACAGTATCTCAAATTAATTATTGATTGTGCACGGGTCAAAAGGCATGCACCTCACCCACTAAATCTATGCAAGGCCAAGCCTACGCTAACAAACAATAGGACTCATCAGCAATTCCTTGAATGAAAAGTATTTCAACTAGCTAGTCGATGTGGAAATGCAGGTTGAACTACATAACAGGTAATTTGCACGGATCAGAGTCCGCCAAATTCAGGCTCCACAAGGTGAATAGAAACAGTATATGCGTGTGTGACTGAAAATTACAGATAACGGACAGGGAGTGTGAGTGTGTAGGTCAGAGTTACAGCTCGGGTCCTGATCGGCCATTATCTCAGCTGTCGCCTGACTTACAGCTAAACCAACATGGCTTCTTCTCTCGGAGCCTGGTGTTTTTCCAGCAGCAGCCAGAGACCCAACATGCCTTAACATGGCATCCAATTGCATTCGATTGCAATTACAATTATTATGTGATTTGCCCTCGTTTTGCAGCAGCGTCGTCGGGTCTATGTAAACAGTGAATACGACTGTAAAAACCAGCAGAGTGGAGGTCTAGTGTTACGTTAACCAGCCTCTCTATCTGACCGCCGACAGAGGGTGTTAAAATACAACAATGCACCGAAATATACAATTATACAGCTTCACAATTTCACCATCAAAGTTCCTTTCGTCACATATTGTTTAAGGACATTTGAACAGATTTGTGTCCCCTCTGCATGTCACCAAACAGCCGGGAAATCAGTCGCACTAACCGCAGAGCGGACCTGCGTCGTCAAATTAGCATTGGCTGCTAATGCTAAGCTAAAAGCTAATGTTACGAAGCAGCTAGTTAACTTGCCCAATTTAGCGATGACGGCATTTTAATAAATGCAGATATACATTAAAACCACCCACAATGATAGATTACTGACTACAAAATCAATTGAAGAAATTATACTTAACGAAATACATACATTTCTCTTTTTTACAGATATCTACGCACAACCGGTGAGCAGAGGTTAACCGATGCTCGTACTAGTTAGCGTTAGCATAAAGGTTTAACTGCCAACAAATCCCTTGAATGACCAGACATCTGCAGACAAACACTATCCGTCGATGCGTTTAACATTTACGTTTGCAAACCACAATGCCGAGCCAACAGCTAACCGAACATGAAGCTAGCAAGCTAGCTTAGCTCAGTCATTGCTAACTAAACAACAGCTAAACTTATCTACACCAGTCCCCGGGTCTCTCCCTCCCTGCGCACATTAGCTCACCACAAAGAAATGGTTCCTCTGGTCAAGAGAACGTCGTAAACCAACCTCACCTCATTGAAGTATAAAGTGCAACCGAGTGGAAAGGAAAAGCCGGCTGTAAGGCTACAAGAATTTCAACGCGTTTTGCAGCATCTACGAGGGGAGGCATTCGTCCTGCATGATCGCCATTTTCTTAACTCGCTGCTGGCTAACCTTCTTCTCTCGCTTGAGCTCAGCTTTCCCCTCCTCTCTCTCTCTCGCTCTCTACCTCACTCTCTCTCTCTCGCTCTCTCTCGCTCTCTCTCTCGCTCTGCGTTCAGTACAGCTCTGACTGTTTCTGCAAGGGGGGAGGAGAGAGGACACAGCGGAGGAAACACGTTCACCACTTCCTCTGACTGAGAAAAGACACAGCCCTAAAGGTAGACAA
Organism: Leptoclinus maculatus; assembly: GCA_032191485.1. Classification (NCBI taxonomy): domain Eukaryota; kingdom Metazoa; phylum Chordata; class Actinopteri; order Perciformes; family Stichaeidae; genus Leptoclinus; species Leptoclinus maculatus. The sequence goes on from JAVDOI010000002.1 coordinate 18,325,227, forward strand.
ATGTTTGAGAGAGCAGAGCACAAAGTATGTTTAAGCAAAGCAGGCCCCACATTATTTATATATGTATCTGAGGGGTACAGATAAGCACATAATGTTCTATACCAGGGTCAGAAAAATGTACCCCTCACCACCCTTTTATATTATGGCTGGAAACCAAAAATACCCTTTTTAATGTAGATTTGTTTTAATTATTTAAATAATTTTACTTATTTAGTGTTCAGTGATAATTTCCATACATTTGATTTATTTACGCGAAGGTCTAAAAGCTTTCTCTACGATGCCAGGACTGTTAAATGTCTTGTTTTGTTGGCCTAAAGGTAGTCAAATTTAAACATATCGAGTCTGAAAATACTGGAAAACCAACCGTAAAGTGATTCATTTGAGAATTGTAATTTAGACAACAAAATGTGTGCCATGCTTTACAATTTTTTTTTAAATAATAACAGTAAAACACTGGGTCAATTTACTGTCCAGTAAACCAACTTGTAAACACAAAGACAGTAAAAGTACAAATACATGTCAGAAGAGTGATATTAAGTTACGGTAGGTTGGTCTATATTGTCTAATGGCCAGCTGTCGGTCCGCATTATGTAATGTGTGTATTCTAGGTTGATGACTGTTTAGAATTGTATTTGCACTCTGTGATTTGTCCCGTGCAGCAGACAACTCTATTAATTGTTCAGTAAAAAGTCTCACTGTGTCCTTGTAGAAACATTAGCTGATGCTATAACCAATGGCCTATAATACATGGTAAAGTTACATGTTTTCTAATTCATATTTCATGGTTTCTACAGAGTTTTACCATTATTTATTTGAATATCTTTAAAAGTTTCAGAATAAGAAGATTCTTGAGTGCAGTTATTTTCTCTTTTTTTTTTGTTTCTGCTCCTCTTAACAGATTATCTTGTAACAAAAACATCCAAGCATTCCTTCACGAGTGTAAAGAAAGAGCAGCCTGATATACAACAAATATAAACTATACAGAGTGGAACTGTTGGCAAATTGGTATTTAAATTGATTCTAGACAAACAGGCTTTCTTTCAGACAAACCAGAGTCAAACCCCCACATCAACATACACTAATCCACCCTGCTGAAGTGCCCTTAAGCACAACATGAATCACTAGCGTCTGTCCGTAAGTGTTTCTGACCTCTGATCTCTCCGTGGAGAAGAAATCAAGTGAAGTAAGAACGCCTTTGCCAATCGTATGATGAAGCGTTGTCAACACATATGCAAAATAAGTACCTGAAAATGTGTGTTTTATATGTGCTATGACTCAGCAATGTTGCAAAAAAAATAATGGCACATAAACAACAATGGGAAATCATCACAAACGAATCAAAATATAATATCGTACTTTCAAGTAGAAAGAGATGTTGTTCGCTAACATGTTTTTTTTACAAAATCATAGTTTACTTTTTATGCTTTTTTAAGAATGTTGAAACGATGACAGCGACTGTTTATTACGGGTGAAATTAGCACTCATGCCTGAAGTGGTATAGTAGGACTATCACTGCTGCAAATACTAGCACCTCCAGCGCTTCAGCTTCTCCTGGACTGAACACGCAGACTTGCAAACACAAGAAGAATGTCAGCGTCTCTCTACTGTTTTCACAACCTTGATTTAGCCCTCCATGCATGGCTTTGGTTTTTTTTAATATAAAAAAAACAATGCTAAAAAGATTCTTTTTGAAAGAGACAGAGACAAGAGAGGAGAGAGATGCCTCAACAGCAGAGAAACAAACACAGTGTGGAATCTGCCAACTGCAACGTTTCACCAAAACGAGACAAAGGCTGGTGCTGCTTACAGGAGAGACCGGCAATACGTGTGTGCAAAGCAGTGACCATTGACCCACCGATGGCAAAAACAACCCCCATCCTTGTGCATAGATTACCTCCCTTATCTGTGTGTATTTGACTGTGAGGGGGAAAGAGAGAGAGAGAGAGAGAGGTAGAGTTCATCTACTGCCAAGTAATGATTTTATCTGACCAGGTATCAAAGGGAGATTAGATTTGACAGCATATGAACAAGTTGGTAACCTCTCAGCGCTGGGGCATCATGGCAAACGCTACTCATATCTGGGTTTCCTGGTAGATTCCCGATACCGATGATGTGTTTGTGACGGATATAATTAGCCTCCAAAATGGGAACATTTTGAATTTGTTTGTCTGATATTTGGGATTCTTCCCGCCTTCGTGTACTTGTTTGAAGTTCCTACTTTGCAGCTGTGAAGTTCTAATTACAAAGTCCGGCACATCGATGAACAACTTTATGAAAGAAGCAATAAAACAGCCCTTCTCTCAAACTTGAATCACAGTTGCTTTCAAAGCTCCCACTTCTACTTATTGTACATCATAGCGGACGTTGATGTGCAAGTCCTTAGTTGCATTTCAATATTTCCAGTTGCCTTTGAATTCACATGTAGTTCTTTGATGTCGTGTACAGTTTGTGTGAATTATCATGGCAGCTTTGACAAACGAATGGTAAGACTGGGAGGCTTTGAGCTAACCGCTAATGTCAGCACGCTAACATGCTTGTAATGACACGGTGATGTTTACCATGTTCACGTATCAATAATATAGAATGTCTCACACAAACAAATGCCACAATTCAACCACAGGGGGATTGTGAGGATAGCATGGACGCTACAGGACACAGTGACATGAAAGCAGATAGTTTGGGGCACTCTGACACATGCGCGCAAACAGAACCCCCGAGCTCACGTGCCTGTCGGTTAGTAACAACGTGTTCGGATGGTGTTGTTTGGTGCCGAGAGGAACTACATTTAAACAGAATGTCTCAAGTTAGGTCAACTACAAGAGATCTGTCTCTTGTCCACTCACGCGTCACAATATACGGAGGCAAACTGGCGTTAGATTAAGCTGGTAGAATGTAACAAAACAGAAAAGTCCAGAGACAGCCAGCGTAAAAAAAAACCTGAACAAAGCAAGACAGAGAAGAATAGAACAGTACAGAATAGAGCAGCTAGAGTCAGGTCACCAGCACTAGTAACACATATAGACAATTTCTACATCTGTGGAGCACAAAAGCTGTATTTTAAGCCTCCACTTTTTATCTTAAAATGGCCCAGAAACCAATACCCGATAGTAACCGGGATGTGTGTGTGTTTGGCTGCTTGTCAGAATAAATGAATGAATCTACAATTTCGAAACCCAGCTAAGTGTACGAATGAATGGGTTTCACTGCTGGAGAAGAGCAGGGCAGGGAAGTTTGGTAATAGTCTGTGACAAGGCAGAGCAGGCCAAGGTAAAATCAATCACACACACACACACACACACACACACACACACTTCAGGAAACGCGTACATGTACACATGTGTCCACATTTACTGACCTTAGCACTGGCTGTGGTAAAGATATGCAATCGCGTACTTGTGCACACACCACCATCTCAAAAGCTGCACATTCACGAACAAACTTTTTCCTTTTGGGGGAAGTGATGTTTTATATGTCGCCGCATTTTGCTTGTTTTGTGGGTTGGGCTCAACCACAGCCACACACACAGAATTGCAGGAACACACACGCACACACACACACACACACACACACACACACACACACACACACACGTAGGTCACAGTGATCGGTTGCAGCTGCAGGTGTTTAGGAGCGTGTGAAAAAAATGGGAAGGCCATTGTGTTGTACTGTGAGAGAGAGAAAGAGGCATTGAAAATTGGACTGAAATGTGAATGTGCTGGAGGAAAAGGGAGAGTGAGCGGGCAGGAGAAGGGAACAGAAAGTTAGGGAGGAGAGAGAGAGAGAGAGAGAGAGAGAGAGAGAGAGAGAGAGAGGGATTATGGGAAAGGAGTTGAGAGTGCGACAGAGAGACGGAGAGACAGACAGACAGACAGACAGAAGAGGGTCAGTAAAGAGATTTGCATGTCAAGTAGTAATAGGCTTGTCCTGAGCACAGACACGCACACTACTAAGCTGCAGTGTGTGTGTGTGTGTGTGTGTGTGTGTGTGTGCATGTGTACACAGTGCATGTTTTTCCTCCTGTGGGGCGTCACTGCACCAATCAGAAGGACATTACTTCAGTCTGACTACTGCGCCTCTAAAACCTGTAAAACAAACATACAGTATATACAAGTGTACTGTATGTATTGTGTTTGTGTCACTTTGATGCTGCTCGGCTTCTTCTTCTTCTTCTTCTTCTTCTTCTTCTTCTTCTTCTTCTTCTTCTTCTTCTTCTTCTTCTTCTTCTTCTTCCTTAATGTCCCTCTGAGTCAGATTCTAATCATTCATCACTCTTTTTTAAACCGCCTCCCCCATTCAGTCCACACTTATTGCCACAACCCCTTCATTTTTCATGTTCTCCCTCTCAAACCTCATTATCTTCTCTCTGCCTCCACCCTCCTCCCCCACTTTCTATCATCACAAACACACACAGATACACAATAGCAGCCAGCGGGCACACACACACACACACACACACACACACACACACACACACACACACACACACACACACACACACACACACACACACACACACACACACACACACACACACACACACTGACTCATGAGCTGTCTGTCTCTTATTCTTCTTCTCTATTTATTTTCTCTCTGCACTCTTTTACATCGATGGGTTTCCTTTGAGCTTGTCAGATGAAATTCATCCATTGTTAATTTTTCATCTTTGAACTTTAAAGTAATGAACTGGCTTTGTGAATTAAATAAAGTGAATCCACCAGCAAAAGAACCCACAGCCAGTGAGCGCTTGTTGAAATTACATTTTAGACGAGCCCAGAGTTTTAAAAAGCCTCTCTCGCTTTTGATTTCCTGTCATCTCTCTATTCTCATCTCTATAATAAAGACTTTGAAATGCCCCCCCCCCCCCCTCAATAGTAATCAATTATCATGCAGTATTACTGTTGTTGCCCCGTCCAGTTGACCACACAGAAAATCCACCAAAATGAGCTATTTTCTGTATTCAGTACAGAGCTCTCTTATCTGTTACCTGGTCTCTCTTTCTTCTCCTCCTCTCTGCCTCAGCTTTGAAATGGATTTGTTGAGGCTAAAATTACACCTGCTCCTCAACCAATTACCTGAACATTCGTCCTCTCGTCAGCTCTCGGTGCATTCACACACACACACACACACACACACACACACACACACACACACACACACACACACACACACACACACACACACACACACACACACACACACACACACACACACACAAGCAGAATGCCAACCTAGTCCATCAACTTGCTTGTGAGTTCTTATGACTTTCATTCACCCTTGCAGACTTAACATGCACACAACACGTACACACACACACACGCACACACACGTACACACACACACACACACACACACACACACACACACACACACACACACACACACACACACACACACACACACACAACTACATGTTATTCAATATAAACAGGTACTATTTGCCATCTTCCCATTTCTGTCACTGTAATCCATCACAAGGCCTTGAATATGCAGATAGTCTTGATAAGTGTGCAGCGTGACAGAATAACATATTTAAATGTACCTCTATATTTAAATTCACCCTCATTTGTATTCATATCACTGATCCAATGCCGGGCTTGCTCCTCTATTACCACAGGAACTCATGCAGATCGGTGGTCACAAGGTGCAGTGATTGGCTGGTCTGATTCTCATATACATCTCTGGCGGACGTGTTTAGCTGCATGTGCAGAGGAAGGTGACACCGGGTTGAGAAACAAACACACAGACATTGATGCACACAGTTGTACCACCAATCACACAGACACATTAAATCACACACATGGAGTCACAAGCTAAAACTCTGCAGACCACAATGTGCTAACATCAGGCCATGGACCCTTTTATTGTTCCTTCAGTGAAGTGCATGTAGCCGTATAGGGGGAAGGGAAGAAGAGGTAAAAGAAGAATGTCCTTGTGGCTCAGTCGTCTACATACAAAGGCAGGTCACACCATCGATGTAACGACATGCTCACTAACAGTTTCAGTTACCAACAGAGTCACTGTGTTCCTTTGTTTGGTCAAGAGTTGTTCAACTTTGACTTACAAAAAGACTCCTTTCTGCTATCATGGAGAACACTTACAGCTTGGGTAGGTAACATTAGAAGAACCAGCGAGAGAAAGCTTGATTAAAAAAAAGAAGAAGATCCAACCGAAAAACCCAGCACAGTGTTGCCAACTCTTTACCAATGAAAGCAGCGAGCAGCACTAGCTCCAAAAGTTGCAAAACCTAGCGAGAAAGTCACAAAGTTGGCAACACTGACAACCCGTTCCTTCCATAGATGCATAATAGTATATAAAAAGTGGACGTAGTGGACGACACCCATTGGTTTGTGGAATATTGCTTTGAGGCCTTTAGTTCAGCGTTCTGGGCGTGGCTATCTTGGTTTCTGTAACCAGAAGTGACACGAGAGGGTGGAGCTAAATACAACCGAACACTAAACAAGGCATTTTTAGTCGACCAAAAAGGTAATAATTAACTTTCATGAACTGAAAACACTCTGTCAAAGGGTTAAAGTTCTAAGACGAAAACACGGACAACTCCCCGACCTGTCAATCAAAGGGTAGCCCCGCCCTAACGCATACTTTATGGTCTGTTTGACTCTAAATGGACCATAATTTACTAAATGAACATCACGCTGTATTGAAGAAGACTTGAAGCTAGAGATTGAGACCATAAACTCATGTTTACAATGTTTACTGAGGTAATAAATCAAGAGAGAAGTATTTTCTCATAGACTTCTATACAACCAGAGGAGTCGCCCCCTGCTGGTCAGTAGAGAGAATGCAGTTTCTTCCTAATGGTTGAGCTCAGTACAAAGACTGGAAACTGGACAATAGTTTTGTACGAATCAAACAAACAAGATATATCATGTAAGTTAGTGAGCCGTTTCCCTCCCATAAATTGTTTCTTTGACTGTGACGTCAACATGTCTTATTCGGTGAAAGCAAATCATTGCTGCCTGTGTTAGTCAGTCCATCCAAAACTCCTCCACACATGGCGCAGGTGCCTCGCTTTACTTGCATTACCGGAGTCACATGAACTGAAAAATGATCAAGCAAAATGATGAGAAGAAGCGCTAACGAGTGTTGATGAAACCGCAGAAAGCAGCTGGAGCTCTGATCACATGCATTCATTCATATCAGGGTCTACAGGTAAAGCGGTGTTATCGTGGAAATTAGAGAAAACACACACCACCGCACTGATGTTGTTCATTTGGGAAGAAATTAGCAGGCAGAGACTGTAAATCTCTTTCAAATCACTGAGAATCTGTCTTGTTTCCAGATTTGAGCTTCTTAACCCTCATAGCTGGCTGTAAAACGTGACTTCATGTTTTACAATGCATCGCCCTTTTTTTCTGAAGAAATAGTTGAGTCTCCAAACTGCCACGTTTATCTTAGATTAGATTAAATGAATCAGAGGACTTTCATTACTGAATCACATGATATACATTCAGCATAGAAAATTCATAGACAGTTGAGCAGTATAAGGAATGATATCGTCTAAGGATCAGCATAGTGCTTCATAGTTTCACTTTGAAGCATCTTTTTAGCTCAAAGTTTTAATTGACTTTGGTTTATGACCAAATACAATGCAAAAGAACCTCAGCTCTACTTTGTATTTTGTACTTGTTAGCAAATGTTTAGCATACTATGTATGTAATGTCTGCTAATATACAAAAAGAAGTCTGTTTGTATAGAAGTCTATGAGAAAATGACTCTACTTCTCTCTTGATTTATTACCTCAGTAAACATTGTAAACATGAGTTTATGGTCTCAATCTCTAGTCTTCTTCAATACAGCGTGATGCTCATTTAGTAAATCATGGTCCATTTAGAGTTAAATAGACCATAAAGCAGGGGATGCTTTAGGGGCGGGGCTACACTGTGATTGACAGGTCTCTTCCACGGCGTTGTCCGGTGTGGGAGTTGTTTGTGTTTTCGTCTTTCATGAAAGTTAATTGTAACATTTTGGTCGCCTAAAAATGTCTTGTTTAGCGTTCAGTACTTAGCTCCACCCTCTCGTCTCACTTCTGGTTGCAAAAAAACAAGATGGCAAAGGCCAATTGCCGAACTCGAGGCTTAAAAACGTCAGTCCACTTCTTATCAACAGGCTATGGCTAAACATTAAGACTGCTTAACATCAGCATGCTATCATGGCTGTTGACTGTTAGTCATGTTTAAATATTTAACTTCAGGGAATAAAGTTTTTGTCAGAACATAACATAAACCAGCTGCTGGGATGTAGGCCAAACTAAATAGAGTTTGAAGCTACATCCAATGGGCTCGTTGCTGTACTTCTTACCACTTCAATTTTCTGAAGTTTAATTGCTGCAGATGTTCTGTTTAAAATCTACTTCATCATTTGTATTTATAAGAAAAAGGACTAGATCATGTGTAGATAATAGTAGATAATGTGCCAGCCAGTACATATTCGGTAGAGCTTTTAAAGCCCAGTTTAGTGTCTCTGCTGGGCCTTGATGCAATGTGTGGCCTGCAGGCTGACCTGGCAGCCATTGTCATGGACGGACCTTTTGTTGAGGCCGGACAGGCCAGCAGACCTCTTGTGGAGAGAGAGCGTGTGTGTAACTGCAGTTCAAAGTGTGAATGACAAAGAGGGGGATGATGTGACGGGGGGGGGGCAGTGGCCGACACAGGAGATGAGCGGGGGGGAGAAGCTGACAGAAATGACTGAGAGCTCAAGGATTTCATCACATTAAACGCTCACTTAAATCTGACAAGTAGCCATCACAGAAGACTCGTCAATGACTGTCCTTTATTCTAACTCCACTCTCCTGTTGTCTGTTGTTGTAGCAAAGATGTCAATTAAGTGCAATGACATTGAAGCTCATTTTCAGGCTGAAAAAGAGAGGATGGAATTAAAATGATTCCTTTTTACATTCTTCTTTTTCATTCAAGGGAATTCAACTTATTTCCTCTTGTCGCTTTAAATGCTGCCCCAACCCCCATGCCAGTCCCAGCAGCCCAGAACGAAGTGTGTGTGTGTGCTCAGAATGTTCTAGTGCATGGGGGGAAGGGGTGTGTGTGTGTGTGTCTGTGTGTGTGTGTGTGTGTGAGAGAGTGTGTGTGTGAGTGTGTGTGTGTAGATTGTCCTGGCATACTGCCAGTCTCTCCGTCTCTCATTACCACTTTGTGTGTACAAGTGTCTGTGTGTGTGTGTGTGTGTGTGTGTGTGTGTGTGTGTGTGTGTGTGTGTGTGTGTGTTCGAGTGCACGACGGGGGCACGACGGGGGCCCGCCAGCGTGACGGGCGTCACCATGGCAACCCCAGTGCAGGTTCCAGATGCAATGAATCATATTTCTACAGGAAGGTGCATGCACACACACACACACACACACACACACACACACACACACACACACACACACACACACACACCTTAAATGGGCAGCAGGGTTCGCCATGCAGATTAGTTTTTATCAAGATGGACTAACTCTCATTTAAATATTCATTCTTTCTTTTATTCTCCTGATGATTGGCTGCCTGGATCCAGCAATCATTCTGGACACACAAACAGGTACACACCCACACACACACACACACACACACACACACACACACACACACACACACACACACACACACGTAAACACACGTATACATGGCCACACACATACAGTTAAGCATCCATTTGCAAAACCTTTTCAGAAGGAAACCGTTCTTTTTACTCGCTCTACCTTTATGTTGAAAGAATAGTTTGTCAATTTTGGAAAAAAATGTACTTCTTTGTTTTCTTGGCTAGACTTAGATGAGACTATTGATCCCACTCTCATATTTGTCTGTTAGATATGAGGCTGGAGCTAGCAGCCAATTAGCTTAGCATAGCATAAAGACTTCAACTTGAACTTCTGACTAAATATACGAGACATAACGTGTTAATGATTTAACGGTACGAGTGCTGGTTGGTGGATTTTGTTACCATCTAGCGATACGTTTGCAGATCTCAACCAACTGAAACTTCTTCCTCGTATTGGAGAACTATGATGGCCAAGGGAAAACGCAAAAGTCCTCATCTAGAGCCAGTGTTTGGTTTGTCCGTTGTGGGCTACCGTAGAAACATGGAGAAAAGGACCCACTGTATACAAACGGCTCATCTAAGGTAAGGAAAACACAATTATTGTTATTTTCAGGTTATTATACACCAAATAAAATATACTTATTCATATTATATTACATTTATGCAGATAGATCTCCCTAAACACTACACACAGTTCATTTAAGGAGACAATCCCGCTATGAGAAGCATCTAAACTTGACCTCCGACATTGCAAATGGTTGTCAAATGTAGAAGTTTGGCTTTGAATTCAGTTGAGTTCGACGTTTTTAGATTCTGGTTAAAAATGTGGACATTCAGCAGCTACATAGTGTAATATGTCATATCCTGTCCCACTTTTCTACTTATTCAACTGAATGAACATTTGAAACCAGACAGAGTTTCTGTCTGCATGACTTATTCATAACATTACAGAGTTACAGTCGGCCCACACACACACACATTTCCACAGCTAGGTTCCCTCGCACTAACCTGGCGTCTGTGATGACGTCCTTTTCTGGTGTGTGCACCTCGCAAGGGCGAGTATAAACCAAGCTAAAGTCTTATATATAAACCGATAATCGTGACCGTAGGAGGAAAAATAAGAAGGTTGAAAAATGCTTGCAGCCCATTTGGAGTAAAACTATGAACTAATAATGATTTTAATGTTGTTTAATGTGGAAAGGTCTTGTGTGTGTGTGAGACAATAAAGAGGCCTTGCAGATGTATGGACTATTCATGGCTTATGTACAGAAGAATCCACAACCTTGTATTGTGAACATAATGGTGATGCAGATAAAGATATCACAGAGAGGAGCCGCGCGTCAACTCGCTTCATTTAATTCCACTCAGTTTCTGCACATAAACTTCACATCCGTGTGATTGTCTTTTGTAAATATTTTTCCCATGGAGATGAAAACCTCGTCAGAAAGCTCCAGGAGACCATGTGAGCCACCCGGCTGACGACAGGGAGACTCAGGCCTCCACCTGATTGGTCGGTAAAAACGAATGCGTGGGAGGTGTTGTGACACTGAAGCTGCAGGTCCATCAGAGAGACCCGTGTTTATTTATAAGGCTTGCTCTATTTTCTCATTATTGTCACAGTGAAAAGCTCTCTGGAGCTCAGAGCTCAGAGCTATAAAGTGCTGCAGGGACGAAGGCCAACCAGCAAAGTTAGCTACGACAACACGCCAGTGGGATTTCTCCAATTAGATTTTGGATTATTGCAGAAAATAAGCTCTTTGGGAAACACGAGTTGATGATACTTTTTCGTGACACTTTTATGATTTTTGAAGCAAGAAGGCAATCAGCAGAAGTGAAAATGCTGAAAACTAATTCACACAGCCACCTGTTTAAAATGTTCATTCGCATTTTCGAATATATTTGAACATTTCGACAGGGCCTCCCCCCCCACCCCCCCTCTTTTTGTTTGTATTGCTTTTATTGTTTCCGTTTTCATTATGTAAAGTGCCTTTGAGTAACTTTTAAAGCGCTATACAAATAAAATGTATTATTATTTATTGTTATTGTTTCATGGCATATGACATAAGCCTCTGATGTAAATATCTGTGTAGTCAACAACAGATAACACCAAGTTAACTTCATTACAGTTTTAATAAACTGAGATTCGGAGGAATAATGTTCATGTAAAATGATGCATATAGATAGAGATATGCCTGAATCAGTTCACATGCAGACAGACGGACAGACGGACAGACAGACGGACGGATCAGACCGGGTCACTGCTCTGTTTTTGACTTTCCTGGATCATTAATGGCTTACTTTGAAAATGAATGTGGACCTTTCTCACTCTGTGTATACATGTATGTGTATATATGTGTGTGTGTGTGTGTGTGTGTGTGTGTGTGTGTGTGTGTGTGTGTGTGTGTGTGTGTGTGTGTGTGTGTGTGTGTGTGTGTGTGTGCGTGTGTGTGTGCGCTCTCCACCCCATCTCTTTGGATTCTGGCCCGCTGCCAAACAGCAATTGGTTCTCATTCTACCAAAAACAAAAGACCAGCAATGACAGTCAGAGCGAGAGAGAGAGAGAGAGAAAAAAAGAGAGAGAGAGAGAGAGAGAGAGAGAGGTGAACAAAGTGAAAGAGAAAGAGGGAACAACAGGGGGAAGGGTCTGTACAGATTTCACATCTCAGCGAGCTCAGAGGACAGAGAGAGAAATGGAGAGTGTAAGAGAGAGAGAGAGAGAGAGAGATAAAGACATGGGGGAGGGAGGGGGAGATGAGGGTCATTCTTTCTTTCGCTCTTTAAAGTTTTTTTTGAGTTTGCAATTAAGCTGCTAAATGACAAGAAGAGAGAGTCCTTCACATCCAGCAGTGCTGTGACACACATGCCGTGATGCTGAAACAGAAAGTAAACATCTTTCCTGTCGGTTAGATTCAGACCTGCACTGTCGTCTGTATTTCATTTCCGTTTGAAAGGGAGCTGTTCTAAAGACCGCCGACTGTACGTGTTACTTTCGTCTTTATAAGGGGGGGGGGGGGAGGGGTCCAGGTGATGGTGGAGGTTTTCTCCTGCAGGCCCAGTGCTGTTTTGCTTCTAGCGCTGCTTTATCAAAAAACAGGGTTTATGTGAGTCTCTCATGCATCATGATGAGATAAGTGTGAGTTATTTGTTATCTTACAGATATTTTATCATCAGATATTATCAGCTACGGTAACTTAGTGGCACCACAACCCTGACGGGTCATATTCTTCTTCACATGATCCTTTTGTCTTGTCCTTGTTCACGTCCGAGTTTCTGCACACTGATCTTTAAATTGAATGTTTCATTTTTTGTGGAATTAGTGTTTATCGTAACAGAGACGTGAGATGAAATGATCCTGAAATACACCGGACAGATTTCTGCATTTTATTAATTTATGAGCTTTTATTGCATCCCAAATTTGTTGTTGCTGTGACAATTTAGTTCTGGATATATTTAACGAGTGCCTTTGGTTTTTTACAACACCCGTAAATGTTTATGATTCAGTCTACGACAGCGGGACACACACACACACACACACACACACACATACACACACACACACACACACAACACACACACACACACGCACAGGGTTCCTTATTTTCCTCTTCATCTCCATATCAATGGCTGCAGGACAATCAACTCGCCGGTTCACACCAGCAGACTGACACAGACACACAGACACACACACAGACACACACACACACACACACACACACACACACACACACACACACACACACACACACACACACACACACACACACACACACACACACACACACACACACACACACACACACACACACACACACACACACACACACACTCAGCCTCTTTCTCCTTCATTTTCTTTCTCCTACTTCCTCAGCCCGACTCTTTATTTTGTGCATTTCCCTCCTAAATGGTGATAGAACATAAAAAAATGAAAACAGCACATCACTAAAGACGTATTTATATTTTAGACATGGTTGATCCTCAGTGGACTAATGATACGTGTGTGTGTGTGTGTGTGTGTGTGTGTGTGTCAGAACGTCGTTCCTGCTTTATTTTGATGACAGGACAGCACGCTAATTGTCATATTTCCCATAAACGCCCCTCTTGTCCCTCCCGTCTAAGTGTAAATTGGACACACTAATTAAACAGGATGATGCACACTCACCCAATCAGGAGTACAGAGGAATGTAGACATCACACACACACACACACACACACACACACACACACACACACACACACACACACACACACACACGCACAGATACAAACACATGGTGCACTTAACCAACCTGAATCAGACACATCATTTAGGATGATTGTCTGTAGGTTAGTACTGTAGATGTGTGTGTGTGAGTGGCCTCAAGTGACCTGAGAGAAGTCACATGACTAGAGAGAGTGGTCACTGTCTTGACACACACACACACACACACACACACACACACACACACACACACACACACACACACACACACACACACACACACACACACACACACACACACACACACACACACACATAAATAAGGTGTCTAGACAGCACAGCTGTCAGTCTGCCCTCTGGTGTGTGTTGAACATACAAATCAACAGAGTGGCAAAGAGAGAGAGGAGGTAATAAACAGTCATACACAAACATCAGAGGCATCACACACACACACACACACACTCAGGATCCCTTATAATCCTGCCACTGTTGGTCTTCCTCTGATTTCACCTTTCATCCAGATTTTTCTGTAAAGAATGTCCCATTCTCTGTTTCTATTTACATTAATCTGCGTCTGTCTCCCATCACTAGATCTTTAAAATGTGTAAAAGTTGGACCACAACTGTGTTTTTATCTGTATTACCCTCAGACTGTATATAGTAGACACCGTGGCGTCACCTATTGGTTCATAGAGTGTTTTGCAACCACAAGTGACAACTCAACTTCGAAGCCAACATGGAAGAGGAGTTCTTTAAGTGCTGATGATAAATGATATCAACTTCATGAAAACCTCCCTTTGCTGATGAAGTCCATGACGTAGGATTGAAAGCTCCAGAATAATCAGTAGACTGAGGGGTGAGAGGATGCGCAACAATATAACAATTAGCTCAGATTGCTCTCATTTCAATTTACAGTGACTTAGTGTGAGATAGCTAATCTATCAGTTACCATTTAATTAGTTTGTCTCACATCATTGTGTAGAAATGCATTTGTGTTCGTATTTCACATTAGTTTGCATGCTCAAGTGCATCAAAGGAAACACCGACATCTATGAGGCTTCACAGTCAGCTGCCTTTGCAATTCGACAGGAGAAATTTAAATCAGTTCTTGAACTCAAAAGGGCAACACTAGCCCCTGGCAAAGACACACACACACACACACACACACACACACACACACACACACACACACACACACACACACACACACACACACACACACACACACACACACAGTTTGTCATGACACATTAGAAATGCTAAATACCATGCAAGATTAAGAAATACAAAAGCAGCACTCATTTGCATACAGACACACACACACACACACACACACACACACACACACACACACACACACACACACACACACACACACACACACATTCCATCACTAGAGTAACATCTGCCACCAATGGACTGTTTCTTTCCTCCTCCATTAAACAGAGTGGGACGGAAGAGAAAGCTAAATTACAGAGTATAGAAACGATAAAAAGGTACGTAGCAACAATTTCACCGTACAAAGGTGTGACAGCACGTAACTGTGTCCATTTTTATGTGTTTAGTTCAAACTGTCTGCACAATAAAAATCCACCCAAAGGACAAGGAAGCCGTTGCACTGTGACTTTGGACTTCACCATTGTTGAGGCGACTGCAGCCTGTCTTACCACAAGTCTCCACTAGAGGCCGCTGGTTCTGCTGGCTGACAGACAGAAAGCTTTGGGTTTCTCTCACTGGTTCTGACAGGAAAGTCATGCAACAGCTAAATGAAACCAACGTGTTGTCGCCTCCTGGACCTCAGTGGGTCGAGTGAAGCTCTGCTGTAAACTGTAAGGCATCAACATGTTCACTTGATGTGTTATTGTGCTGAAGAACACACACGTTATCTCCAAAATGGATGGATAGATGGATGGATGGATGTATAGATGTATGTATAGATGTATGTATAGATGGATGGATAGATGGATAGATGGATGTATAGATGTATAGATGGATGTATAGATGTATAGATGGATGTATAGATGGATAGATGGATGTATAGATGGATAGATGGATGTATAGATGGATGTATAGATGGATGGATGGATAGATGGATAGATGGATGTATAGATGTATAGATGGATGTATAGATGTATAGATGGATGTATAGATGGATAGATGGATGTATAGATGGATAGATGGATGTATAGATGGATAGATGGATGTATAGATGGATGTATAGATGGATGGATGGATAGATGGATAGATGGATGGATGAATGTATATATGGATGTATAGATGGATAGATGTATGTATAGATGGATGGATAGATGTATAGATGTATGTATAGATGGATAGATGGATGGATGGATGGATAGATGTATGTATAGATGGATGGATAGATGTATAGATGTATGTATAGATGGATAGATGGATGGATAGATGTATAGATGGATGGATAGATGTATGTATAGATGGATAGATGTATAGATGGATGTATAGATGGATGTATAGATGGATAGATGTATGTATAGATGGATGGATAGATGTATAGATGTATGTATAGATGGATAGATGGATGGATAGATGGATAGATGGATGGATAGCTGTATAGATGGATGTATAGATGGATGTATAGATGGATGTATAGATGGATAGATGGATGGATAGATGGATGGATAGCTGTATAGATGGATGTATAGATGGATGTATAGATGGATGTATAGATGGATGTATAGATGTATAGATGGATGTATAGATGGATGTATAGATGGATGTATAGATGTATAGATGGATAGATGGATGGATAGATGGATAGATGTATGTATAGATGGATGTATAGATGTATAGATGGATAGATGTATAGATGGATGTATAGATGTATGGATAGATGGATAGATGTATTTATAGATGGATAGATGGATAGATGTATTTATAGATGGATAGATGGATGTATAGATGTATAGATGTATAGATGTATAGATGGATAGATGGATGTATAGATGTATGGATAGATGGATAGATGTATTTATAGATGGATAGATGGATGTATAGATGTATAGATGGATGTATAGATGTATGTATAGATGGATAGATGGATAGATGGATAGATGGATGTATAGATGTATAGGTATATAGATGGATGGACGGACAGATATGTAGGTATGTAGATTGATATATGGATAGATGGATATAAATATAGATAGACAGACATACTTAATTGTCCCAGAGGGCAGAGTGCTACAGTCCGTTTCTTTAAATAGAAACATTGTTTGTGTACATATGGAACATTTCTCTATTGCAGTAGGGTTTTTAGAGTTCAGCAGCTCGATGGAGCAAACGAGAGCTTCGTGTGGTTAGTTTTGCACTCGGTGTTCTTCCTGACGACAGAGGTTTGTATTCAGAGACGAGAGGATGTTGAGAGTCTGCAGCGATGTTTGTTGCTGGTTTCATGACGGTCTGCTCGTACAGCCTCTGTGTGCTCTTTCTTCTCTTTCTCCTTCATGGCTGCTTCCAGCCTCTTTCCTGCATCAGAGCCATCTGCTGCATCTGTCGTTAACATACGATAGCAATGCTTTTTTCCCCTCTTCATCATATTTACTGCATCTTAATGTTCTGCTCTAACAGCTGTAAATGCATCTCACTAATGCCGTTTGGTTGTTTCATCATAGTCTGTGTGGATGGAGTAGTATTAAAGAGAGCATGGGATACTTTAAAAACTTCTTCTTGGCGTTTCATTTGAAGATGCTGCAACATGGAAGCTGTCGAAGAGCATCGCGTTACACAACAAAACCAAATTTAGGAGAAACGCAAAAAGCAGGCATGTAAATATTTGTGAAAATTCAAACATGAATTTCGTTGGAGTGACCTTTAATGCATCAACTCTGATATCTTTGTGCACTGTGATCGATTACAGACGTTATATATTATTTATCTTACGCTCTGCTTTCCCTTTTGCTGATTGGACATTGCATGTTTTCCTTTTTCTGCAGCCTAACGTTCGCTATACTTGATATGTTTATTTGTTATTTTCTCTAACATACAACATTTTGAATGTTTAGAATGCCTTTTCACAATGCAAAATTATAAAGTAAGGATCTTTTTTCTCGATCCCCACATGGATGTAGTGCCACAAACGAGAGTTTTGCAGCTGCCACCGGCCCCAAACAAGCCAATCTGCACACACACACACACACACACACACACACACACACACACACACACACACACACACACACACACACACACACACACACACACACACACACACACACACACACACACACACACACACACACACACACACACACACACACACACACACACACACAGCGTTGGCACGGCGCCCTGAGATGTCGGCACACATCACGGGCACAAAGGAGCGAAAGAAACCTAGACAAAAAAAATCAAAAAAAAGACAAACCCCCCCCAAAAAAGAACAAGGCTACAATAAGCACACAGGAAGAAACACAGCACAGCGGACAACCGCACGACAGAGAAATAAAGAAGGATGAAAGACAGCGTACCTCGTTTCCGATCCTCGCCACACAAGGAGAGCAGGAGGGATGCTGCTCTTGATTGCTACAGGGTCCACCTGTCTGTCTGTCTGTCTGTCTGTCTGTCCCTCTGCATGCCTGGATCTTTGTCTGTGTGTATGTGCATCTGTCTGCCATCCGCACCTGTCTGTCTGTCTCATATTTACTAGTGTGCCTTTGTGTTCTGCAGGGTCAGTGTCCTGGTGGTTTTCACCTCTTAATCTGCAGTTTATAGTTCTGTGTGACTACCTGTCTGTCTGTCTGTCTGTCTGTCTGTGTCTTTGTGCATCTGTCTGTGTTTGTCGGTCTGTCTGTGCATACATCTCTGTTTTGTCGCTCACATTTTCTGCATCTTTTGCGTCTGCCATGTACAGATCTGTCTGCAGCGATGCCCGTCTACAAACACACACAAACATGGAAGCACAGACGGGACAGACAACCATGTTAGGCTCAAAACGCACAAAAGCAGTCAGACTCATCAGTGCAAAGGAAACACAGACGCCGCAGTAAGCGGGGGGCGAGGTGTGATGAGGGGAGCCCATGAACTTTAGCGGCCATCTTGGATGAGGACACGCGGCGGGGCACGACAAGCCAATGAGACATGTTATACCGTTTGTTATGAAAGCACATAGGAGATGTCCGGGCAACCCTCCATCCACGGTTTGGACACAAGCCAAGTCGAGCATCCCACACCGACCAGATTTCCTCTGTTCAATCCCAGCATGCCTTGGCACGGCAACGAGAGACCGCAGTCACAACAGCAAAACACAGGGAAGAGACAGAGAGAGGGACAGAGGGGCTGGATCTCTGCCATGTCTCCCTTGTAGGGAGTTAATGAAGCAAGAAAAGCTTGGATACACTTCAAGCATCAACTTTCTCACACAAACACAAACACAGTGGGCACAATAACCAAAGCCAGCACAGACAGCGGGCATATTGAACACGTCTTTCATATTTATTTAAACATGTTCCCACCTCTTGCACAAACAAAAAGCTCCAACAAGGCAAACAGCCACCAAGCTGTCGAAACCTGACGTCTCCGTTTGTGGTTAAATCGTGTTCGATTGATGTCTTGATTAATAATTTTGTGCTTTTCAGGATGAAGCACAGATGAAAAATAAAGGAAATGTTGCATTCAGCATGGGCGTCCCGATACTTGGCACATATGTGACGGGTGGAGGGGAGGTGGTGTTGAATGGAGGGACGTCTGGGTGAGACGCCGACATGGTGTCAGAAATAAAAGGTGGACAAAGGGGGAGGAAGAGGGACTGGAGGTCGGAGTGGAGAGACGACAACAAGCGGAGGAGCGAAGACAAAGAAGAGCACAGAGATGGTGGTTAAGAGCATGTTACTTCAGGGACACGCTTCATCTGGAATAACACATTAATAATCATGACATTCACCGCCTCTCAAAATGTGTTGCACTGCTCCCAGGGAACAATAAACTGCTCATTATTAAGAGTTACATTGTGTATTCAGGGTGAAACATGCCAAATACACAACCTTACCAAAATATGAAATGATATCAATAAAAAGCTAACATCTATAACTCAAAGCTCCACTCACATCTCAGTAATATTTGTGATATTTCTTTGTTTTGTAGGAGTGTGTAGGACAATGTAATTGTTCAGAGACAGACTGCACGATGACATAACTTGAAGACCCCCGATGAGTCGACCAGGGAGCAGAGGAAAGAAAACAAGGCTCTGCAGGTAGAGGTGCTGAAAGCTCACCTCCAAAGTGCAGAGCACCTCCTCGAGGACCTCTCCACCCGACTGGAGACGGATGAGAGCAAGTCTCTGTGCAAACGAGCTCCAGAAAATGGCTGAAACTGAAGCTTAGTGATCAACACTTTGAGGACCTGAAGGTAAGATCTGAGGGCCGTACCGTCGGTCCCTCCCACACTCCAAAGACAGGAAGCTCAGGTGAGCTTTCCCCCCTTTGATACACATGAAAATCATTTCAAAATAAAAGTTCCCTCTATATTGTTTGTAGTAGCTATATAGTTGGGCCAACACCGTATGCTCAGTGTTTAAGGACTATTTGTATTACTATAAACTATTGAAATGTCTTTAATAGACCGGATGATAGGAGAAGGTTTGACAGGTTAAAGCATAAAGACAGTCAGAGATTAGTTTCCTCAAAGCTACAACCAGAGAGCACATTGAGCTTCAGTTGACTGAAATTAGACAAAATCTATAAATGATAAAAAACTAATTTAAATTTTCTTCAAGAGCAAAATTAAATGCATTAACTGTCAATGTATTATTTTAGGTTATGTAATATTTTAAGAACAAAATGCAAATGATGACAGTGGACTCAGATTGTTTTGTGTGAAAACTGTACTTTGATATATTTACATCGCAAATAGCTCTGATGAACCAATGATTTAAGTTAATTCTTATACGTTAGCAGTCTGGCAGGTAAAAAGCACCAACGGTTCTATCGTCTACTACACAAGCAAACTGTGTAGCAAAATGTTGCCGAATAAAACGATGATGTCAAAGAATTGTTGACTCCAGAAATCAGAAGATATGAGTTTCTAACGTGTAACAGCCGATTAAAGTCACCCAGACAGAAAAAACAACATGTTATGGATGTTTCTTTTTTTATTTCCTTCAAAACAGGAACAAAAATAAACTTTCCTCTTTGGTTAATTATTCATCCATCCAGCAGTTTTTAAATTAAACATTTACAAAATTCAAAATACGACACAGAGGTTCAAATCATAAATATTCACAGTTTGTTTTTCCAATGAATCACAAACTCTTGTCAATAATCCTCTGAAAGCACTCCTGTGCTTCTGTGTGAGGCAAATCAAATCACTGAACGGCTTCTAGATGCAACATTCAGGTTCACTTTAGAAACTGGTGGCAGTCCTGAGCAAGTTCAGAGCACAAATCATCCAACAAGTCCAAAGTTTAACATTTGCTTTCATTACATTTGCTTTCCTGTATTTACTATAAAGTGC
The DNA here is from genome assembly GCA_032191485.1 of Leptoclinus maculatus. Classification (NCBI taxonomy): domain Eukaryota; kingdom Metazoa; phylum Chordata; class Actinopteri; order Perciformes; family Stichaeidae; genus Leptoclinus; species Leptoclinus maculatus. The sequence goes on from JAVDOI010000002.1 coordinate 18,346,461, forward strand.
TTTTCCTTCACAATTTGTTCACTTTCATTTTTGGATGATGATTATTTCATAGGAGATATCTTAAGGTGATACAAAAAGTATCCTGGGAAAATAAAATGAAGCTGAAAACAATAAATCCAGGCACTTTGTGGAAAAACATCATTCAAATAATCACATAGCTTTTCCTATGATGGTCAAGATAAGGTAACTGAGCCGAGCTCCTCCTCCTCTCTCCAGCCGGCGTCCACCTCTCCACTGCTCTTCTCTTCCCTTCCGTCTCTGCTCTTTGTCGTCTTCTTCTGCTCCTCTTCCTCCAGCAGCTCCGAGGCGCCGTGTCTCTTCTCCTGTTGTTTCTTCTTCTGCTCTTTTCTCCCGTTCTCTTGGCTCTCTGACGAGCTGACGCTGCGGCTGCTGGTTCTCTCTCCTTCCTCCACCTCTCTTATCGTCTCCCACTTGGTCCGTCCGTCCACTCCCTCGTCCTCCCATCGACTACCTCCCGCTCTCACGGCCACCATCTCTTCAACTCTCCCCCTTTTGCCTTCTTTCTTTACCTGCCTGAGCTTCCACTCCTCCTTTTCAACCCTGCTCTCACTTCTACTTCTGTTCTGCGTGACTTCTGGAGGAGGGCTGCTCATTCTGGGCTCTGGTGGGGAGTGGTGGGTCCCTGCAGGTCTGTCCTGGTGTCTTTTGTTCTCTGGTGGGTCTAGGTGATTGTGGTAGTAGTGGGGTTGGTCTTTGCCTTTAAATGTAGAGTCCAGTAACGTGTCTCGACATGATTTGTGGGTATTTTGATCAGGCACTTCGGTAGCTCTGCTCCTGCCAGCGGAGGATTTCCTGCTGATACGAGGTGAACTCTTGGTGTCGCCCGGGTCGCCTCCTCGCTGCCTGTCTCTCCTCTCGGTGTCACGTGACTTTGAATGAGAGGAGTAGTGAGAGGAGGAAGGGGGATTCCTCTCTCTCTCCCTGTCTCTCCCTTTCTCCTCCTCCCTCGCCCTCTCCTTTGATCTTTTGCTCTCTTTCTGCCTCTCCCTCGGTCTCTCGCTCTCCCTCCCTCTTTCTCTGTCCCTCCGTCTCTCCCCGTCTCTGTCTGAGTACGTGGTGCTGTCGTTTCGGTCTTTGCCGCTATAGGGAGCCACACTTCGGTGTGAACTGGACAGAACGGGGGTTTTCTCTCTCTCCCTTTCCACTGACCTCTCTCTCTTTTCTTCATTCTGTGCTTCCCTGTTGGTTGTTGTCTCTGATGTCACAAACACGGATGATGAAGGTAGAAACGATACAAGAGCATCTGTTTGAGCTTTGGTCACCTCTTTCTCAGACTCGTCCTTCTCCCATTTGGAGCGAGGGACCTGAGAGACGGAGACATCAGAGAACATTAAAAACATCATGAAATCCAAAATGAACATAACTAACAACTCACTACAACCTTGTAAACTAAGCAAAGGGATTATGAAAATCACAGACTCAAATAATAAAAAGTATTACAAAACACAAATTATTCTAAATTCATATTTATATGTAAATGATTTTTAATGATCTGGGCCCACAGACCTGGACCTGTAGGAGCACGAGCTCGTCCTCTTGGTCTGCAGCTCTGTCCTCGGTGAATTCCTGCAGAGTTTTCATCACCGTCTTCTTCTCCTGACGATCCTCGTAGCTGCTGTGTTCCCACACACACACACACACACACACACACACACACACACACACACACACACACACACACACACACACACACACACACACACACACACACACACACACACACACACACACACACACACACACACACACACACACACACACACACACACACACACACACACACACACACACACACACACACACACACACACACACACATTAGTAAGAAGGCTTGCATGCACACTTTAGTGTGTTCATCCAAAGGTTCTGCCAGTGGAACCGGTCGTGAAAGAATTGGTGAGGCGACACTTTCTGTGCTATTCTCACATTTATATTTTGAACTAAACTAATTATATGGCGACACAATTGAAGTTGACTATAATGCTAAACGCATCATCGTGCGAGTAGACAAGAAACAGAATAAAAGAAGCAGAATGTAAAGCAGAAAATGAAATCTAACTATGCTACAATTTATAGTCTGCAGCAATATCCATTCAACATATATCCGTTCTGTATTTACATCTCTATGTATTAGTTTTAATTGTTGGACATTTCCGTCTGCTGCTGGTTCACATTGAAAGTGTTCAACAGTGAAAACAAGGAGTGTCTTTCACCGTGAGGCAGTCACAGGAGATGCAACGTATTAATGGCCGAGATATTTCTGATATTTCTGCAAGACAACAGTCTTTTTCTGCATCTTTTGACAGCGGATCAGATTGAAATATTTCACGGTGTAATGGGACAAGAAGGAGCTGAACTTTAAAGCAGAAACATTCTGACCTGCCGCCGTCCACCGAGGTGTTGGGTCCGTCTTGGTGGCTCTCGTTTCTGCTCCTCTGGGACTTGGACCTCACTGTGTCTTCGTCTTCCTCCCACATTCTCCACTTCAGTCCCTCCATCAGGTCGTCCTTTGACTCCCCCGACAGGTTTTCTCTGTTCTCCTTGCAGGTGCTTTCTCCCATCACTGGTCCTTCCTCTCCTCCTCCACTCCTCTCATTTGTCAGCTCTCCTCCTTTGCTGGCCTCCGTCCCGTCTCTTTCCTCCCCCTGCTGTTTGCTCTCCTTCGTCTTCTCCTCCTCTTCTCTGAGGGCACTATGCCACAAGTCAAAGTCCTCCTTTTCTCTGTCTTCTTTCTTCTCTCCGATGTCTTTATTCTCCAACATCTCATCATCTCTGAAGGTAGCTTTCTCCCATTTCTGTCTTGCCTCTCCTTCATCTGGTTTTATTTTTTCTTCAGACACACCTTCCATGTCTCTGCTGGATTCCTTCTTTTCATTTGCTTCAACGTATGTCTCTTTGTTGAACTTCTTCTCTTCAATTTCTTCCTTTGTTTTCTCTAAATAAGAAAATTCCAGTTTTTCAGTTTTCTCTTCCTTCCTTTTTCCATCGAGGTTGATGTTGATGCTTATCTTCTTCTGTGGTTTCACTCTTATCCCTCCCTCCCAGATGTCTCTCTCTGGCAGATGCCACGTTTTCCTCTCTTTTTTCTTCTCCGTTTTTGGCTTCTTTCTGTCAAATGGATTCGGGGATTCACTCTTGCGGGTTTTGGGGTCCTCTGCAGTGTTGGTTTTCAGGCATTTGCTGTTTTCAACCTTAAGAGAACTTCTCTTGATGTCCTCTCCTTTTCTTTTTCTATTCCTCTCTGATCTTGAGTGAGAAGCTGTGCTGCCTCCAGGGTATCTGTCTGTACCCACCATGTCTGACTCTTTACTGGGCTTTTCTCTGTGCCGTCTCCCCGCATCCTGCCTGGAGTCTGAATGTTTGCTTCTTCTCCGTCCTTTCTCTATTTCAAAATTCCTGTGTTCTCTGCTTTTTCTTTCATAGTCTTTATCCAAACGTTTATCTGGTTTGGCGGGCGGTTGGACTGATTCTAAGGCATCGCTGGCAGTTGCTTCGTCCTGCGCTGGAGTGGCATCCTTGAAGGCTTTTGTTCCAGTGCTTCGCCTCCTCTTGTCCTTCCTGCAGTCATCCATTGAGTCTGCAGCATCAGGGGATAATGACTCCTCTCCTCTTCCTTCCTCACGTTTCTTCTTTTGCTCATGTTTTACGGGGCTGAGGTTCTCCAAATTCTTCGTGATTACCTGCTTCTCGTCTTCACGACTTTCTTGCAGCTCCACTTCTTTACTGCTCTTTGCGAGTGTGACCGACAGGCGGTTGTACCTCTCGGTGCCCTTCTGCTGATAGGCCCTTGGCTGAGCTCCGTCTTTGGACGGCGTTGAGCGTCTGTCACTGGACGACTGAGACGGAGAAGAGCGACTGTCACTGGATGACTGAGACAGCGTGGAGCGGCTGTCCCTTGAAGACTGAGATGGAGGGGAGCGGCTGTCACTGGATGACCGCGATGGAGGGGAGCGGCCCTCCACCCGAGCGCTGCGTCTACCTGGGAGTCGGCCGCGAGAGTCCGAGTGAGAACGGGAGAGATTTTCACTTCCTTCTCCGCCCCCCCACTGAGGAGGAGGAGGAATATTGAGGAGGGGAAGAGGCAGCTGGTGGAAGTGGCCGACATAGCTGCTGAAATATTTATCACACCACTCTTTGTAATGCCTGCTCCACTGCAGGTAGCGCTCTCTGTCCTGCTCCAGGCTGCCACTCTGATTGGCGTGCTGAGCATACAGGTGTCCGGGTAGACTTCCCCCCGAGGCTGCCGCGTCCCTCTGGTGATGTTCCCCTCGCTTCCTGGAGCTGGAGCTGCTCGAAGCAGATTTCTTACCGTGGTGCCGACTGTGATGGCTGCTTTTGCGGTGATCTGACGGCGACTTGGGCCTGGATCGGTAACCCACGCGAGGGGAAGACGACGAGGACGGTGTGGGGGAACGTTTGTAACCGAAGCTGTAGGAGCGGGAGGAATGAGAGTGGCTGTGGAGGTCTCTGTGGCGCGAGTAAGGTGAGTGGGGCCTGGAAAATATAAGAGGAAGTGTTGTCCAATGTGAGAGAGAGCACTGAGATGTTGAAGTGTAAGACGTCCTGCTCAGTACATATCTGAAGGGATCTGTATTTTATTTTTTTAAAGGACTACCGGCCGATATATTGTTATCAGATTCAGATCAATAACGGTATCAGTCTCAAATATCATGTATTGGTCATATGTGCATTGCTAGTGAGAACCAGAGCTAAAGGAACACAATACATTGAAGAATGATTTCATGGACACGAAAACACGAAAGATTCTTACAAAACTTGATGAAAGGCACTAAATACCTTGATCTGCCGTGGGACCTGGACCGGGACCGGGATCTGGACCTGCTTGAAGAGCGAGAGTAGGAGCGAGAAGACTTGAACTTAGAACGAGAGGAGGAGCGTCTGTGGGAAGATCCTCTGTGAGGTGACCTGAGGGACAAAGACAGAGGAGGAAGCAAGTGTTTCATCTTACTATCGATATATGGTCCTCATACAACAGCTCTGCAGCTGTTACTAAATCTAATCAGGTATTCAAAGACTCAAAGTTATCAACTTAAAACATACATATTACATCCTCGTGGGTACGACTGCTTGGGAAGCCTTACCTTTCCTTCTTATTTCTCTGATGCTGGTACCACTCCTTGGGGATGAGGGCAGGGATGGCGGTAGAGGGGCACAGGGAAGGGATGGGGGCCCCCTGGAGGTTTGGGAGTGTCCAGAGGGGCGAAGGGGGTGGGTATCCAGGGGGGTAACTGCCGAGAGGCTGCTGAGCAGCGAGGAATGCGTGGAAATGAGGGGAGGGAAAGAGAGGAGGAGGAGGAGTGGCTGGATATGAAGTGATTGAGGGACGAAGCTGCTGGGTGTTGGATTCATTCCAGCCTCCAGTGGGACAAAGTGAGGAGGAGGAGGAGGAGCTGGGGACAGAGGAAGGAAGAGGTAAAGACATCTGGAAACAGAGGGCAGAGTCAAACAGAGACGAGTATCTAAACACACACTTCACTGACCTTTCCCACGTTGACGGCCCCGAGGGCTTTGGGGCTGGACCTGTGGATTCAGGGAACAAATGGTTGTATTTGTGTTATTGATGTTACTGCAGTTCTCAACATAATAATAAATCAATAACTTGTTTGCTCAGATAAAGTGACCAAACACATGATGACAGTACGGACAGGATGATGAATGCTTCTCACCTGAGGAGGGCGGCTCTAGATTCACTCTGACTGTCTGGGGCTCGACTAGTGGAGTAAAGTTCACCTGAGCAGCAACAAACACAGATTTCATACAGAGAACCTTTGCTGCAACGTGGTAGTATGGCTGTGTGTGTGTGTGTGTGTGTGTGTGTGTGTGTGCTCACCAGGGGTATCGGCTGTGATGGAGCATCAGTGGGGTCTTTGGGTTCTGTGGGTGAAACCGGTACAGACGGGGCAGCAGCAGCAACCGGTACAGACGGGGCAGGAGCAACCGGTACAGACGGGGTGGCAGCAACCGGTACAGACGGGGCGGCAGCAACCGGTACAGACGGGGCGGCAGCAACCGGTACAGACAGGGCAGCAGCAACCGGTACAGACGGGGCGGCAGCAACCGGTACAGACGGGGCGGCAGCAACCGGTACAGACGGGGCGGCAGCAACCGGTACAGACGGGGCGGCAGCAACCGGTACAGACGGGGCGGCAGCAGCATCCGGTACAGACGGGGCAGCAGCAGCAACCGGTACAGACGGGGCGGCAGCAGCATCCGGTACAGACGGGGCGGCAGCAGCAACCGGTACAGACGGGGCGGCAGCAGCAACCGGTACAGACGGGGCGGCAGCAGCCGGTACAGACGGGGCGGCAGCAGCCGGTACAGACGGGGCGGCAGCAGCCGCTGAGTCCTCGTCTGTCTTTTCTTCGTCTGTCTTTTCTTCTTCTGTCTTTTCTTCGTCCTCTCTGAATAAACAACACATCACAGAACCACATGAACGTAACGTCAGGCTGATTGTTCACCGGTTCTTTATCTCAAATCCACAGTGACACATTTTGATAGAAAAACATTCAACTTGTTCTGCTAAATGCAGGGCGACTGATGGATAAATGTCAGTATCCATCAAATCTACAGTGGCTGACAAATTGCAGTCTATAAACACAAAGGCCGTTTGAATCACTTTGCCTTGTACTCCAGCAGGGGGTGTAACATTAAATATCACCCTGACCAGCTGCACATTCAGTAACTAGTCTTCTTCTACCACATAATCATGTTACTGGTGTGCGAGTATGTTTACGTACTTGTCGGGTTTCTCCAGGGGGCTTTCCGCAGGCTCGAGGGAAGCGCTCGGTGTGGAGGGAGAAGAGGCGGGGCCTGTTGCTGTGGGCGGAGCCCCACACACCTGAGGCGGTGGCGGTGTGTCTGCAGCCTGTGAGCGGTGCATGAGAGGATCCTAAAGAAGGAAGACAACAAGACAATATATGTGGATCAGAATATAGTCGGGCATGCAAGAGGAAACATGAAGATAGAAATGGAACATACATGCACAATTCACGTTAGTTTGAATACGAAGCCGTTTAAAACCTGCAGTATTCTGTGCTCTCTAACATTTGTTTCCACAGTGTTGAGAAGATAACTATTTGAGACCAGACAAACATCTGATTGTGAAAAGAAAACAGTAATTATTCTGTTTGCTCCTGAGTCACGCAGGTACAGTGCTTCTGTTATTTCTGCCTCCAGAGACGAAACACATCATTAAGAGGTTCACCTGCTGGCTGTGGCTTGGCAGGTAAGGCTTCCGAGGTTGGCTCTGCACACTGAGAGGGGGCAGGGTAGGGACAGGGCTCGGTGTCGGGGTTGGATTTTGGGATTGGGAGGTACCGCACCCTTTTTTCACAATTTTAGTGAAGCCTTGCTCTTTCTTAAAATTGTCCACGGCCTGGTTTGGGAGAAACAGACAGAAACCTGAATCATGTCTGAGCACTGAGGTTACACTGAGGTTAAAAACAATCAATCTCCTGGTCAGACACTTTTAGGATCAAATAAAGAGATAGATCACAAACCAAACATTTACTTAACTATCTCCACTCTAACATCAATATACAGTATTTTCTGTCAATTCACCTGTCGGAGAAATTTATTGGCTATCAGGGTGTCAGGGGAGACTTCTGATTGGTTACAAGTGGGGCAGACGTGTTCCTCTGAATCCAGTAAAGCAGTGCGAATACCTGAGAAACGGTTGAAATGTAAATATCAGACGGCCACAGTACCTTTAACTGGTTAATACGTTTTGATGGACACAGTACATCAGGACCAGAATGACTTTTTTAAAGTACAGCAAGTGTGCGTAAGTTTATCTTGATGTCTGTGTGTGTGTGTAGCAGAGACTCACAGTCGTCACAGTAGCTGTTTCCACAGCAGGGTATGACCACAGCGTCACTCAGCAGGTTGAGACAGATCAGACAGAGGAGTTCCTCGGGGACAGGTTCCTCCTCTTCTTCTGACTTCGGCTGCTCCTGTGGGACGAACGGAGGCCTCTCCTTCTTGCCGATGGCGTACGCCGCACTACGGACAGACAACAGTGTGCACGCTGAAAGATCATATTTGCTTTTTATGTGTTTAGAGGATGCCTTTCACCAGAGTGACTTAAGAAAGTGTGAGATTGGAGTCGTAAAAACACTCTCGAACAGCATTTACATTGTTTGCACACCTTCCCTCGGTATCATCTTTAAAGGAATAGTTCAATATTTGGGGAAATAAACTCACTCTCTTGCCAAGAGTTAGATGAAATGATTGATACCACTCTAATTTGTGTCTGTTAAATACACAGGCTACTGCCAGCAGGTTAGCTTAGCTTAGCTGAGCTCAGCTTAAATACGGGAAACAAGACATAACACGTTAACGTCAGAGATGAGATGGAATTTGTCAACTCTGGGCAGAGCCAGGCTACACGTTGACGCTTGTTTTCAGTCCTTATGCTTTCCCCCAAAATGCCAAACCTTTTCTTTAAAACAAAAGACACGCAAACATCGACTCTTTGGTCTCACATGTCTATGGAAGGAATCGCGTAGCGTCCACAGTTGGTCAGCATGGCTCCCTTTGTGTTGGGATCGTCCACCTCCACCATGAAGGAGCGAGGGATGCCGGTGCTCTTCTTTATTCTCATGGGGGCTTCGAAGTTTTTATCCTGCTCCACACACACACAACATCAAAACACACAAACAGCATAAATGTTAAGACACATTAATCAACTCATTTTCTTTATAGAGAAATGCAAGACTTCAACAGAAACGGCCTCTAAGAGACACCACACGGTCTGCTCTCACCGCGCTGACGGGACAGTTCCTGATGTGGTGTCCAGTGTTTCCACAGCGGTAACAGGTGTAGTTTGCAGGAAGTACCGTACCAAACTTCTTGTTGTAACTAGAGACAGAGAGACAGACGGACAATGAGATGAAGACAGATGAAGAAAGAAAATTACAGAAAAAGGAAAGTAAAGGAGGAATATGGAGAAAAGTAGTTGAAGAGAAAAAGGAGACATGGAGGAGATTTGAAATGATTAAAAGGTGACTCACTTCATGTCGTAGGTGGACTGATTTATCATAACTTTGATCTTATCCTCCTCTGACCCTTCCACATCAGCCAGGTTAGCCATCTGCACATACACACACACACACACACACACACACACACACACGCATGTGTGCAATAGACACAAAGGTTTCAAACGGGAGCATCAGTATTTAATTAAAGCTGACTCACATGATCCCGCATAGATTTGTGCAATAAAAAAAATAGTATACCTTTGAGAAAAGAGGCAAGGCTCTGGAAGAACTCTGGTCATCCATCTGTTAGAATTAAACACACAATCAGTTTCTCTGATTCACGACGAGAGCCTCCAGGTTTCAAGTCTTGACAGCTCTATGTTCATATCGATTGGAAAAGAAAAAAAGTTAAAAAAGGCTCAAAGTTTAGCTCCGACATGTTTTGTTACCACTTGTCCTGCTAATCTTGATGCTTTACCCGCGGTACCACTGGTTTATATGCAACATGATGGCAGTTACTGCTGTAAATCATAACTTTACTTTAATAACCGTTATAGATATTAAAACACCAGCATCCAGCAGTGATTTTCATACAGAGTGGAGATTAACTTTCTGTTCTCATCACAGGATCACTGCCTCCTAACACTTCTCATCCCTCCCTGGGAATGTTCACCTGTCAGGACAGCATATTCTCCTCCTAATGTCCACCTCAGTACCTCGTATCACCTACAATAATTTGTTCCTGTGCACCCGTTCTTAGTTTGTTCCTGTATGAGCTGGAACAGATTGTAGACAGTAAAACCAAAAAAAGAAAAATCAACTCGTGTGACAGATGAGGACACGGTTTTCCATGTTCAATGTTCGGTCCAGACTAAAATATCTCACTAAGTATTGGACTATGAATTGCCTTTAAACATAGTACAAACAATCATGGTCCCCAGAGGATAAATCCCATTAATGTTCCCCTTACTTTTCATCTAGCGCCACCCTCAGCGCAAAAATCTGAATTTGTTTGATACTTAGATTTATGAAAAAATATCTGAAAACATTATTACATTCCCTTCAGCCTGAGGTGAATATTAACACGCTACACCAACAGAGTGGACGTGGTGCAATCATAGCTGCTAAACAACATGTTAGCATTGTGTTTGTTAGCATGCTGACATCAGCATTTAGCTCAAAAGCGACTGTCGACTTTCTCTTTGAACAAGAAATAAACTTCACAAATAACAGCACATACAGTACAGTCAGAGTCAAGTATTGTGGTCATTCATCTTTATAGGCAATTAATGAATGCATGTCTCACTAAATACGACTTTAAAAACCTTATGAAAAGCCAAATATTCACACACCAACATACAGTATACTCAGAACATAATGTACTTTAAACTTCACTTAGAATCCATTGTGCTGGAGTAGAGACTGACTGCACTGCATTATATCGTTGATGGCCGTATGATCTCACGGTCTGGCTTTGTTCAGCCAAATCTAATAAAAGACGCCATCAAGTTGCAGTATGGGAAATAAAAGATCAAGTGTTTTTGAAGCTTGATCCATAACAGGGACTAAAAGTCAGCATCTCTCTTCCTGTGCTGCTTGGATTTGAACTATTCCTTTTCATCTGTTTTTAGTGAAACTGCAATACTCGATCGCTGGAGTAACAATTTAAGCTCGCCCAATGCCCAATATGATTGTTATTTTTGTCTTTCCTGCTAAATGAAAATGTGAACACAAGATTTTGTTATCCAAAATCCAATTTCTGAGGTGGCATAGCGACTCTATATCAACGTCATTCTCTCTCGTGGAGTCAAACATATAATCAATACATCAGACGGCTTCATACAAACGACTTTATTGGCAGAAAAACACAAAAGAAAAACGAAAGTTTGTGCAGTACGATAGGCTCAAAGCACTAAGACGAGTGGAAGACACCAGAGAGAGAATCAGGTCAGTGCACACTAGTTCAAGTAAAAGCTTTGGAGATGTGTCGCAGCTAGTTGACAGGATCATAAACAGAACTGAGAGGCGTTGGCTATTCACTCCTGAAACACTGTGAACGCAGCCTGAATTATAAAACCTTTGGACTCGGTTTTATGAGTGTGTATAGTTTATATTTTAAAAAGTCCAAATGCTCCCATGACATTTATTTCTTTCCTGTATTTGAAGAGTTTGTTTGGTGTTAATGACACATTAGCATCTGTTCACTTCAGAGTACTCTGTAGATCTAGATTATCCCGATACTAGATTATTCATTTTGATTATTTTGTGGTTGATGACACCGGAATGAGATCTAATACACTAAATAAAATAAAAACCTACTTTAATGTAACTTAAACGGACATCAGCACAAGCTGCACGTCTATTAAAAAAGGCTACAAATATATCTCCAAGAGAGCGAGTGAGCGAGGGGCAAACAGCAGCTCATGGAGAAGAGAGGACTGGGCAACGACTGCCAGCAGCTCACACAACAACAGTTGGGTTTATCAGCAGTGAATAGCTGGCCTGCATGATAATGAGTGACCCGCCCGAGCTGCTCCCATCACACCCACAGACAGACACCCAGTGAACGTCTGGTGACACAGCAGCGTGTTATTTAACAGCCGAGGGCCTTTAATAGAGAGAATATAAACAAATGTATTGTCACTATAAGGTATGTTGTATATTAGAGCAGCAGCTCCCCGTAAATCACATCCTGAGAAGCGCACTATTTCCTCTTTGTAACAGGAACTTAGACCGCAATAGAGGAAATAGAGGAGTTCAATGACTCCGATTTAATTTGTTTAAACCAATTCCACCAGAGCACACATTGAACTACTGTTAAAGCACCGATACCGGGTCACGTGTGTGTTTAGTGGAGCTGCAGTGGGATTTGGTTTGGTTACGTACTGCTTTGTAGGCTCCAAAGGCTTGGTGAGACTGGACATCTGATCGCTCACTGAAACACAAAAACACAACAATGTTTCATTCTTACCTTTCACAATAAAAGCCCTGGGCATATGATTTTTCGCAAGGCAAGTATTTCGCCTTTTAGTGCCATTTACTCGTCCCGCCCCCGATGTGTAAAGGCGTCTGCGCTGCCTTTGTAAAGGTTGAAAGGGGTAATAAAGTTTGACGTCCTGGTTTGGACAATTGAGTCTCCATGTTCTTGTTGTTTCATAAATATAAGCTCAACTCAACCAGTAACTCACACCGTGATTGGTTGATAACACAATAACACAAACACAATAAAACGGACCTATAAAAGTAATTTCTAATCACTCACTACCGTTTTGTGTTTACAGTGAATCTTCCCTTTAGTCGAGTTTAACATCTGATGCGAAGTTTAATGTAAAATGTGACCGTAAAAGCCTTTACAATGACTCAAACGTCCAGGCTAACTCTTTAGCCCTCTTTAGCTGAGTGACTGTCGTTCTGCGTGTGCAGGTGGAGAATTGATTTGCTGCATCTGATCTTGTGGGCAGCGTTCCAACACTCTTTAGCCCTCATCGCTCTCCACCCGTCTGCATGGTGCTGACGAGGCTGATCACATGACCGACAGTCTGTTCCAGTGAGGTCTTTTCCTGCCTCCCGTGCATAAAGCCCACCCCACTGCCGGTTGTCCTGTCTAAGCCCGACTAATATCTGGTAATCCCCCTGAACGTCACCCATGGAGCTCCACTTCTCCTCTTTCCTCTTCTCCTGTGAGCAGATTCTAGCATGCAAGTGTTTTCACAAAAACCCTGTTTAATCAACTGTCGACCACCAACTGAAAGATTCGGCTTCTGTATTGATTCACCATGATGTTTATAGCATTGTTTTCTTCATCATGATCCTCTACCTGCAAACACACGTCGCTGCCATCTATAAAAACTCAACAAGAACCGCTCCTATCTTATGTTAACCTGCACTCTACTTTTTAAGAGCTTAGATCGACATTTATTATCAAATATATGATGTAGGCCTTTAACATCAAATACGTACATTTCAGACAATAATTAAGAATATTTTTCTCTTTTATAAATGTTCCTTTTATTGAGGCTGATGACATCAGGGCCAAACCAAAAAGAAACACACTTACACGTGGCGGGTCTTGCTTTTGCTGGACTTCGCTCCGATGACGGGGATTCTCCTGACGATGACCGAGGAGCCTTTGGGGATCGAACATTCATCATCTGTGTACTCTGAGAGAGAGAGACTTAATATTAATCATGAGGAAATATCTCTCCTCTTCAGGGTCTTGAGTGCTGTCTTTCACTACTAGTCTGGGACTGTAACCAGAATGATTTTGACTTGATAAATCTACAGCTGATGATTATTTTCTCTGTCAATTAATCTGCTAATTATGTCATTGATTCATGGATTGATCTTTCAGTCAATGATGGGTCATAAAATAGTGAAAGATATATATTGTAGTTATCAAGAGCTCAAGGTGATGTCTTCAGTCGGCTTGTTTTCTCTGACAAAATCCTAAAGACGTTCAGTTTTCTATCATAGAGGCTGGAACCAGTGAATTATTGGCATTGTTGCTTTAAAAACAAACAGCTGATTTACTTCGGTTGATGGAATAATCAATGAATCACTCAACAGTTTCAGAAGATAACTAAATTATACATTTAGTCAATTCTACTGTGTAAATCTGCTAAATGGAACAGAGAAGGTAGATCATTTCTGACATGATACAAAATGCTTTGGATGTGATTATTAACCTTTTTTTTTTAAAAACAACAACAAAAAGACTGTTAACTTTACAGCTCAGCAACCAAACATTGCAACCAAACAAATGTTTAAGGTAAATATTGACGCCCTTTTGATCCTTCATTGAGACTGTGTGACACATCACTGTTAGACCGACGTCTAATGAAAGAGGCCTGAACAGTCTGACTCCTATAACCCTTTCCATTATGTACAAGACTCTCCTTTTCCTCGTTTTTTTACTAACCTTTTATTAAACTTTCTGTAACTATATAGCAGGAGTACAACTATTTTTATTGTGCTTTTGGTGGAAACACATAACTCAGCGTATGTTGTATCTCACACTGATATAATCATTTATACTTATTAATATGTGATCTCTTTTTTCCCTCTCTAGCCTTTTGATTTAGTGACTATATGTTACCTATAATGCATCACTTTGCTTGTGATTTCCATGTGTGCGTGTGTGTGTGTGTGTCAGGCTGAACTCTAATCTTATGGTCATGACTAGGCTGTGCTCCTATACCTAACCTTTGCTATTTTTACCCCACGTCTCTCTTGGGGACCATTAACATGCATGGTGGCACTAGCCGGGCTTATCCACCATCACCACCACCATCAGGCCGTTCAAAGTAAGGGTCATGGAGCGTGAACGCAGCAGGAATGTGGCCCATTCATTAGACCCTTTTTGTTCATGCTTGACTTTTCTGGACCCCCGCTGTCAAAGAGGTGACGTAACCCAGCTGTCAAACACGGACCACGTGGGTATTTTTTTCAAGTTTTTTCAGTTCAAACTGTCTCTTATTAGCCCCCCCCCCCCCCCCAAAAAAAGTGTCACATGTGTCCGTTACCTTCTTTGTTCTGTGCGTTGGTGATCTGCAGGTCGCAGTCCCCGACTCGCAGCTTCTCCCGGCCCATGATCTGCCTCTTCAGGTCCCTCAGCGTGACGTGCAGGCCGTCAAACACCACGGTGTCGTAGCTGAGTTTGGAGGAGAATTTGTAGTGAACATGAGTCATGCTGAAATGGTACCAAAAAAACTAAAACAAAAAAACCCTCGCGCTGTCAGGAAGCACGGCAAGCTGACAGTTTGCCTGCGGTGACGGAACACCTGTCTCGCGGTTAAGTTGCTATGGGAGTCTAACGTTAACTAGCTGGCGTTAGCAGCCGGTAGCTAACAAGCTAGGTCGTGAATTAACAAACTTCCGCGGATACAGTGGCGTTCACCGGATGACATTTCCCGGCGTCTGGTGGAACAGAAGCGGCGACTCAAATCAAAGCGAACCCAGTCAGTTACGAGTCTAATTTGAACTTTTTTTTAGTTTTTTATTCCTCCCAAACGCTGCTCTCAAACCACCGGACTGTTCGCTGACAGAAACCAAACCAACAGCTGTTTCCACAAGCAACGGCTCGTCAGCACAGTGCACGCGCAGTCTGATGCTGCGTTCACGTGACCCCCCGCACGCTCCAACTGTTCAAGAATCGTTTAAAAGTTTATTAATACCAATGTTGCAATACGCATTTATCCCTCATAATATCCTGCATCGATTTATAGTGATTGTAGATGTATTTTAAATAAAGTTATTTTTGTTTTTATGGGTATGTGCTTCAAGAAACTATATTATATGTTTGTTGTTGTTTTCCTATATATATTTATTATATATTATATAATATACATTTATCATATAAATATATTATATATATATATTTATTTTATTATATATTATATATGTATTTATTATTATATTATTATATTTATTATATATTTTATATATAAAAAAAATCTTCATGGAGAGAAGAAATAAATAGCTCATTGTAGGGTGTGACAATGAAATGTTTCCTAAAATACCGAAAAAGAAGACCTGCAAAACATGCCGAATAATAACATATAGCCTAGTTGTACACACAAGAGGAAACAAAACCTAGTCGACATATTCACAACCGTTTTATATAAGCATGTGCTATTATGTCTAAAAGAACACATGTCTATCTTTATGCCTGTCCAATTTAGGATTTAGACATTTACAGATTTCCTCCCATACACCTGAAGCCAGCATCTTACCTCCACGCGCAGTGCAGTGCCCCTGCACCTGTTTGGCCCTCAGGGGACCAAAGGCAGGCAGGCTCGAAAGCAAACCAGATTCACACCCGATACTGATTTAATAATTTGCTTTTCTTCTGCATGAGATTTGACATGACGCTTTCTAAACCGCATTGTAGTCATAGCGAGAGTCACACTCTCAAAGCAGCCCAGCTCACTGTGATTCAGGACCACAGAAGAAGAAACATAGGCCTAGTTTTTTCTTTTTTAAATCACAAAATGATCATTTTTTGTAATGCAAATAATTTTCAACTAAACCAAATTGTTGACTGCAGTTGTGTCACTTGTGTAGGCTAAACAATCCACTAGATGGAGACAAAGCACCATTTATGATGCTGATGTGTGTGCACGTGTGTGTGTGTGTGTGTGTGTGTGTGTGTGTGTGTGTGTGTGTGTGTGTGTGTGTGTGTGTGTGTGTGTGTGTGTGTGTGAGCTGAGCTGTACTGCAGTGTGCCATCAGGCTGAAGGGTTCATATCTGGCCACATTGGGTCCCACAGCAATAATAAAACATGCTTAACTATCCTCGACTGAAATATAGCCCTGTGTTATTTGACTGTAGATGAAATGCAAACCTCTCTTCTCCAATCAGGTTCCTTTACAGAGGATAACGATGCCATTGAGATTTTGCATCACAGTTAGTGTGTGCGTGTGTGTGTGTGTGTGTGTGTGTGTGTGTGTGTGTGTGTGTGTGTGTGTGTGTGTGTGTGTGTGTGATTACAGCAGCCTACAGCCTCAAACTAATCCATTATACAAAAGTTGGATTTAATTTGATTTGGACCACTTGTAATGCCAATTATTCATATCAGCAATTACATTCTTGATAATTTCAGTTGATCTCCTGGCATCATAACATTTAAAATTCAATTACATTCTTCACTATCGATAAATTACTTTCTTACTGATCCCAACCAAGAGAGTCTCCGAAATCACTCCCTGTTTCCTACACAGGCTACTGCAGTGTATTTACTGTTATATAGCTTTAGAGGTGCTATTTGGTGGATTTCATTATATTGAGACAGAGCCAGATTGTCTGTTTCCATTCATTATGCTAAGCTAAGCTAACCGGCTAAAGGCCTGCCTTTATATTTATATGAGAGTATCTATGGTCTTATCTTGCGCCGGCAAAAACACAAATAATCGTTATTTCTTAACATGTCAAACTATTTCCTTTTATCTAGTCAAAACTGGACTGCATTTCTGATATAAATATATTTCAATACATTGAAACATCACTTCAAAGAGAAATATAGCTGATGCTATATAGCGTGCCCACAGAAGGTGGAACAGCAGAAATGAAGACTATACAGCCTACACACAACTTGAGGGTATAGGCCAGACCTTCACGTCAACAGAAGTTCACCATCCCAGCATAACTAAGATGGGTTGGGAGCCCCCCAGGAACCCTGACCACAGTCGAATAAAATAAAATGAAATATCTTTAATAAGAAATTACCGCCATGCTACGTCGTCAGAGTGAAATCTGACGGTCTGCAGACCCTATGACCAGTGGTTTTGCCGCGGCCTGCCTCAGAGCTGTCCAGGTGTCTTCTGTGGAGTTGTTGAAAACAGCCCTACTGTTTTTACAATCTGTACACATACGACATCCTCTGTCCCAGGACCCTCACATCGGAACAGGAAAAACTCCCAAAAAAAACCTTAAACGGGGAGAAAAGAGGAAGAGACCTTAGGGAGAGCAACAGAGGAGGGATCCCTCTCCCAGGATGGACAGAAGTGCAATAGATGTCATGTGTACAGAATGAACAACATGTACAGAGTTACAACACATTCAATGCATATGACAGAACCACGGCAGGAGGCAAGACCAGGGTCCAGGTATCACCAGGATCCATGGAAACCTGCGAGGCGAGAAAGCACAGCGAATCCGGTGAAGAAACAAAGTCAGCAATGTGCGTTAATGGTATTGGTGATAAAAATAGTAACGTGAGTAATTATAAAAAAGATATTAGCAGTGGGAGTCAGCAGGGCCATGGATAGGAGGAAGGTCCAGGGTCCAGATAGAACCAGATAGACCGAGTGGTTGGGTCTACCATTGTGAGGAGATGTGTAAAACCACGGGATGGGGGCAGTCCCGTAACTGCCGTCCTCAATTCCTGCACGCCCGGGTCTGAAACTTGATCCCCAGCCATCTTGTTATAGTCCAATCCTAACTGGACAGTCCCGGTGACGGCCCTGGAGAGACAGTCTCACCTCCGGGCTCTACATATGGTACTAAATCATTGCGCAAGTTAGACATTATTGTGATGTTCCGGACCTTTGCGTGAGGAAATTCTCTCGAAGTGGACCTCAGTGAATTTGAATTGAATACCCCTGGTATAGGGCATGTAGCTTAGGAAGCAGGAAGCGTCTCTGACATCACCACCATATGTTGGTGAAGCACACGGTGAAGCTGGAAGACAGCGGTTTACTGAGAATTGCAAGCCGATTGGTTGGATTCAGATGAATGGAAGGAAAGAGAAGGAGTGAGAGGAGTGTTTGAGGAAGAGTTTTGCACTCGGTGCTCTCTCTCCTCAGCTCCTCGGTCTCTCTCTCTCTCTCTCTCTCCTGGCTGCTCTGTTCAGAGGAGGGATTTGCCCTATCTTCCCTGGCTTAGCACACCATTGTGAAAGCAGTGGGAGGATGGAGGGATGCAGGAGGAGAGAGAGAGAGAGAGAGAGAGAGAGAGAGAGAGAGAGAGGATGAAAGGGAAACAGCTGCTGCCTTTAAACTGATGTTCTTCTTATCGTGATATGATACAAGACATGTTCAGTGACTCAGCCATCAAAGAGCTGCTTGGAAACAATTATATCTTCGGCTTTATATGTATGTGTGTGTGTGTGTGTGTGTGTGTGTGTGTGTGTAAGGTCTAGATGGCAAATTACGTGTTTGAAGAGGAGTATATTGTATATTGTATGTGGAGGCCTATTTTCTACCAGAGGAAGAAAGAAACAGATGACATCCTAGGAATGACAAAAAAAAAGAGTCACGACTGAAAAACGGTATCTTTAATGATGTTCAGTGCTACATTTTCATACCAGCTGAAGGCTACATTAATAATAATTAAAAAAAATTGTGAAGTCTACAAAAAAATATGATGAAATATGTAAATCACAAGTATCGAAAGCCCAAGAGGATGTGTTCAAATCTCTCATTCAGGCTAAGATTTCCCTCTCCAGTCATATGAAAGACAGAAAAGCGTCCTCACATGAGCTTAAACATGAGGCAACAACCAGCGAATGTTTGGCGTTTTAACTGGATAAATGAGTTCAAATCTCTGAACAATTAGTTTGTTGTTCACAACAGATTTTCATTTCTCATCCATTCAAGCTAATTGCACTGGTTTTTTGACGACACGTGTTCAAACGAGTGAGTACAATTGTTCTTGTCACAATAACCACACATGCACATGGCCTTCTGATCAAAACTGATGGGACGCTGTCATGTTCTTCACAACTTCTAAACGTTGGTTCATCCTTTGAGCCATCACATGCAAAACGATCAAAATCTACCATGTGTTGTTTTTTTACGGATCTACGGCAGGTTTCGAAATGTTTTAGGTGAGTTCTGCAGACATGCTGCAGAGTTGTGATGATCTCATGCACTTACAGTTTCTCATCTCTGTTTTTTCCTCATTGTCACTACAACACAAAGTGTTTTCCATGTTGTGGCTGGAAGATCCAAAGTGAGACAAAAAAAAAACAATTGTTGGGACCAAACCGATCAATGGATGACGGACTCCTTTTCCCCCTTCATTCTTCATCCCTCCTCCTCTCCCTCCCTGATGCCACACTCCCCTGATCGTCTCTCCTCTTCCTGCTCGTCCTTTCTCTCCACCTGACGCTCTCTCCTTCTTGTCTTTCTGCTTGAGCAGCGTTCACAGCTCCAAGGCCTTTTTTTTTCACACTGCAGATGGCCATAGTGTTACTCCACTCAAAGGCAAACACACACACACACACACACACACACACACACACACACACACACACACACACACACACACACACACACACACACACACACACACACACACACACGTTGCTCTCTTCGTCAGTGACAATGGTTCAGAGAGCTCTTCTCTCAGTTTGCCCTTCTCAGAGAGCAGAAGTGTCTCTTGTCCTCAAAAACTCTATTGGCAGACAATTTGTCAACCCAGTCACTGATCTGATGCGTGGTGATCATCAACAACATTCAAAGCGGACAAATGCAGTGGCAGCAACCTGTCAATCATGAGGGAGTCCCTCTCGAAGCAAACTGTGTTTTTTAAAAATCTATTTTTCTCTAAATTGGACCATAATTTACTAAATGAACATCACGCTGTATTGAAGAAGACTAGAAACTAGAGATTGAGACCATAAACTCATGTTTACAATGTTTACTGAGGTAATAAATCAAGTGAGAAGTAGAGTCATTTTCTCATAGACTTCTATACAACCAGACTTATTTTTGCAACCAGAAGAGTCGCCCCCTGATGGCCTTTAGAGAGAATGCAAATTTAAAGCACTTCTAAAATTTGATTGAAATTGACAGACAGACAGACAGACAGACAGACAGATAGACAGACAGACAGATAGACAGATAGATAGATAGATAGATAGATAGATAGATAGATAGATAGAGATAATTAGGACATCAAAGCTGGCAGCCACTCTCCCTCAGAGCCTCATTCAGTGACAAACAGCTGTTCTAGCAACATCCAACTGGGACACACACACACACACACACACACACACGCACGCACAAACTTGTATTTGTGGGTAACACTGTTGCTCTCCACCGACTGCATGACTCAATGCATGATGGGTGTCACCAGATCAAAGAGCTGATTGGCTCTTAGATTTGACACGTTTTGTCGAAAATCTTATTTTTCTGTGTAATTGTAATACTTAACGTTAGATTGTTGGCTATTAGTCTCATTTTGTGTAATGAAGGTTAATCTAAAAAAAAATCTTGTGTCATTGATAATAATAATAACTTAATGTGTGGCTGCTACTGCCCGAAGACGTCGCAATATATATACACGCCAATGTTACCGGTAGTATCGTTGAGGTTCAATTGAGATAGCGCTTCTCTCTTTTCTGCATTTTAGATTCATACTCTTGGATTGAATGTTGTATTTGTGGGGCTTTTATTTTGAAAGACGATCAGTGTAAATCCGTTGGATTCCATAGACAACATTTCCAAGCTTTTTGGCCAAAAATGGTGTATAAAGAGTAAAAATGGTAGGACCTGGAGCATTTTGTTTGGAAAAATCACAGAATATTTTCATGCTCAGCTCAACTCTGACAGTTATGCTCTCACTCTAGCTCTTAACGAGCCGTGCAATACACACCCATTATAAAATCTGAAACGGACCCAACATTTTCCTGAAACTTAATCTGTGACTTAATAAAAACTGTACTAGCTATCAAAATGTCCATTTGGCTCAATAAAGTCCAGCGTTTTGTCTACGTTTTAACCTTTGAATAATTTTTCTACGTTAAAGTACGGCTAGTCAATATGGGCCCAAAGTTAAGTGTTTTTTTTAGCTCTCTTCACACCGAAACCCCATTCAAATTTTGCTCCGTTTTTGGGGATTTTCGGGAAAACCGCTGGGCGAATCTCTCTAAAAAATACTTAGCACACTATTCCCGATCAGGCCGCACGTTTTGATGTATTTTTTGCGCAGGTGTTGGCAACGCTGTGTGAGGAAAAGTGCGGCAAACTTTCTGGATAAATATTACAGTGTGCCTTGGCACAGGCAGTTTCACTGCCTTTGTGCTACAAAGCCACACTGAATAATAATAAAGCTTATTTATAGAAAACATATCAAAACAAGCAGTAAAGTGTTTCACAGGCAGATAGACACAAGGGATAAAATACAAAACAGATACACGTATTTTTTCAGATAACTATATTTTCATAAAGACATGAATAAATTATTTTTTTGAAGGCAGCTGAAAACTGTCCGACTTAACCTCACTTTTATGTCAACGGCCCTTGCTGCTGCCGCCTGCTCTCGACCACTTTCCAGGCGAGGCGTAGTTCATCTCAAACGAGTCTGTTTTTGGAGCCTTGGTGACATCATCGCCGTGTCACAGGGACTTCCTGTGGCCTCATCCAATGAGGCACCAGTGTTTGATTTGACCCAAATCTCACACATAGGTGTGATTTTAACGCCTGATGGAGGATGGTGTGATAACAACCAAATCAGGCTATTCTTCTTCCATAGGAGCTCACTGTAAGTGTCTTTGAAGCTTACATTAGAGGTAATCTTGTATTGGACTGCATGCAATCTAAACGTTTTTGATGCGTTGTCACCAGTAAACTATTAACTCAATGACCTTCAGCATTCAGAACAAATCTTTTTCATAAATTCCTGTTTTATTTTTAGAGCACATGGAGGTAAGACATTACTGTCTGGCACAGCACTAAAAAATAATCTGATGTGGGATTCCTGCTGGGAAATGCTCAGTGTCTTTTTATGGGCTATTAGCATAAGGGGCCATTTTCTCTTATTGGGCCAATGGAGCTGAAGAAAGCAATTACTACAGTACCATACTGCTCAATGGGAGGGGAGGGGGGGGGGGTTCAAAAACAGAAAAATGTTGCGGAGGGAAAAAATGGCTAAGAGGATCAGCAGAGAGAGCCAGGGTGAAAAGGGGAAACGAGGAAAAACGAAACGTGGGCGATGGTCACAGTATCTCTATGCAGCAGAAGAGATGAGCGGGAGGAAAGATTGAGCGACAAAACGTCACATATAAAGGCAGTTAAGAGGAACAAAAGCAGAGTGGCAGCCAATCCCAGTGTGGCCGAGACTCTCCCGTAATCCCGTCATCCGCTCTAATCTCTATGACGACGACGCGGAGCTCCATCGGTGACGTCGCAGTCATGAATATTCAGCAGAGGAATCTGAGCTCTCCGCTGAATCCTTCCGTCTCACATCACACACTCTATATGGTGTTGCTGTGACAAGGGAATCAAGAAACAAATTAGGCTCGACACGCGCACACACAAATGTAAAATGCGAGGAGAAGTAAAATCGGTCCAAGTATCGAAACACATACATTCTTGTCCTTTTGATGTGGAAGTGTGATTCATCTTTACAGAAAGTTAGGTTTAGGACAAGAACGTGGTTGACGTTAAAGGAACAGTGTGAAACATTTAAGGGTGATTAATTGGCAGAAATGGAATATATTATATAAATATATTTATATCTACATAGGGGGCAGGTCCTCTTCCAGGGAGTCCGCCATCTTGCACCGCCATGTTGTTTCTACAGCAGCCCTGAATGGACAAACTGGCTCTAGTTTGCGTTTTTACATTACGTCAAGGTAGGGATGGCTACCGGAACTCTGTCCACTTTGTTTACCTTTTTTTTTACCTTATTGAAGATCGGCGTATTGATAAGCTCCGACGTTACTGGTGCTTTTAATTAGTACATATTTATGTTTTGGCAGAGTGCATCTCTGCTCTCTCTGCCGGGCTGAGCTCCTCCAACTACACACACACACACACACACACACACACACACACACATACACACACACACACACGCACATACACACCAGCGATCAAAGAGCGCCCGGTGGAAACTGAGAAGGAAAGAGAAAGAAATTTCACACACTGTTCCTTTGACTTCACTAAATAACGACTCGCATGACTAGGAAGTGACCAGCGACTCACGTGACGACACGTGACATGACAAAATGTCGACATTTACTTCTAGTTTCACATGAACAGCGGTCTAGATGAAAGTCCTCTGGTAGTTATCTCGCTCTTTATTATACGTCAGTTGCCGTGAGTGTGTAATAAGGACACGGGTGTGTTCACATTGGAGGCGGTTGAAAGCCCAATGCGTCGCATACAGACGCACTGACCAAGCTGCGGTATGTGACGCGTTGGGAGTGAGAACGGGTTGTGTGTATTAATCGTGGGCAAAGATTTGCTCTTCTCAGATCGTTTAATTGGAATCATTTCAGAGGCCTGAGGAGGTATGAAAAATAAGTGTTTGCGAATGTAGGTTTCTTTTCTATGGAAGCCCATTCCCGCCAGCAAAAAAAAATGAAAGATCACTAAAAAAAAAATAATAATAAAAAATAAGATCACTAAAAAAAAAATAAAAAAAAATAGTAACTTAAAAAGAAAAAAAAAAAACACAAAATAAATAATTATAATTCTAATAATTTTTAATTTTTTTTATTTTACTTTTTTTCCACCAAAAAAAAAAACAAAAAAAAAAATGTTGGTGCATCCATCTGTAACCTATGGAAGCCCATTCCCGCTCGCAAAAAAAAAAAAAAAAGATCACAAAAAAAAAAAAAAAAATAAATAAGATCCCTAAAAAAAAAATTGTAACTTAAAAAAAAAATGTAATTCACAAAAAAAAATAAAAATAAAAATCCACCCACAAAATAAATAATAATAATTCTAATATATATATATTTTTTTATTTTACTTTTTTTCCACCAGCAAAAAAAAAAAAAAAACTTTTGGTGCATCCATCTGTAACCATAACACTGATCAGATTTTTCCAGTTGCTATATGACATATGAATGGATTGTGAGTACATTGAAGACTTCTTTAAAACGTGGCTTTACAACACATGAAATACAGATGATGTTTCACATGGATTGTACTGAGCAAACGCACCCTTGAATAGAATGTTAAGCAAGAAGCAGCTCTGGAGTATAAAGAATGAAACCAATGTGGCTGAGGAGGCGACCAATAAACAGCAACTGGAAACATCTTCTTTTTTTTTTCTTTTTTGCTGACAGAGAAAAAGTAAAAAAAAAAAAAATATATATATATATATATTTTTTTTTTTTTGTGAATTAATTTCTTTTTTATTTATTTTTTGGGGTGAATTAATTATATCTTTTTTTTTTTTGTGAATTACATTTTTTTTTTTTTTTTAAGTTACTATTTTTTTTTTTTAGTGATCTTATTTTTAAAAAATTTTTTTTTTGTGATCTTTTTTTTTTTTTTTGCTTGCGGGAATGGGCTTCCATACTTTTCTGATTATCTGATCATCTTGCAACATCTTTAGGTGGTCACCACTGCTTTAGACGCCCACTGACGGTTGTGCGAGCCAGTGGTGAGTAGTACCAACACAGTCTCATGGTAGTCTGTGTAACAGTCACGATATGCAATCTATTGTTTTTGGTGTACAGGGACACAAATTGCTCGTTTCTTTTCTTGTCACTCGGAACAACTTCGGGACAACATTATATTAAAAACTAAACTTATCTTCAGGCAACAAAACCACATAATTAGGTTTAGGAAAATTGCCATGAACAGTTTGGTTCAGGCAATAAAACTACAAAAATAAAACAACTTCTGGTTGTTGGACCCGTCCACGTCGTCTCCTGCCCACCAATAGTCGTCTTTTTGTAATTATAAAGTACGTCACTTGCTCTAACTGTTGCTTAGTCACGTGGATGCGTTTAATTTGTGTGTCCACCACGAATAACGCTTCTAATTGACTTTCCATTGGCATTATTTTCGTCCGAGCGACACGAGAAGACAATCCGTGTACCTGTAAACGAAAAAAACAAAAGATTGCATTTCGTGACTATTTCAAGAACTGCCACGATACTGCGCGGGTTGTACCGATCACCCATGATTCCTCAAAGTCAATGGATTCGATTGGCTCCTGCAACGCTCTCTGGGAACAGATGGAGGTCGACCTGATATGACACGTGGATTTAAACACTGTGCATGAATGTTCTCACAGGGATGAAGGAATATTATAATTTTCAAAATCACACTCTGATCAGAAAAAGTGACACACATAAATACATGCGTGCTCACATAGTCCGCATGCTTCCCTCTCATTATCATCTTCAACCACCTAAAATCTGGCACATCCTCCAGTCTCCTCATTAGCGTTTCTCTCTCGCCCCTCTTAACTCTCATCCTCCTCCCGCCCTCTCTCTCTCTCTCTCTCTCTCCGTCACTCAGACATCTGTGTGGAGATAAGCAGGGGAGTCATCTACCGGACAGCTCATTCAGAACGGCTGACGCAGCACATCTGATACGCATCTAGTGCGCCTGTATGCGTGTGCAGGTTCAGGAAGGACATGTGCGTTTCGTCATATTCGATATTGTGCAGGTTTGTGTCGTAGGTTTCAAACGAAAAGACCACCAAAGGGTGCAGGTCACACATACATTGACACACATGACATTCAAATACAAAATGAACTCACCACAGGCACTTTGAAAAGGTGACTCTTTATTTTCTACTCATTATACTGTATATAATATTCCTTCTCTCTAGATATAGGTAATCATATTTATATCATGTAAGTAAAAGTGTGCTTTTGTTCACAGCATGTGTCCGTGTCAGACCGCTGTTAGTTGGAGGTTTACATTATAAAGTATACAGTGAAACTGGCTGGCAGCTATGTGTGTGTGTGTGTCTGTATATATGTGTGTGTGTGTGTGTGAGCTGTGATAGTTATACAGTCGGTGTGCCTGTGTATAGAAAGA
Organism: Leptoclinus maculatus; assembly: GCA_032191485.1. Classification (NCBI taxonomy): domain Eukaryota; kingdom Metazoa; phylum Chordata; class Actinopteri; order Perciformes; family Stichaeidae; genus Leptoclinus; species Leptoclinus maculatus. The sequence goes on from JAVDOI010000002.1 coordinate 18,372,719, forward strand.
CGAATGTGAGTGCCAGCATGTTTCTGCATGCATGTGTGTGTGTGTGTGTGTGTGTGTTTTTAGAGGACTAAGTATCTCATGATAGGGCTCAGAGGTATGGAGCAGGATAAAAAGCTGCCCATTGACACAGATTTAAAACAGTTGATCACCTACAACCTTTCAACCATATCCCCCATCGTCACGCTTTTACGTGTTTTAAAATGAGGAGCCACATCTTTGGGGGATTTTATGTGTTGATGCTGCATCAGCTGTTTGTCTTTAGGTGTTCCTTTTTCACTCTCGTCACTGCGGCGAGGCAACACTAGCCGTGCTTCCATTGACATTTTGAAGTATCTCAATAGAAAAGCTGTATAGAAACGGCAAAGTTCGATAAAACTTCCTCACTTGAGAGATCACATTTGTTTTACGCTTGATTGAGGGGATTTCTTTGCCTTTGTTTGAAAAGAGATGATGCTTTAAATGGATTAAGAATAAATTCAGACGTAGCAGACATTTATCTCACATGGGAGAAGTTTGCCTTTCTGCCAGAAAGAGTTCATTTCAACCCAAACATTGATCTTTTCCTAAACTTAAAGTATATTTGTTGCCTAAACAATAAGAGATTTCTGTAGAATGAACTCACATGACTGATCAGGTCGACTTGTTTTCGTTCAGGGTTTGCTTCCTCTACTTCTTCTTCTACTGTGTTTACTGGTAGATTACAGCCATGAGCAGCGAATAGCGCCAACTTCTGACTAAACTACGCTGAATGAACTTTTGGCTTTTTGCCACGTCATTGCTACACATAATAAACACGATAACAACTAAATATTAAGCCTTGTTTTTACTGATATTCTGGATCTTTTGTGGTGTTTCTCTGAACGGACTGCTCCATCATTGTCACTGTACTGTAAATAGATTATTAAAAAGATAAAATGTCACTAACTCCCTCTCTGTTTGTGTTCTGGCATTTGTTTTCTAACAGTCGTCGGGTCAGTTTAAAGTGGACAAAGTCAGGTTACAGTCATTTACCGCTTTAACGGTTTAGATTCTTTTGTATCTAATTTTTAAATAACAAGACAGAGAGTCTACAGGCATGCTAGCGGCTCTGTGAGGCTGCACAGTGGTGCTTTGAGCTAAATGCTGATAGCAGTGCTGTTAGCGTGAACAGCCTAAAGCCTCTGAACACCTACACAGGTGTTTCCAGTTAATCTGGCAGCACTGTGTGGAGACTAATTGAGCTTTGTTGCCTCGCAGCCCGACTCTACCCACTAAAACATGGCTCAGTAGAAGGTGATGGGCAATTTAGTTTCTTTGGGGCATTGCTCCCTCAGAGGACAGTTTGACTCATACAAAAATCTGTAGTAATCCAATATCACATAGACATTGTAGGAATTGGTGTGAAAATCTATTGTGACTCTGTTGGGAGTATCAATAAAAACTGTCTCAACAAGAATCACTTTATCTTTTTTTTTTTGTTTAAGACCAACTCGTGATTTCACTCTAAACTCCAATAACATACGTTCACGAGGAAGAAAACTTTAACATGTACCGTTGCCATACTGCTCATGAGCAATTCATGCAAGAGGGAGCCTGAATGCACCTGATGCAGAGCGAAACTCTCGAGGCCTGCTTAAACATCCTGCCATTTTGGGCCTTTCATCCTTGGTCAGTCAACCATGCCGGCCTCGGATATGTTCTGCATGTAAACAACACTGTCTGAACGAGGGGGCTTGAGGCAAAACCGTAAAAAGCAGATTTTAATCGCTCTGTACTTCCTGTCAAAATAATATGTGTAAAATGCAAGACAGGTACGAAATCTCTCTAGCTAAAGGGCTAAAGCCGGGCACACACACTAAAAAAAAAAAGAACAGGAAGCGGGCAGAAAAAGGGGCTTAATAGGCACCAAGGCCAGAATAATTCATGAAATCATGGCTGCTATTTCGATCATAGATTCTGTTTGAAAACTAACAATGTACCTGTCCAGAGTCTCTCCATGTGTCGTCCCACATTAACAACGTTTAGGTCTAATTGGCAGTACAAGTGGGACGACCTCTCACGTCATCTGAAAGAAGAAACACTTTCATGTAAGAGCTCCTATAGACAAATCCTCAGCAACACAACAGTTAAACACGACGAGCTAGACCGTTTTTTTTGGGGTTTTTTTGGCGGATTTCTGGGAAGTTTGAGATCTCGAGGAACAGTAGGCTACACCAGGTTGTGCTGATTCAAGACCAGCTGTCATTAGGGACTCGATAGATTATTGTCTATCCCGCTAAGCCCCCTCTGCCGATCCTAAATCAGCCTCACAGACAGAGACGACAAGTCAGATCTGAACAGCAGGAGCGTCAAAATGAAAAACCCAACAGACCAGTCGGACCGTTGAAATAAAAAACATGACTTCCCTCTTAGACTTGTAACATAAACTCATCATCATTGAATTTTGTCATTATTACACGCCAGAAACCGAAACAGTATCTTGTATGGCTGCGTCTGCTGAGGAATGATCGGGGCAGTTAGCTCTAAAACTGATCCCAGTGCAACCGTTAAAGGTTGTGGGAATGCAGAGGAGGTCATACTGGAAGCCCCATGGCTGATCTGGGAGCTGTCTGAAGGCAGGACAGGCAGGCACTGGGTGCATGGGTGAGGAGAGGCTAACTGCACACACACACACGCACGCGCACACACACACACACACACACACACGAATACTAACACACACAAACATGCAGGCACATAACTCCACCCGTAAGCCCTCCTCACACAGTAACCTTGTACGTGTTTGTGTGTGTGTGTGTGTGTGTGTGTGTGTGTGTGTGTGTTGGTAGCAAGTGCAAAGTGTAGAGTGCTTATAGCATGTGTTTGTCTATTCCATTAAATTCACATTTCTCAAACAGTTCTTCTGGTCCTCCGTGTTTGATTGGCTGGCTCACTTGTAGTTCCATTGAGGAGCGACACATCAGCGACAGAAACAGTTTGTTGTTGTTTTTTTTCTCCCAAAGAAACACTTACAATGATTTTTTTTTTTTTTCAAACACAACACAGTGATTTTTTCTTTTAACACGACACACTTTTCCCCACACCGCACTGGCCGAAGCTGAAGCTGTGAGTGTGTGCTGTGTGAGTGTGTGTTTCTGTGCATAAATGGTTGTCTGTGTATATGTCTGGGACCATTATGGAGTGTGTTCTTGTTGTTTTCTATACTTATAAGGACCGATATCCCACACATAAAACCATCTAAAATAACAATTTTCTTTTGTATTTGAATGTATTTTAGGTTGGCCGTTGTTTCAGTTTATTTAATATCGTAATTTGCGCTTAATATCTCAATATGGTACATTTAAATTGTTTTTGTTTTTATTTATTTTAAGAGAAACTTGAATATTTAATCACAATATGTGCTCCAAAGCTCCCACGTTGCTTTGAGTTTCTCTTTACTTTAGGGACCAGGACAGAGGACTTATTTTGGGAGCCACAGTGAAAGTGAAGAAGGTAAGATGTAACGACATTTCTAACCATCTAGACAGGTGTTACAGAATAAATAGGAATGCAGACAGCGAGGCAACCCCTTCATAATGTAATACAATTCATCACGGCTGTCCTGCCAAATGACATCACCTCTGTGAAATCAAAACATTTTGGCAACACTTTGGATCAAATCTATATGTAATTGTTGAGGTTGTGGTTGAGTTATGTTATAGTGCCTCACATTGTAAACTGTCTCTATTATTTTGTCCCCATCAGTCTTATTAAAAAACAGCTACCTTTAAGCTTCATAAAAGTATCTGTTTTTACAGACTGCTGTATTGGATTGCATTGTTTTCTGCATTCAGCTCCTGTACCAGGTAACAGAGCTTTAGCCTGCAGTGCACTGGGCGAATAAGTCCTCACAAGTATAGCAACTTTACTCTGAATGCATGTATGTGTGTGTGTGTGTGTGTGTGTGTATTGCACTTTCAGTGTTGAGTGTCCCGCTGATGAACTGTAAAGTGGACCTCTGGCACCAGTGAGGTGAGGTTCATGTCCACGAGAGATCGTCCGAGCGCTCCACTGTCTCTTCCTTCGCCTCCTGTCAAGAGGCGTCCGATGTGATCGAAACAACACAATCTCACAAACCACATCAAAGTAGAAAATGAAACTAGAATAATATAATATTACAAAGACTACGACCCCTGCTTCCCAACGCTGCTCCCTTTCGATCAACCCCCCCCCCCCCCCCTCCCCCCATTAATAGATATAATAACTATAATATGTGACAGAGTTAGTCATCCTCTGCACAGTGGCACCTTTAGAGTAGAATCATTTTTTTTTTTTTTTTACTAATAATACAATTATTTGTTGTTGATATCAGAGTATCAAAGCTGTATGGCGGTAGGAAGAGATAGACAGAGGTGAGGTCTCAAAAAGCGCCCCGTGCTCTATTGGAGTAAACATCGTTAAACACAGTACGGGCTTTCCGGGCCCCACACGCGCTTGTAAGGCGTCTTAAATGTAGCAGAATCCCTACGGAGCACAGAGACCAGGGCGCCATTTGAGACTCGATTAGAGATGCAGCGAATGTAAGCACTGGAAGCGGATGGATATGACATGCATGGTTTGAAAGGTCAATGCTGACATGGCTCATGGATGCGGTTCTGAACTCTGACCCCCAGCAGGCCCTCAGGATCCGAGGGGCCTGATGTGCTGAGCTACATAGCTACTACTGCTGAGTCAGTATACTGCAGGAAATCCTATGCAAAAAAGAACAAAACAAGAGTACTTGGAGCAGTGATCTGAAGCTAACCTGGAGGCCATGATATACTGGAAACATCTTGAGTAATATTTGGCACTAAGTATGATTAACAATATTTTGCTAATATATGTTTCATCCTTAAGCTAACTCAAATAATTCTTAATCAAAAGTATCCTACCTCTGCTTAAGGCAATATTCTTAATCTCTAATTACTTCAGAAAGTTACCCATCTAACCTAAAGTTAGCCCCAAAAAAGAAGCAGCTAAAGGCTAACCTGTAGGCTAACTAACACGAGTAGGAGCGTACAGTTTCTCTACCTCCGCTTCTCTTTAGCATGAAGCGTGTAATATCCTTCGTTAGCTATTCAGCTGGTTGTTCGTGTGCAAATGTACTTTGCCTTTTCCTTCCACATAACACCCTTAAAACGACGCCGCTGCAGCGCTGAGCATAAAAAGCCCTTGTGTGCTCCTGTCCTTTAAAAATTAAAAGCCCTTGCTTGGAGAAAAGCGTTTTTTTAAATCCTTTTTTTTTTTTTTTTCATATACCTTTCACAGCCCATGACAACTGCTGATGTTGTAGTTAGCTTGCAAAATTTATATTTACACGTGGAGGACAGCAAGAGCAAGTCCGCGGTGATGCACGTTTGTCCCTTTAAAGCTCCCTTTATGGCGTAAAAAAGACAGCGGGTAAAACAGCAGCGTCATAAATTAAACAGTATGACTGAGATTTAAAACATCGTTTATTATCAGGGTAATAACTGTTGTGGTGTGACGTTTCAGCGTGGTGATGCTTTCATGGTTAGTTTGTACAAAACAGTGCAATGGTGGCTTAGGGAGGTAAAGAAGGAAACAAAAATGCATTTTCTTCTTCCTTTAAGTTTCACTCTCACCTTTTACTTACAGCCCCAGAAAAAGAGTGAGAACAATGCGGTTCACATTTACACTAGTCACTCGTGCTCTCTCTCCCTGCAGCTCTCTCTCTCTCTCTTCCTCTCCAATTTATGGCTATTTTGTCTCCTCCCCTTGTGTCTGTGTGTGTGATCAGGTGTTTAACGCGACCTCAGACGACACTATCTGTAATATAGTGTCACAAAGTATGCCTTTTTGGGGTCTTTGTATGCGTTCCAACAGCCTGCTAATTCTTTGTCAACATCTGCATTGGACAGAGGTAGCGACGATCCAGTGGAGAACTGACTGTGTGTGATGCAACCAGCCAAGAAAAAGAGAAGCACTTCAAGATCAGGATTTCACAAGCAAAACTAAAGCCGGATAATGTGTAGGTTACTGCAACAAGTGTTCCAGTATGTTTCAATGGGGAGGTACGTATGCAACATCATATATTTTCATCTCTCCTCTTATCTAACGCTTCAAATACAAAACGACGCCAACAAAGTACGCAGAGAAGGTCAGAGAGTGGACCATTTTAACGTGTATACGTCGAGAGAAAGAGAGATGAACATAAGCGTATTGATGTTTCTCCAGAATCTGTCACAGGAAATAAATGTACAGGTGTTTGAAATATGATAAGACCATGACTGTCACAGCCACAGTGTGTGTGTGTGTGTGTGTGTGTTTGCATTTGTGCAGATGTATACAGTATGTGTGGAGATAAAGAGGAGGAGAGGCTGTGAGTGACAGCTGAATGGATGGGGCGCAAATCCTTTGAATAATACATGACACTTCTGCCAATTCCATCTATTTATCTTTAAATTCATTTCCAGCACATCCTCCATTAGAGCAGAGAGAGGTGTACTTTAGGCTGAAGGGAGCATTTTCTCAGTGTTTATTTCTGCAGCTGAAATATTTGACAATTGTCCTGGCAAGAAAAAGACAACTTTTTATTAAACTCATCTGAAATATATTCACCAAGAGGTAGTGGGCAAATGAAAAGTCCATCTGTTTGTTTAATGTCTTTTTGGCTCTGCCTTAAAGCATATTCACAGCTCAGCGGTCTCCTCTCCGCAGTACCCTGAACCAACAACCTCCACAAACCCTAGCTAGTCTACGAGCGACACCGACGAGGAAGACGGGACCTAAAAGAGAAGGAGAGGGTGAGAGGAGGTGTGCAAGAGGGTGGCAGTGAGGTGAGTTATGGGGGCTACACGGAAAAATGTGGAAGGTGAAAGGTGACAAGTGAAGGCGGACGGACAGACAAATATCGGATCACCTCTTTAAGGTGAAAAAATAAAGAAAGATGTGACTTATGTGGCTGAAAACGGGAAAAAGGAAGCACCAATGATCTATGTTACCATCTAAAAGAGATTCATTAGTTTAGTTCCCCCCCCCCCCCCCCCCCCCTCTAACAGCTGATCTGTAGTCAGTGTACCCGGTTCCCCAAAAACCACTAAGCAGGTTTTAACAACTGACCTGGGATCAGAGAGATGGGGGTACATGTTACCAAGAATGAGCTCAACTCAGTTTCAGTTCAGTCTGTTAAGAAGACAGCTTTTCCATCAATCAATATGAAAGGAGTATATATATACAATATGTATAAGAAAATAATAACTAGTGCCACAAATGTGCCGCCATCAATAGACAAACCGCAACGTCAATTTATATTTTGAGTCCAGCTGAACTGAAAATGAATCAATCCCGATCCTGAGGTGTTAACGTCCGCACTTTTTAAAATCGTCATCAGAGAGACAGCTCGGAGCTCTAAGGCTGCTCCCTGCCACTAATCCAACTGCTACCCAAAAAAAGGTCGGGAGGACAGAGGTCAAAAGGTAAAGATCACACAGAGTCTCTCACCTCCTTCCCCTTTCTCCTTTAGTTCACATTATTTTAAATTTTAAGGAGAAGTTGCCCCAAACAGCAAACCACTTACGATATGCTTTTGATCTTGGGTCAATCCCGTTTCCCCCTCGAAAAAAGCCAGAGAGTCAATTTATGATCATAACACTCATGGACATAAATTGAATGTGCCTTCATATGTAAGGAGTCACAGGTATAACTACAGTGATATGTGGTAAAGTGGAGTTGGGAACAACTTCTCCATCGAAACCGACCCTGCTACACACACTGAAACTCTCACAGGGCTCAGGATTCACAGTTCAAAGGCTAAAAGTTCACAGTTCACAGTCATAGTTTATCAAACCCCGTTCCCACCCCCGTAACCCTGTGCGTCCCCTGCTTAAGCTTGCACTCCCCCCTGTATTTCTCGTCATCCTTCTCTTTGATACTCTGATTGGGCGATATCTGCAGCCGGGCACCTCTCAGACGGGCGTGGTCCTGCGGTTGGGGTCCTTGCTGTAGTCTTTAGTGAGCGTGCTGCTCTGGAGGAACTCCCTCTCCGAGTTGAGCAGCCCGCCCATGCCGCCTCCAGGCTTGGTGCCGGCGTTGCCTGCCTCTCGTGGGTTCAGCGTGTACATGGGCATCTCGGAGGCGGCGGGCCCCGTGTAGCCGCCTTTCCCCAGCGGTGAGGTGTCGCGGCTCGGGGCCTCGGAGGAGCGCACGCTGGAGCGACGTCGGAAGCGGTAGCGGTAGGAAGGGATGCGGCTGAAGGCGGACTTTTTGATGAGCTCGGTGCGGGACTTGGCCCGTTGCTTGCGGTGCTTCTCGATGAACATGTGCACGGCCAGCACGCCCACCATCTCTGCCATGATGAAGGAGAGGGCGCCAAAGTAGAAGGACCAGCCGTAGGAGTAGGACTTCTTGCTGTCGCTCTGACCCGGGTCACCCGAGTTGGCTGAGATATAGACAATAATCCCTATGATGTTACTGAGACCTGGAAGGGAAGGACGGGAAAAGAAAAGCATCAAGAGGTGCAAGTGGAAACGGTGCAAGCGTGACCTCCTCATCCAGGCAAACAGTATGGAGTCATAGGAGTATCATAATAAAGAATACATCTGTCAATAAATGGGAAAGTATAAAGAGAAATAAATAAAAGACTAAATAGGTAAATACAGTTAATAATTAAATGTGCTAACTAAATAAAAAGGAAAAGAAAAGCATTTAAAATGTTCCCCCATTCATTTGTTCATTTATTTCTCTTTGTATTTATTCATTTTTCATATAAACTACTCTACTATTGTTTCTGAATTTCTATTTTAAATTTTTACATATTACAATGAATTAATTCTCATTCATTCACAGATTTATTCTGTATTATGTCACTCCTATGACTCCATACTCATCCAGACAAACAGCACACGTCAAAAACTGCAAGAGACGGAGATCCGCCACTAAAAGAAAACAAAGAACACATTTACAGTTAATGCAGAAGGATAAACAAACACACAATGTCTGTAGCCGCGCTAGAGCTAAATGTTAACGTCTGCATGCTAGCATGTTCACACCGACAACGCTAACGTAACGGTGTTTGGAAAGTATAATGTAGATTTGGACAAATTAAAACCTTGGCGGTGCTACAAGGAAAGCTAAGGAATCCGAAGTTATTACTAATTATCCAGAGGGGGACTTGAATGTAGTTGAGGTATTTCAGTCTGAACACAAAGTGGAGGGCCAACCGACACAGTTCTATATCCAATAAAGTGGCAGATTAGTGAGAGTACAAGTGAACGAACATTTGAGAAAAGAAAAAGTGCCGGAGCCAAGACTTGAGAGAAATGAGCGGAGAAGAGGACGACGGGGAGACGGCCAAATGAAATAAAGCAAAGTAACGGGAGGAGAGCATCGGAGAGAGTCATTGCACACAGCTGGGCTCTCTTATTCCATATCATTAGTCCAGAATACAGTGCTCATGCAGTGTGGTGGAACGCACAGAATGGGGACAATTAGCCAGCTGTAATTAACCAGAATCAGCCCCACACTATTGTGGTAAATAATTACCAATTTGGCTCCATGAATTTACTACAAAACCCAATGGGACCCTACACATCCCACTGAACAGCAAGTACTTTACAGCCCTTTGTGTGTGTGTCAGGGGCAAGAGCACAAGTGTGTGTGTGTGTGTGTGTGTTTATGGGAGGCCAAGTGTCAGCATCCGTGTGACAGATTATGTGTGTGAGCATGTATGCGTGTTGACACGCTCACACCCTCGCAGTGCATCACAGCGGCATCGTGGTATTCTTGCTGATTGATTAATCAGCTGCTGTGCCCAAATTTCCACACTCACACAGCCACTTCTGTGTGCTTTAGATGCCTGACGGGCTCCTTCTGCAAATATTTGAGTGCTGCACCTCCTCTGTTTAGAGTGGCTCCACAGTAACGACACACACACACACACACACACACACTAGCCCCGTGTTGCTATCTCAAAAGCAGCATCCTTGCATGAAAAGAATTTGAATTATAGAAATTGGACGTGTCTGAATCGGGTCGGGGTATTTTAAGTGCGGCTGGTTATGCAGCTAAGATGGCTGCTATATTGTGTTTAACTGTGTTGTCATGGAGATGAGCATCAGTATGCTGACATATCACAGTTTGCTGCACCAAAGTTTGTCGTCGCAATTTTAGGTGTACTGACGGAGATTACAGAGGGTTCATTATTTATTCTTTTAAGTCTGGGATTTTATCAATAATTAAAATGTAAAAAATGATAAAAGTAACATTTTTCAAATTTTTTTTTACAACATTGAGGGACTTGTTTTGGGGGAGAGCGATCAGTTGAAACAGATCTGCTTCTTTTCGATCTAATTTAAACCCTAAGAACCTATTTTCTCTTGTGGGGAAATGGGGTCACTGCATGGCAAAAATAATAAGACACACATAATACAAAACATCTCATCAGTGACATCAGCAAACAACAAAATCAATACAACGCACATATAAAACATGTGCAGCCAAGAGGGTTAAAATTCAGGCTAAAAAGCAACAATTCTTAATCAATAGCCAATTAGGTTTTTTTTCTGAGAAACACTATAATCAATATGTAAAAGAAGTGTCCGTCAGTGAAGAGCAACACCTCCTTGCTCTAAATACAGAGCCGACTTCATGTACGCTGGTGCACACGAGAAACAACGAGGACACACATTGTAATTCTAAGAAGAAAGACACACGCAGTGCAGACCGACCTGCAGAGACGAAGAAGATTCCCGCACTGAGGATCACGTTGTGTCGGCTCCGGTAAAACTCACTGGCGGCCACACAGAGCCCCCCCAGGAACAGCAGACCCACGCTCATGATGGGGAAGATGCTGGAGGCACGCACAGCACCTGTTAAAACACACACACGAAGAAGAAGAAGAAGAAGAAGAAGAAGAGAGGGAACACGGTTATTACCGAAAAATACAACATGTTTTTGGTGTGTAAAGATGATGTCATTCTGGCTCTGCAGAATGACTCGGGAGATTGATTTTTTTTATTTGGAAGTACACGTTTATCATAGCCAGAAGACATCATCGTCGGATTTTCACCTTTTAAACGCTTGAACACGTCATGTGTGACCAACGCTTCCGCCAGGAAAAGCAACCTGACTGTATTGAGCCGTATCATCAAAAACACAATATTCTACATGTTTCATTTACACCCGAAATAAACTATTTGCACTAACCAGATCCTGTACTAAATATATTTTGCACCGATTGACTCGTCTGACACCAACAGTCACTTGACAAACATGACTGTTCTGCATTCTGCTGAACACAGAGCACTGAGGAGAGGACAGGAGAAGTTGTAAAAATAGAAATAGTTCAATATTGTAGAGCACGTGGAGCCTCAATTATTATTTTTCCAATATAAGTTACACTTGTGGGCACTTGGAAAAATGAGGTAAAGATCTACCTATCAACCTTTGCTATGAAGCCAAGATGTTGCCTGTAATGATTGGTTCATTTTGAGACTATATAGTGTTATTGAAGTTCAAAAAGGAGGTCACTGAAAACAATGGTTTGATGGATGTGAACACTCAAAGCTGAAAGTCAGAACATCAACGTCAGAGTACTTCATTTCAAATCCACTGGGCTGGAGGGCAGAGCTAAAACAATGAAAAATGTGTCACTTTGCATACACACACACACACACACACACACACACACACACACACACACACGCGCGCACACACACACACACACATGCACGCACACACACACGTGGGCCAGTGTGTGCTGCTACATGCTTGACTGAGTCTGAATCCAGAACATGTTAAAGCATTCAGAGGCCTCGCCTCAGAGAGAGGGAGAGAGAGACGGATGCAGAGGGAGAAGATGGACTAAAACCAAGACAGATGGAGAGTCGCGCTGACACATATGCAGGGCGAAAATAATGAATAGCAGAGATGATGAAAACGGAAGGGAGGCTGCAGGAGGAGAGAAATATTTGTCAGAAGCCCATATGTGTGCATGACGTGATAACATATTGGAGGATATTTGCAAACAGCTTGTCGTGCAGAACCGAGCGGTGTGTTTAGATAGGAACAGCTGATGTGCACCCATACATCACAGGTGTGTAGTCAAAAAGATCAAATAAATCACCCCATAAGAAAGGTGTCTGTGTTTCTGAGTCTCCTTCCTCTACCGCTTCTTGCGTTCCAAAAACATTCCCGGCATGACGGACAGCTGCAGCGACCAGTGGTGTTGTGCGTTGGAGCGTGTAAGCCCCGCCCCCTATGGCCCACACCCCTGGGCTGTATGAAATGCCGGTCACTAGGTCCCTGCTCCCCATTGGCTGGCCAGCTCTGAGGCCTGTGATCTAATTGGCTGCCTCTGGGGATGTTGCTCTGTGTTCAGTGGAGCAATGAAAAAAGAAGCACAGGCTGAATCCATTTTCCCTTTTTTTCCCTCTTGTTGTTGTTGTTACCGTTTTCTCTCTCCGTCCATCTTTACTCTGTGTTTACTGTGGGAGAAGGAACAGAGAGAGCTCCTCTCTTTATATCTCCTTGCCTGCATCCTGTTTACTCTCTCTGTAAATGTGATCCCTCCTTCCTCCTTTGACATTTTCTCATCATGGCGTTTATTTTGATTTTTCTCATGTATGTGCTGATAAAACTGTGGCACCTGTTCTTTTAATCTCTTGTTCTCTTCATTGGACACTCTCTGTTCATCCATCCGGAATGTAATAAGATCTCACATTTCTCCTTATCATAGATAGATAGATAGATATAAACTTTATTCATCCCCAGGGGGAAATTAATTTGTAGCAGCAGCAATTTACAGAGTAAAATAAAATGTATGGAAATGCACAATATATACAGTACAATAAAATAACAGAGCAGATATTGAATTTGAAGAAATAGAATAATAAGAAATAAGATAAAATAGAATAAAAAATAAATAAAAAATCATACATGTAACACTGTGAATAACTATAGCTGTACACTGCAAAACAAAAACAATGCTGCTGTTTCTTTATTTTATTATCTTCTACATTCATGATCAAAAGCTGACGCATCTTGCAGCTATGGCCTCCACACTGTTAGTGTGATATCGTGTATGAATCCATACAGAGCTAATTTAAGACCCTTTTTTTTTTTTAAAGATTCTTGTTATAAAACAAGCCGACTGCAACCGCGAAAAGTCTAAAAGTAGGTGGGTCTCTCCTTCCCTATTTGGGCATGCATCTCTGCAAACGGTTAGCTGGTTTGTGTACAACAAGTACGATGGGTACAACGCACAGAGCTGGCCGCCTAACCCTAACGCTAACCCCTAACCCTAACCCTAACGCTAACCCTAACGCTAACCCTAACGCTAACCCTAACGCTAAC
>JAVDOI010000002.1:18391026-18403238 GCA_032191485.1 Leptoclinus maculatus
TCAGATACAACCGGCTCATTTAAAGGTTATTTTCAGATGATTATACACATAAGAAAACATACTTAACAATATTATATTACATTGAATCTGCACAAACACAGTCCCGCTGCCGTAAATATTCACCAGGGCACCAAATGTGTATTAATCCACGGCTGTTTGCGTATTGTTTTCTAAAATACAACAGCTGTTTTGAGACATTATGTGGCCTTAAAATGAAAGTATATACATGCGACCATGTGACTTTTAAAGATCCTTTAATGTGTTTTCTTGTTTGCCATTGTGTTAAGTGGTATCATTACCACAAATAGATGTTCGTTATAATTACATTGATCACCGATTTTAATGAAATTTGGTTGGAAGTAGAGGAAACTAGTGAAACCTTGTAAGGACTTCTTTTGACAGGTCACTTTGGCACCATGGTTGTCCAGCACCGTATGTGTATTTTGATGCAGAATCATGCCTAAAAATGATTTATATAACGGATTGAATGGATTGTCCATCTTTGACTGAGGTGAGCACCTGACAGCAGTGGATCAATACGGATCAATCGTAAATGAAATAGAAAAAAAAAGAGGATTAAAGCACCAGGAAGCAGAATATCAATCTGGATCAACAGAACAGATACAGGTACCACGGTCACTGTTCAAATACTAGTCACCGCCCAGCTTCCGCAACCAAGCGCGTGTGTGTGTGTGTGTGCGTGTGTGTGTGTGTGTGGGTGGATGTACTTGCGTCATGTATTTCTCAGCACACGATGATGTTTTGTAGAGCTGTATCAGTGAGTGAGTCAGTAGCTGTCGCACAGACTTGTGTCAAGTGTCATAACCAGCCTATGATCTCATCGAACAGCGCACATACAACACACACACACACACACACACACACACACAGGGCCAAACAATGTATTGTATATGAGCAACAGCAGCAGACTGTAGATTAGATTACATCCCTCCATCTAACTTTACCTTCCTGTGTAGTTTTGTCTTCTTCCTTTGACATCTGCTTACTCAACATCATCATTTTCCCTCGTAACAAATGTTAAGTCACATTGGTTATGCTGTAAGCCTCAAATTCGATAATATTATCACTCACGTTGGTTCATTTGAATATCACTGAGCGTTTTGGCTCAGTGGGAAACCTCCAGGGGAGTCAGAGACAGAGAAAGACCACCTACAACCTGTCAGCTAAAGTTAATTAAGTATTTTGGTGGAAGCGTAGCTCTTTCATTCAATGCCGGCGTTGCACAGAAGCTCCTATACTTCTGATGATGAATCACCCCCACTCAATATACAAACGCTAACATCTCATCTGCATCACAACACATTGATGAGAGCAGTGTTTGTGTCTGTAAATAGAATGCAGTAATCAGTAACCGGGTATATAGTATTTATCATGTAAACATGTTGATCCAATATGATGAAAACCTGAACCGGCCTCATAACCGCAACACTCACGTCCATGTAAACACACGGCACGATGGCTGGCCGATAAGAGCTTTCTAATTAATAGCCCTGATTAAGATGCAACACAAGTAGTAGATATTGACAAGTTGTTCACCGCAGCAGAGGTTACTGCATTAAAGGCCTTTCCTCTCCACCGAGCACTGAAGGACAAAGACCGGTTACAGCCGCAGTTCCTTCATTATCAAATGTACGCAGCAACACTTTAGTCAAACTACAGCAGTGGCTATTTGGATGTCGTCATTCCCAATGTTATTTTATTAAGTTAAAGTCAAACCCACTGGATCTCTTTTGTTTGTATAAATAGTAAAATAACGGGTCGCCCGTTCTTATCGTTATCACTACAGCGATTCATTGCAACCTGTTTATAAAAAGACGTTAGAACGTGAAGTTTACCAATACGCAGACGATGTTCTTCTCTGAGAACCTTCATCCTCTCGCCCACAGACCTTAAAACTGCTGCTTGTATTCGGTCATAGTTGAGGCTTTAAGGTAAACTGATCAGCCTCTTCAGCTCGCTCTGAATGTAAACCTGGAATGTGGACAACTAGAATCTCTAATAAGCTCATTTCCCTCCTCCAGTTTTATTACAACTCAAACAAGACAAACTACCGGGATCTGCTCCGGCTATCCAGAGTCGGCAGAATAAAAACCGTCAAGAAGAAGTTAGACTTTGATTTTAAAACAGCGTGGAGGAAACAGCGTGGAGACCATTTTTCTTACAAACTGGGCACAGTAGGACACATTTCTGTAGACCAGCTTAATTCCTATCGACACTTATTTTCTGTTAGATTTAAATGCTTTAAAATGCTCGTGATAATGAGCAATCACACACCCTTGCTCCTTCTTCTAACCGCCATTGTGTTGTGTATGTAGGTTGTTTGATTGTGACAAAGATGAATACCGCAAAGTTGCTGTTGTTTTTATTATCAGTCTAATTAACAGCAAACTAATGAACACACACACACACACACACACACACACACACACACACACTGACACACACACACACACACATACACCCACACTGGAGCATCTATCAGAGACATTTGCCTCACAAAGGTCAACGTGGCCCGAGGGCAGCTGCGACCACAGCCGCAGCAAGGCATTATGGGACACGAGCCAAACGGGATGGAAGTCCAGTCTGTGCATGATTGTCTGTGCCTGTGTGTGTGTGTGTGTGTTCTCAGTGAGTCATGTGTTTAATTTCTCCTACTGGCCCAGTGCACTGCTGCTGTCACTTCCGTAGACACACATGCACATCGGAACATGCACATGCACATGCTGAACATGCACATGCACACTCTGTGCGCTATTACTTCTTAGTAAGTTCGTAAAACCTTGACGTCAAAGTTCAAAGTATATGTTAGAAAGAAAAAAAGAACACAGTAAGAGAGAGAGAGAGAGAGAGAGAGAGGAAGAGAGATGAGAGATGAGAGAGGAAGAGAGAGAAGGAGAATATTTCATTGTTCTATAGAGAATATTATTTACAGCTTTATGAATATATTTTGAAGCATCAAAAACATTTATACAAGACAGTCCGTTTCCAGCTCTGCACACACACACACACACTCACACACACACACACACTCACACACACACACACACTCACACACACACACTCACTCATCTTAAGTGTTATGTATGAAAACAGTAGTAGAGCTAACAGACAGTAGTAGCATAAACACTTCCTTTGTCTCTGCCTCCGACTAACTGCTGGCTGTTCGTAGATGCCACTACAGACACACTTGTTATTATGTTAGCTCTACCCAACAGCTCACTTTCTCTTTTGCACCTTCCTTTGTCACTCTCCTCAGTCTCTGCCTTTGCTCCCTGCTGGTCTTTCGTTTGCATCATCTCATTTGATCCGTATGTATATTTGTGATACTTCAGCTAACAAAGTCTAGAATACTGTTCATAACTTGTTAACACCTGCTAGATGGCTAGCTAGCTGCGCTCACCGCATGGCACAGTTTCACATTTCACTAATGAGTGATTGTGTGGTGTTGCATATTGTAAGATTTTCGTCTTCAAGAACGGCGTTGCATGAACAAACGCCTAGTTTTCAGAGGGTGAGCGATTGGATTATTGATTTTGTTCATGTCTATAGAATGACGTACACTCACACTGCCCTGATATGTGAAAAGTTGTTTCTATCTGCATATGACATACTTAATAGCCCCTGACTTCCATTTTATTGCCCTTTCTGTCCCAGTGCAAAGGTTCAGACCTTCTGTATTCCTGGAATTTTGCATTTATAACTATTCAATAAATTCCAGGCAGCTAATATAATATATTCATAATCACTTGTGTGCACCTTCAAATGCCACAACAGAAATCATCAGCTTAAACGCTTCGTACAAGTCATGTTGCATTGACGAAACTAATCAAACTATATTGACTATCAAAAGTAACAATTCTGATTAGATAAAAACGAAATATGTTGCCTGCTGTACCGTCTAGTTGCTACTTATAACCATGTAGGCATACTAACATGGAAAATCCTTCACGTAGAAAATATATCGCCTTGATAAGATCTAAGTTAAAATAGAGTCTGATCACAGAAAGACACCCTTGATACGCATTCAAACGGTGCCCAGAGTTGTCCTTGATCCAACTCTACTCTCCCACACATATACTCACACACACACACTCGCACTATCTACTGCAAGGTACAGTTCAAACACTGAAACACATAAAGTCACACGAAACCACAAGACCCACACAGAAAACAACTGATGTAACATAATTCAGGTGTTCTCGTGGAAGCATAAATGTCAGTCAAATGTGAAATATTTGATCTGACGTGAGAGAGGCTGATCTTCTCAGCTTCACTTTTTACGTTAGCCTTTGTGTGGAAAAGAGTCCTATATTGTCAGACATTCCTCTCAAATCCCTCCAAGTGAACTCATGGGGCCACTTAAAAATTCAAAAGATCCCCAATAGTTGTCAGGACATCCTCTGAACCATGATTCTCTACAAAATGTAATTGCCATCCATCTAACAGTTGTTGAGACAGACATCACCTCCCAGATCTTGTGTGCTGCATTTAGTGAATGTCCAGGATTGAGTCTCACGTGGTTAGAGTATCAGTAGAATCAAACTTGATTGCGTAAGAGAATAGAGTGCTAAAGTAAGGAACCGGTTAGGTTGTCCTTGGTGTGCTTGGTCTGTACAGTAAAGCTTAAAATAGTCATTATGTAATTCAATCTGTGGGATTGCTGGTGATTGCAGATCGTACCGTGAGGGGGGTAGAAGCCCTAATCATTGACGTAGTCCAATTAAGCGCATGTTGGCTGATCAAACTACACCTACATCTATATACTTGACTTTCTATGAGTTATTGCTTTTTGTTATCAACTAGAAAACAAGAGGGAAGGTATGAGGAGTACATGGTGTGTATGAAGGTTAAGCAGTGCAAATTGGTAGGCTTGTTGCTCTAGTCGCCTCTGATAGCTCTGTGGTGGTGAATGTGGGCTCTTCCCCCCTCCCCCGCTCGCTCTCTCTCTGGTCTAGAGACTGAAATCATTCGTATGACTATCGTTAGTGAAAGTGAGAGGAGATAGAAGGAGAGAGAAGAGAGAGTGAGATGCTAGTTCCAGGGTTGATGAGAGAAAGATAAGGACAGGGCTGCTTGGTGTGCCACACTCTCTCTCTCTCTTCTCCCTTCTTCTCTCTTTTCTTCCCTGTTCTACACTCTGTTCGTCACTCAGACCATTTCAAAAGTTTCTCTTCTCCTAGCATCAACATCTTGTCTCTGCTCCTGTTTCCAATCGTCTCATCAGAGCCTCGTTGACGTCTTCCGCATTCCTCTCTGCATTACCAAACATCCTTCAGTTCAGTTCTTTCCAGAGTCTCGCTTTCATGCTTCCTTCATTGAATGTTGGTATTTACACCACACTAGGTGCTGCCAACCTCACCCCACATCTCATTCCAGAACAACGACATTTAATCATGCTGCACATGCGTGCTCTGACTAGAGTATTTGCTAGAGGAGTGTTGATCCGTGATTGAAGCTTTGCACAATTCTCCCTCACCACTTAATCATCAAGAAATCAGGCAGATAGCTTGCAGACCTTGGCCAGGTTATAACAAGACGTTTGAGTTGTGAGCGAGCTCTAGTGCAGTACATTCTGTACACACCAACGCAAAAACAAAATTCTTTATGATCTTGGCTGTCATGGAGGGAATCGTGGGTATTATATAGCATAGAGTCCCCAAAGACAGTTTCCTATGGCTGTAGAACTCTTCTAGTCTCTCGATATGAGCCACTTCCCTCACTGGTCGTGCGGTTTGTGTGTGTTGCTCTTTGTGTGGATGCCAACTGCAGGGATGGTGGGGTCTATATTAGATGCAATATGTTGAATTGATACTTGGATGATACATAGTGTTTGCTGGATGACTCATGCGTGCTACTAAACATAAACGTGATAGAGTGATAAGTAAGCAACTTATATCATCAAACAGTTGGTGCATCCAAGTAGTCGTGTCATTTTGACGTTGATGATTGCGCTTTGTCCTTTGCAGTCCCTCCCACCTGGATGGAGCTAAAGAAGCTAAAAATAAAGACCAAGTTGGAGGTACTGGTCCAGTTCTGAGTATAGAATTTCGTCATGAGTGTGGTAATACTGTGTTGGGAACTCTTAGTCTTATTACACTTGACCCATCATGACAAATGCAATGTCCATAGATTGTTTGGGTTTTGCTGCGTTTGGGTGTAAGACTGTGTCCTGCTCTTTGATCCGACCGCTACCACAGATAACCTCTGTGGTTAGAGTTGACGGGCTGCTAGCCTAGTCCTATATTTCTTGAATTGAGTTAAGTGCTGTTGACAAATTGCTGCTCCATGTAAAAATCCTGCTACATCTTTCCCAGAGTCAAGCATGCTTGCAGCAGGTAATGCGGGTTCTGGTAGTGAGTTTGCGTGGAGGTGGTTGGAATTGATTAAGTTAATTCTTATATTAATGTGATTAGAGGATGTTGATTTGTGGATAGATGAGTTAGTGGTGTGTTTTTTGAGTGTGTTGTTGATTGAAAGATTAGTGGTTTGGTGAATCGGAGAAGTTGAAATGTGGTATCGTTGGAGGTTTAGAAAGAGAGTTAAAAGGGGTGAGTTAGAAAAGTGATGTGTGCAACCAAGCAATCCTTCCCGCCTTTCATCAGCCTTCACCCTGTAACTTCTCTTCTATCTCGTCCTACTAACTATCTCTCTTCGCATCTTCCCTCTCTCCTAGAAATGTAATAGAGGAAAGTGTATTAATTCTGTTGTTGTGATGAGAGAAGATAGGTGAGTCCTGAACATAGGAGCGAGTCACAACGCTAAGTGGCTATAATAAATTCTATATCTGCGTTAATCGATTTCATCTCACTGCTCCTCTTCCTCATCATGCTCTAGGATTAGTCTTTGTGTAGTGTTTATATTGAAGGTGGACACGGGCATGGGGGGAGTAGTTGAAGGCGAGGAAACAGCATCACATTCAATCTTATTGATAATCCACGAATCGTGATTAGGCAGCTCCACCCCCCCACCCTCCCACTCATCAGAAATGTAATAAAAGCTGGAAATTAGCTTCATGACTTTGTTATGAGTTACTTGACATTGTCTTTGTGTCATATACTGGACAACCGGAACAACCTAAGTTTGTAGCGGGATTCGTTTATTGACTTGGTACATTATATGTGTTTCTGTTAGGTTATCTTACAGAGATCAATCCTTACCTTAATAATGCAGCCAACAGAGCTCTGGCGAGTGTGATTCTTGTTAAATATGTAATGTGATGTATTGGGTGTGAGGATTAAGTGTTCATTGTTCAAGGATCAAAGGTTGTTGATTTTGGACATTTGCAAGTGTCCATGACTTCTGTGGTGTTTGGAGATGTCTGCGTCTTACTAGTGTGACCTATTTTCAGTATTAGTTTCATGTATAATTAGAAAATTATAGAGCTATAACGTTCATTGAGGGTTCTTTTGAAGGATTTCGTTGATTACTTTCTAGGATTGTTTTTTGCGTATTCGTTGTGATGTAAGTGTTAGTTTTAGGTTGGGTTTGATTTGGACTGTAAGCTGCTGTTATGAGTGCGTGTGTGTGGGTTGTGTAGGTGTGGGTGAACTAAGTTGGATCATGACAAACTCTGCACCTCACGGCCAGCGTCACAATCGTGAGGCATCTGACATACGTGTTGTTGTGTTTGTCTGCTTTTTTAACCTTGAATTTCAGCGCTATTCTTTCTATGAAGCGTTTTCCACTGGTTGTTGCATACTGCGTTTAGAAGTATAACTAGACCTACAGCAGCAAATATTTCGTTTGTATCTCATCAGTATTGTCTACGTTTGATTCGTCTATAGTTGTTGATTACGTTTCCAATGCATACACTGAGTTGGTACGAGATGTTAAGAAGGTTGATGTCGTTGTGGCATTTTTGAAGTGCAACAGATGTGATTATGAATATTATATAGCTGCCCTGGTATTTTATTGAATAGTTTAAATGCAAAATTCAGGATATAAGGAGGTTGAACTTTGCATGGGACGATGAAGAAAGGGAATAAAATGATGGGATAGGATAGTATGTCATATGCAGATATAGAAACAACCTTTCACCATATCAGTTGCATTGTGAGTGTAAGTCATTATATAGAAATGACAAAATCTAATTATGCATCGATCAACCCTGCTGATAACTAGCCTTGTTTCATGTAACAGCTCGTTCTTAAGAGAAAATCCTTCAATTGCAAAACATAAATCATAAATTGGTGAAATGTTTGAATGAGTGTGAGTGTAGCATGACTATAGCAGGTATAGACATGTGTTACTAGTTATGTATTTGCTTTGTTAGCTGTAGTATCACATATATACATACGGATCAATGAGATGATGAAGACGAAAGACACTGGAGGACAAAGGGAGATGACTGAGAAGTGAAAAGGAAGTGTGCAAAAGATGATTAGTGTGATGTTGTATAGCTATAATTGAGTAAAAGTGTCTGTAGCTCGGCACTCTTAAGAACAGCAGCATTAGTCAGGAGGCAGTGAAATGGAAAGTGTTTCTGCTCTACCTCTGTCTGTTAGCTCTACTACTGTTTCATACATAACATTAAGATGAGTGTGTGTGTGTGTGTGTGTGGTGTGGTGTGTGTGTGTGTGTGTGTGTGGGTGTGTGTGTGTGTGCAAGATCTGAACGGACTGTCTTGTATTATGTTTTTGATGCTTCAAACATATATTCATAGAGCTGTAAATAATATTCTATATAGAACAATTGAAATATTCCTCTCTCTCTCTCTCCCTCTCTCTCTCTCTCTCTCTCTCATCTCTCTCTCTCTCTCTCTCTCTCTCTCTACTGTGTTCTTTTTTTCTTTCTAAATATACTTTGAACTTTGGACGTCAAGGTTTTACGACTTACTAAGAAGTAATAGCGCACAAGAGTGTGCATGTGCATGTTCAGATGTGCATGTGCATGTTCAGATGTGCATGTGTGTCTACGGAAGTGACAGCAGCAGTGCACTGGGCCCAGTAGGAGAAATTAAACCACATGACTCACTGAGACACACACACACACACACACAGGCACAGACAATCATGCACAGACTGGACTTCCATCCCCGTTTGCTCCGTGTCCATAATGCCTTGCTGCGGCTGTGGTCGCAGCTGCCCTCGGGCCACGTTGACCTTTGTGAGGCAAATGTCTCCTGATAGATGCTCCCAGTGTGGTGTATGTGTGTGTGTGTGTGTGTGGTGCTTGTGGTGTGTGTGTGTGTGTGTTGTGTTGTGTGTTCATTAGTTTGCTGTTAATTAGACTGATAATAAAAAAAACAGCAACTTTGCGGTTTCATCTTTGTCACATTCAACACACATACATACACACACAATGGCGGTTAGAAGAAGGAGCAAGGGTGTGTGATTGCTCATTATCACGAGCATTTTAAAGCATTTAAATCTAACAGAAAATAAGTGTCGATAGGAATTAAGCTGTCTACAGAAATGTTCCTACTGTGCCCAGTTTGTAAGAAAAATGGTCTCCACGCTGTTTCCCTCCACGCTGTGTTAAAATCAAAGGTCTAACTTCTTCTTGACGTTTTTATTCTGCCGACTCTGGATAGCCGAGCAGATCCCGTAGTTTGTCTTGTTTTGAGTTGTAATAAAACTGGAGGAGGAAATGAGCTTATTAGAGATTCTAGTTGTCCACATTCCAGGTTTACATTCAGAGCGAGCTGAAGAGGCTGATCAGTTTACCTTAAAGCCTCAATCTATGACCGAATACAAGCAGCAGTTTTAAGGTCTGTGGCGAGAGGATTAAGGTTCTCAGAGAAGAACATCGTCTGCGTATTGGTAAACTTCACGTTCTAACGTCTTTTTATAAAGGTTGCAATGAATCGCTGTAGTGATAACGATAAGAACGGCGACCCGTTATTTTACTATTTATACAAACAAAAGAGATCCAGTGGTTTGACTTTAACTTAATAAAATAACATTGGGAATGACGACATCCAAATAGCCACTGCTGTAGTTTGACTAAAGTGTTGCAGCGTACATTGATAATGAAGGGAACTGCGGCTGTAACCGGTCTTTGTCCTTCAGTGCTCGTGGAGAGGAAGGCCTTTAATGCAGTAACCTCTGCTGCGGTGAACAACTTGTCAATATCTACTACTTGTGTTGCATCTTAATCAGGGCTATTAAGTTAGAAAGCTCTTATCGGCCAGCCATCGTGCCGTGTGTTTACATGGACGTGAGGTTTGCGGTTATGAGGCCGGTTTCAGGTTTCATCATATTGGATCAACATGTTTACATGATAAATACTATATACCCGGTTACTGATTACTGCATTCTATTTACAGACACAAACACTGCTCTCATCAATGTGTTGTTGATGCAGGAGATGTTAGCGGTTGTATATTGAGTGGGGTTGATTCATCATCAGAAGTATAGGAGCTTCTGTGCAACGCCGCATTGAATGAAAGAGCTACGCTTCCACCAAAATACTTAATTAACTTTAGCTGACAGGTTGTAGGTGGTCTTTCTCTGTCTCTGACTCCCCTGAGGTTTCCCACTGAGCCAAAACGCTCAGTGATATTCAAATGAACCTACGTGAGTGATAATATTATCGAATTGAGGCTTACAGCATAACCAATGTGACTTAACAGTTGTTACGAGGGAAAATGATGATGTTGAGTAAGCAGATGTCAAAGAAGAAGACAAAACTACACATGAAGGTAAGAGTTAGGATGGAGGATGTAATCTAATCTACAGCTCTGCTGCTGTTGCTCATATACAATACATTGTTTGGCCCTGTGTGTGTGTGTGTGTGTGTGTGTTGTGTTTGTATGTGCGCTGTTCGATGAGATCATAGGCTGGTTATGACACTTGACACAAGTCTGTGCGACAGCTACTGACTCACTCACTGATACAGCTCTACAAAACATTCATCGTGTGCTGAGAAATACATGACGCAAGTACATCCACCCACACACACACACACACGCACACACACACACACACCGCTTGGTTGCGGAAGCTGGGCGGTGACTAGTATTTGAACAGTGACCGTGGTACCTGTATCTGTTCTGTTGATCCAGATTGATATTCTGCTTCCTGGTGCTTTAATCCTCTTTTTTTTTCTATTTCATTTACGATTGATCCTTATTGATCCACTGCTGTCAGGTGCTCACCTCAGTCAAAGATGGACAATCCATTCAATCCGTTATATAAATCATTTTTAGGCATGATTCTGCATCAAAATACACTTACGGGTGCTGAGGACAACCATTGGTGCCAAAGTGACCTGTCAATAGAAGTCCGTACAAGGTTCACTAGTTTCCTCTACTTCCAACCAAATTTCATTAAAATCGGTGATCAATGTAATTATAACGAACATCTATTTGTGGTAATGATACCACTTAACACAATGGCAAACAAGAAAACACATTAAAGGATCTTTAAAAGTCACATGGTCGCATGTATATACTTTCATTTTAAGGCCACATAATGTCTCAAAACAGCTGTGTATTTTAGAAAACAATACGCAAACAGCCGTGGATTAATACACATTTGGTGCCCTGGTGAATATTTACGGCAGCGGGACTGTGTTTGTGCAGATTCAATGTAATATAATATTGTTAAGTATGTTTTCTTATGTGTATAATCATCTGAAAATAACCTTTAAATGAGCCGTTGTATCTGAAAACGGAGCCGCCGCCATGTTCTACAGAAGCCCGAATTGCTTGTGCTGTTTGTGTGTGTGTGTCGGGTGTGTGTGTGTGTGGTGTGTGTGTGTGTGTGTGTGTGTGTGTGTGTGTGTGTGTCTGTGTGTCTGTGGGTCTGCTTTTAAGTGTGTTTGTTCAGGTGTGATTTAGATTCTTGCCACTAAGAGAGAAATAAAAGCAGCCATCTATCTCTCTGTTCCTGCCTCCCCATCCTCTATGTTCGTGTGTGTGTGTGTGTGTGTGTGCGTGTGTGTGTGGCGTATCGCTTCATTGGCATTTCATTGCGTGGGGCTGTTCACTGCTCTATACATCAGGATGGTTTGATACATTAAAAGGCGGGAGGTTTGATAAACGTCCCGTCTGACAGTCACGGGGCAGAGCTCTGATTAACGATCCTTCACACCCTGATGCGTTCAACAGGAGCCGCTGAAGTAACCTTCTGTGACTCCAGTCAAACCAGGCCACATTACAGAGCACAGAGAGCAGCAACCAACACCATGAAAAGACCAAATCCAACAATGAAGTGCTCCGACTAACAAGTGTAGTCCGTCTGAAGCCA